>QPHH01000028.1:166976-361221 GCA_003574815.1 Aspergillus spinulosporus | reverse complement strand
AGCAAGATGTTCCATTTCAACCTGTGTTCGTCCTTTGGACGCAACGACATATGTATGGCCATATATATGCGTTGTGGGATATTCTGGAAGATCATCGATATACTCAATATTTAATGTTGTAAGACTGGAGGAGCTTTTAGCTCTTGTAAGTGGAATAAGCATGTCTGGTTCCTTTCATTTAGTTAGCAAGTAGTTTAAAACTAACTTGTAAGCAGTGGCGCATATAACTATACCTGTATTTCTAAGGCAATATCAGCAGCTGGCTCAATAAGATCATCATCCAAATAGGTTGAAATATTCTCAATTAAAATGTTCTCGGAGTCTGGACACTCCATTGTTCTAACTGCTTAGCAACCAATTGCTAAATGCTTTGATATTTGTGTAGGTCAAGTATCAACGAATTGGAAAACAGAAAATGAATTACAAGTGTAGAGACCAGTATTTAAAGACCTCGTGCGGGACAAACCTGCTTAATAATGCTCTTGGCACTCACGTGCAGGGGGTGTAGGCCGCATGAGCTCACCGCTTGGCTCATGCGACCTGTGTACACCTTTCTGGCCCACCTAGATTCATCAGGTATAGCTGACTCAGCCAATCGGCATGCGAGTTTTACTTTGAGTTCCACCGACCGAATGACTTGACGACGTCACAGGCCTGATCGGTTCCTGCTGATTCGAACTAGAGCCCACTCCCACAAGGCTTTGCTCACTGCATTATTATCATATTGTTATTGTTGAGATCACATCCTTATCATTCCTGATTGTTCTCCAGGACACATCGGGTTCTACGGAGTCTGTCTGTGTCTCGTCTATTATGCGTCTCCTCCCCTCCATTCCGTATCCTCCGCCGTCTCAAGATGGGTATTGGCATCCTGTTACCTCGACCCTGAACTGGTGCGAGGAGGTGAGCTTTCTGTTCCTAATGAAAATTTCACCGATGCAGGACTAATCGTCATGCTCAATAGGACTACTACGCTACCATCTACTCCGCCGAGATCGTCAACACCCTCACAAACCTCCTGTTCATGGCCTTGGGCGTAAAGGGCATCCAGAGCTGCCGGCGCAATGGACACGATACAATCTTCCAGGTGGCATACTACGGCTACCTTGTCGTCGGAACAGGCAGCTTCCTGTTTCACTCAACGCTGAAATGTAAGCCTTTTTTATTCCTTGCGCCGTTGTACCATGGCAGGGATCCCATGTAATTGGGATTGAAACTGATCGCCGTCGCGATCCAGACCCAATGCAACTAGTAGACGAACTTTCCATGATCTACACCACATGTCTCATGTGCTATGCCTCCTTCTCCTACACCCGCTCAGCCAATTACCGCATCTTCCTGGGCATTTTCCTCACCGTGCTCGCGATTTTTATAACCCTGTACTACCACTACCTCCAGAACCCGGTCTTCCATCAGAATGCATATGCCCTGCTGACAGCCATCGTGCTCATCCGGAGCATGTACACAATGGAAGTGAAGCTGCGTCCGTCCTGGCGCCACTCGACGGAAGAAGACAGACTCGAGCGGGAGAAGAAGGGTCTTCCGGTTCTCTCCAAGGAACGGCAGCGCTATGAGAATGAGCGGGACCTGAAGACGCTCAAGACAATGTGGCTTATGGTTGGGTATGGGCTGAGTGTCTTCCTGGGGGGATTCGCGATCTGGAATCTGGACAATTACTTTTGTAGCACGATACGGCGGTGGCGGAGGGAGATTGGCCTTCCCTGGGGAATTTTGCTGGAAGGGCATGGGTGGTGGTAAGCTGAGTTCTGTGTGATTTTGGAACCCTGCTGACAATTCGATCAGGCATATCATGACCGGTACCGGTGCGTATTTGTACATCGTCTGGGGCATCTGGCTGCGCCACTGTTTGAACAATCGACAGGAGGAATATCACCTATGGTGGCCACATATCTGGAATATCCCCGAGATAGTGCGAACATCGGTTACGACGAACGGATCGGCGAAGAAATCGCAGTGATACACCGGTTACACTTCTAAAATTCTTTTCTCATCGAATATCTTTACGACAGGCGGCGTGAGGGGTTTATTGTTAAGCGTTTATGCATTTGGATACCTCACTCCTGAATTATGATGTCTGTCCTAATGGGTTGGTCCGCTGATAGACGTCCGGCTCTGTGGTTGGAATAGATATCCTATAGAGGCTGAAAGACGCTCCTAGAACAATCTCAACTCACGTTTTCATATGGGCGATCTATATAACTCTAGGATGAGGATATACGTATTTTAGAGGAGTCACAGCTTCGACTCCGAGTCCTTCTTAGGCCGCACGGGAGGAGGTACATGCGCTTTCCACCGATGATCAATAGTAACCTTCTCGATCTTGGACTTTTGACTCCACTGATCCTGGAACATCTTCTCTTCTTCTCTCCAGCGTTGTAGCTCCGGTCCAAGCCACTTGCTAGCTGCTTCGGCGCATTGGACGGGCGCTTCCTGGGCGACAAGATGTCCTTTATCCTTGAGTACTAGGTCTCGAACACGACCAGCCGTGACTCCGCCACTGCCACCGAGCCCAGTCCCTGTGTGGGTTAATTTATCCGCTATCATTGTCGGCGTGGACATGTCTGATGTTCCACCGAAAATGTACAGCACGCTCGGCCGGAGATGGGGAAGTTGAGTGAAGATGCGGGACGGCTCAGGGCGGTAGAAGGGCCAGGAACCTAAATGATCGGGATCGAGATCTGGGTGTGTGACTTTGTTCACAGGGACGGCGAATCCCGGTGGTCCGTCGTAGTTGGGTCGAGAGAAGGTGAAGACTTCTTGGTGGAGGGTTGTTCGCAGAGTTACAGGGCGCTCATCGCTGTTGTTCGAGGAGATATTTGGGGAGGATTCATCGAGTGGGTAGATGGATGTAGGAAGGTCTCGGAGACCGTATCTAACCCAGCGTTCCAGAACGCGGGGATCCCAGGCTTGGTAGAATGGGTTCTTCTTGAATGATTCTAGCGCTGCTTTACGTGAGGGCCAATAGTCGCGGCGATAGGTAGAGGATTGAGTGGTTTTGGCAATGACGAGTTTTTGCTTTCCTAGGTCGCCGGCGTCTAGCTGCGTAGTTTGCCGTTGGATGACGGGATCTAGCAGGATGAGGCTGTGAAGGAGACGCGGATGGATGATTGCTAATTGAGCACTGAGCAAGAATCCCCATTAGTGGTGGCCGCATTCCAGTAAAGGATATGGAAACGAACAGATGTGCACCGCCCATACTGTGCCCGACTCCCACGATAGGGCGCGGCATCTCCTTGCGCATAACATTGACAAGGTGGAGGAGGTCCCGAGGATGGTCAAACCAGCTGGCTGTTGACGCTCTGAGTCAGCTACAGTGTAGCGCGAGGTATAAGCTGCGGCTGTCACTTACGGTCATTCCCTAGTAGGTCTTCGTTGACCACACTGCTTTGTCCCTGGTGTGCAACATCGGCCATCCAGATACTCCGTATTCGAAACCCGTTTGCTTTTGATCGAGCATGTAATTCTTCCCAAAGAGGCTCATAGAGCTCCTGCGTAAGCCATTGTCAGCGCGGAATATTCGTTGAGATAAACTGATTATTATCCCGTCATACTTTGGGAAAGCCATTCGCATGCGCCGCAAGTATAGTGACATCACCGGGCTGCGGACTAGGATTATCCAAGGGAATGTATTGTTTCACAACCAAGCTCAAGACGTCTTCCTGTTCGTTCGCAGTAGCACCGGGATATTCCCGAATGTGCTGACCGGGAACCGTATGCTCGACGATGCGAAAGGGACCAGTTGACATGGTGATATTTCCAGGTGTCTGATTCAAAAGTCCTGTGGCATCAAAGGTCATCTAAAGCTGCAGCCCCAGAGGTTAAGAATAAATGGAGGCTGACCCGCCGGCCTGGGGTATCGGGAGCGTCCGAGTAAACTGTTGCCGAGGGGGCACCTGGACATCTTGAGCCGAGGCTCCCCAGAATGCCCGACTAGGAGCCAGTCGGGGGCTGTCAAAGCGAAGTGAGTTCCTCCACAGTAGCAGCATGAAAGAAATAATGTGACTTTCTTGGCAAGGTCTTCGTCATATAGATCAATTAAAGCACTTGGGGTTTATGTGAGGCAGGATGATGGATGGCCATCTAAAGAAAGAAACTGCACGTGACTTGGTGTCGCCAGGCGCGACTTGAGCGCGTCGCATCGTATTGGGAAAGAACATAGCAAGTCGAGTCCAAGCTATTCCACTTTTCGAGACCTCTGCGAGACAGCCCTTTTCTCTTCTACTCGCGGCATTGCTCAACGGCTTGCATCTCGTCTGATTTCCCTGAAATTTCTTCCAGTCAATTCAAGCTTTGTCAAGTCTAACTGCAGGTGTTTCCCATGGCGGGACACCAGGACGATAATCTGCGACTCTTTGACCAGCTAAAGGTCTGCATAGTCTGCTCGAAAGATCTCGGCCCAGATGCAGCCCATCAGGTAAGTACATTATTGCTCTGGCCAGTATTACTCTTCTAACCTCTCGCTCGACCCAGCTCGCGTCCACCTTAGAAGCTAATGGCGGCGAACCCGTCGTCTACGAACCTCCGGCCGAGTTCCCAGACCTGGCCGCCTTCAGCCATATCATATCCACCACGATTGACTTTCCTCAATTTGACGCTGCTAAAGATGCCTTGATCCCCGTTATTAAGCCCCAGTGGATGCATGCTTCGCTGGCAAAAAGGAGGCTCGCCAACGTCCGCCAGTACAGCCCTGATCCCCGGCTTTTTTTGAACGATGTCGTGGTTACATGTGGCGATATTCCAGAAGGCGATAAAGATGCTATCATCGGCGGGGTCCTAGCAAAAGGTGGCCTCTATAATCCTAGGCTTACTGGGATGTGTACTCACCTTGTTGATCTGACCATCGACTCGGACAAAGCCAAACAGGTCCGGGCTCGAAACCTCAATGTCAAGATTGTTCTTCCCCACTGGTTTGATGACTGCCTGAAGCTTGGACGGCGGATTGATGAACGCCCTTATAAGCTTCCAGATCCCGAAATCCTTCGCGCAGCGCCAGACGCTCCCATCCGCTCCACAGAGAGCCGCGATATCATCGGCGCGTCTACGCCAGAGCCCTCCAAACTGCCCACACCATTGACATCTCCAGTCAAGCCAAAGCTGAACGTTTTCCACGGCAAAGTAATCATGCTTTCTTCAGACCTGGAAATCGGCTCGCATCTTCGAGACACTATCTCAGCAATAGTGGAAGAAAACGGAGGCAAGATAACCACTGAAATCTCAAAAGCAACCACATTCATCTGCCGGTTCAGAGATGGCTTCAACTACCGTGTGGCTTCCAGACTAAATAAGGATGTGGGAAATCTCTCTTGGCTTTACCATCTAATGACTTACGACTCCTGGACATCCCCCTATCGACGTCTTTTACATTATCCAATCCCAAAAACCCCTATACCTGGCTTTGAGAAATTTAAGATCAGTTTATCCAATTACGTTGGTGAAGCAAGGTCGTATCTAGAGCATCTGATCACGGCTACGGGTGCAGAATGCACCAAAACCTTGAGGCAGGAAAACACACATCTAGTGACTGCCCACGATAATAGCGAGAAGTGCTCTGCTGCTAGGGAATGGAATATCCATATTGTTAACCACCTCTGGCTAGAAGAATGTTACGCACAATGGAGGCTGCTACCTGAGTCTAACAATAAGTACACTCACTTCCCCCGGCGGACAAACTTGGGCGAAGTTGTGGGCCAAACCCGATTGGATAGGTCTGCACTCGAGAGTATGTTTTTCGCGTCAGAAGCGGCTCCCTCAGAACCTTTGAAGAAGGTAATGCATAAAAGGGATCAGAACACGGCATCCATGAAGCCCTTGAGCTCTACAGACATCGATGATAACGTCATATCCGACACCACGAACGTCACGCCGGCTGGCAAGTCAAAGAAGAAAACAAACTTGCTTACACCTTCCCACGTGCACCTCGCACCTGATGGCAAGGAAAACAACACCCCATCGTCAACCAGCAGCCGGAAATCTAAGGAGGCGGCAACAGCTAGACTGCACGAGATTGCACCAGACATCGCGCTGTATGAGAAGGAAAAGAAGCGTGTTGGTGGTGTGATATACGGTGGTCGAAGGAAGACGGACGAAGACAGAGTGGTCTTGAACAATAAGAAGCGATCCTCGATGGACGCGCAGACAGATAGTGAGGCAGAGGATACTGCAGAAGCTAAGCGGCAGAAGAAATCGAAGCCCCCTATCACGATGCATCTACTTATCACCGGGTACCAACGGTGGGTGGGAAATATGAAGAAAGAAGATGCAGAGAAGGTTTATTATTCTTACATTTCAGACATATACATTTGGCTAACTAAATTTAGCGCCAACTGCGGGAGCTTGGTATCATGGTCGTTCAAGATGCGCGTAAATGCTCTCATCTCGCTGCACCGTCTGTCCTGCGCACACCGAAATTCGTCAACGCGATTGCGTATAGCCCCGTGATTGTTCAGGTCGAGTTCATAACACAGTGCTTGAAGAAAAACAAGCTCCTAGACCCCGAGGATTTCCTCCTTGACGATAAGGAGGCAAAGAAATTTGGGTTCTCATTGGAAAAGGCCAAAGTCAATGCGAGGGCAAACAAAAACAAACTTCTCCGAGGTTACCACATCTATTGCGTCGAGACAATCCGTGGAGGATTCGACGCTTTTAAGTCCATCGTGGATGCTAATGGAGGAGAGTGCAACTTATTCCGAGGCCGTGTCTCATATCAAACAGCACGTGAGGAGAGTGACGAGGAGAGCGACGAGGAGAAACAATCTAGCCGCAAGGATATTTATCTTCTTAGTAGCGCAGCTCCTGAGCATCAGAAACTGTGGCCACGATTCAGGCAATTGGTCCACAATATGGGCAAGACTCCGCGCATCGTCCGGGTGGACTGGCTTCTCGATATGGCCATGTCTCAGGAGTTGCGTGTCGCTGAGGACTATGAGCTCAGCGAAGGAACGATTGGACAGTCTGAGGAGTAAGTTGGTGATTGGGCAGAGTTTGATATTTCACTTACGATACCTGCATGTGGTCATGGAACGTCCTGTCTGGAGTTTTGTACGGTGTATCTCCCATAATATTTGCAGAATAGTTGGCGATCTGTATCATTGGCGACTCTAACATTTGAATCGAGAGCTCGTTGGGCGATTTAGAAGAACTTTACTCCCTCTTCCCCTTCTTTGCCGAAGACCTGTGCTTTTCCCTGCTTGACAAGGACGTTCAAGGATTTCATTATCACCTCGGGGTCCATTCCATGCCATTCTACATTATCAGTGTCATTCTTCTGTCCACCGGTCTTGAATAACGTACCTTGAGAAATGGTAGCCTCCCCTTCAATCAACTCATAAACCGTAAGGACGACATTCTTCTGCCCTGTGTTCTCAATCTGCACCACCAAACTCATCAGCCTTTCGGTCTCAGCCTCGAGAGAGAGGCAGGCATACCCAGTCAGAAATAACCCCTGCCCATTCTTCCGGCCGTCTCCACCATATCCACGCAATATTCTTGGTCCCGTCAACCCACTCCGCTCGTCGACCCCCACCTCCCTCCTCCTCCCCTTTACCCATCCAATCCAGCACCGTTCGCGCATCGCTCAGCCCCAGCTGCTTCTTCAGCGTCGCGTTCCGAAATAATGGCGAGTCAATTGCTTCGACAAGGTTGATTTTGTAAATACGGTGGTGTCGACACCACGATTGGATCAGGGATGACCACCTCTGGAGTTGTACGGCGCGGGTGTTGGCGTTCGGTTGAAGGGAGAAGAACGGTGGAAAGGAGTAGTTTGGCGGGAAGTGAAAAGGTTGTGAAGAGATAGTTGCCGCCATTCCAGAAAGATCCTCAGCGGTAAACGAAAGCAAAGAGAGTCGAGTTTTGGGTATCGTACGGAGGCTGAGATGTGATGCGGGGAAGGCCAACCAGCTCCGCTCCGCCAAAGTGACGTCCGCTCCCGCAGCAAAAAAAATTCCGCCCTAACTTACCTAACCTTACCTCGAACAAGCACATCAATACACAACACCAACGAACAGAATTATAAAACATCTACACCATGGGCGCCACCGCAAAGAAGCAGAAGCGTGAGGTCTACCGCAATAAAGTCGCCGCCGTGACCTCCACGGAATCCGGCGACGCCGCACTCGCAGCCCTGAAACTACCCCAGAAGAAATACTACCGACAGCGCGCCCATGCAAATCCGTTCTCAGACCATTTGTTAAAGTAGTACGTTTTCCCACCATTGTTTCTCTCGAATACTGTAATAAAACTACGTTTGGTTGGGATGAAGCTTCAACTAACGTCTGGTTCAGCCCCCTCAGCCCAGCACACATGGACTGGGCGACACATTTCCCGGCATTCGTGAATCCGGACCCCTCGCAGACGAATCTCGCTGGCGCAAGAAAGCTGCTCAAGGATGTGGAGGTTGTTGATATTGGATGCGGATTCGGCGGCTTGCTCGTTGGGCTTGCGCCCGTTTTGCCGGATACACTGATGGTCGGTATGTATACATCCTATCTTGGTGCGACAATAGAAAAACGTAGTGCGAAGCTAATGAGACGAAAAGGAATGGAAATCCGTGTCCAAGTAACGGAGTACCTCACGAATCGCATTAAAGCTCTTCGCCACCAACAAGCGCTCAAACGCCAACTTCAACAATCCTCCTCCGCATCAACACCAGCCGCTGCCCCCTCCCCATCCCCGGCTCCGGCCCCTGAGACCCCCACCGCCACCGATCCCTCAGTCGACGACTCCGAGATCTTCCCGTCGACCTTAATCCCAGGTGGATACCAAAACATCACAGCCATTCGCGCCAACACGATGAAATTCCTCCCAAATTTCTTCGCGCGCGGTCAGCTATCCAAGATCTTCATCTGTTTTCCAGATCCTCATTTCAAGGCGCGGAAGCATAAGGCGAGGATTGTGAGCGAAACGCTGAATGCGGAGTATGCGTATGCGCTCAGACCAGGAGGCTTGCTGTATACGATCACGGATGTGGAGGAGTACCATTACTGGATTCTAAGACATTTTGGGTATGACGTTGAGGCTGAGCAGGCTCAAAAGCAGGGTGAAGGTCAGGAGCAGGTGCAAAGATCAGCGGGGAAGAGGGAGGGGTCAGCGGAGTTGTTTGAGCGAGTGAGCGAGGAGGACATCGAGAAGGACGAATGTGTTCGGGTTATGAAAGAGGCGACAGAGGAGGGAAAGAAGGTTGCGAGGAATGGGGGGAATAAGTACGTAGCTGTTTTTAGGAGGAAGAATGACCCGGAATGGATTTGAGAGCAATGACGATTGCGGGAGGCTTTTCTTCTCTGAGAGTTTTTAGGGTAATTCGATGCTTTTCAAATTGAGGTTCTCTATACTGCAATAGACCGTATAATTATCTACCGACACCAGCATAATTCGAAGGTCCAGAAAAGGAAAATGCCCAGCCAATTTCATTAGATCGTTAAGAGATAATCGCTTGCCATGCAAAAAAAAAAAAAAAAAAAAAAAAATAAAAAAAAAAAAAAAAAAAAAAAAAAAAAAAAAAAAAAAAAAAAAAACGACATAACAAGAAATGATGATATCTGTTCGGCATTGCGCATATTCAGAAGATGGCATGAACAGCAGCTTGACCTAGCGTTAGTCATAATTTAGAGATCACCTACTATCAAAGCTGCAATCAAGTCCTAGGAGACGACTTCAGACGAATGCCTTCGCATCGCTCACACACAGCCAGCTGAACCGGCCCTCCAATGATTCGGCCTTTGGCCGTCCGTCTGGGCTCACCTTCCTTGACGAAGTACCGGCCTTCTGGGCCGAACCCGTTGCCGCATTCATGGCAGACGAAACAGTTTTCGTGCCATTTTCCGCCAACAGCAGTGATCACGATATCGTCAAGGACGGGTTTCTTACATCCTGCACACTGAGGTGCGGTTCTGCGAGAATGACAATTCAAGCACCAGGCATAGCCGTCTTTCTCCACAAAGGGAGTTTGCGAGTTGAAAGGCTGTTGCAAATTAGCAGAAGGCTTCGTTTAGGAGTCACGGTACGTACATCACCACACTCGGCGCAGAAGAAGTGACCGACATGCCATTCTGCACCACAGGCGACGACCACTTCTCCTTCGATTGGTGTCTTGCAGCTTTTGCATCTTGGACTGAACAATTCGTGAAAGTCAAGGTGACAGTAGAACCTCAAAGAATTGGCGTCTTCATCTGCGGAAGCAGTCGCGAGTCGTTCATTCCGCTTTGCCTCCGGCTCCTGGTAAAAGGCCACGCATTCAAGTGCAGTATGGCAGTGGTAACAAGTGAAGCACTCTGGGTGAAAGCGTGTCCCGGCAGCGGTGACGACCTTCCCAGCAATCGGTAGTGAGCAAGCATTACATGAAGCAGTCGGTACACCGGCACGCGAATAAGTAGACATCCAACGATCATTCGACAATGTGGACTTCTTGTGTCCAGACCCGGGCCTCTGTCGCTCCTTTGGCTCTGAGGGCGATTTTTGGTTCGAACCGTTGTAGTTTGAAGGGTTCATTTCCGCTATAGTAGGTGCCTTCTCATCAGGTAAATTAATTACCGGAACAGAAGACGGTTCGGAAACCTCAATAGATGGCGGCGATTGAGCAGACCTAGAGACTTGGATTTCTGGTATCTCCCTCTTCGGAGGACTCTGTGCTTCGGTAGGCTGCCAGGACGGATCAAAGCTGACTATAGGTCGACCGGTACGATCACTCACTGCAGTTGGCATTGGGAGCCTCGAACTGCGCTCGGACCTTTTTTTGCTCGTAGCAGCCCTAATATCTTCGCTGCGAATCTCAAGCCCATCTTTGGTTGCAACCGAGTCTGGGTTTGCTTGCTTTGCGCCAGCAGGCGGAGATGGTGCATTGACCTTGTACTCCGGATTGTGCGACTGGGTAGGCGGGTTTTTATGGAGCTCAAAGCGAGAGAGCTTATCAACAAACGGAATGCTACCGAATCGGCTTGGTAACGGTCGAGATCCTTGAACTGAATTACGCGGCTTGTTTCGAAGTGCTGACGAGTCAGACTTTGAGAAAACAGACCGGTTCTTGTCGTTCGGGTCAGAATTCTGCGGCTCCTCGTAAATCTGATCTTTCGGGTTCCTGAAAATGCCTCTAGACGAGTCCTTCTTTACCTCCGCGGGCTCCACTCCATGCCCAGCATCAGTTTGCCCTTGATCCTTGTCCAGTGCAAAATTAACCTTGAGATTCTTTCTCGGAATCCCACTTTTCCTGGGAGAACTCTCCTCGCCCGGGCCATTAGTGTCAGACTCTGGATTATTCTTGGTAGATTGACCTCTGAATGAGAGTCGGTGGCTTTCACGCCACGATCTTCGAAATGGGCTCGGCGGCTCGTAAGGTTGGCTCTGCTTTTCCGTGTTTTGCAGCTTCTTGATATCTGGGTTACGATAGGGCGCATAGGGGTTCTTGAACTGAAGGCCAGGATTTTGGTGCATCCAGACTAGCTCCGTGGCCTCTTTCTGTGCATCTTCATGAATACGGATCTCGTCATCGATCCCCATCCCTTGCAATGCTTCACGTAATGATCTCGCTTCCTCTCGCTCTTTCCTTCGTTCAGGGCTCTCCTGATAGCTTGGTAATTGAGTACTCACAGAAGTACGAGAGAAAGCCCGAGAGGGTGAAACATTTTGTCGAACCGGGACAACTCTGGGCTCCTGAACCAGTGGCCGACCAGCTGAACTGCTGAAAGAACTGCGAAAAGAGACTGGTCGATGGTTCGAAAGAGCACTGGCAGCGCGTGGGCGTTCAACCTCGGCTGGCGAAGCTGCTGGAGGCGCTTTCGAATGTCCGTACATTGACATGGCAGATGTAGCTCGTGGTGGAAGGTCGTCTCGGGGTTTAGAAGCTGATTCTGTTCTGGAAGGTAAGGGTCGAGAGCCACCAGGACGTGTTGGCCGATTTGTCCGCAAGTCTTTCAGATAGTTCGCTGCAGAGCAATCCATTAGCTTGAGATGCAACAAGAACGAATTGCAAAAGTATTTATGAAACTCCAGGCATCACACTGTCTTCAGGACTAAAAGCAAGAAATATGCCAAGGTTCCGCCAGCAATGCAGACTCACCGATCTGATCATCGGACATGTATGAGGGGCCGGGCGGAGTGACCTTCCTTTGGGAATCTTTGCCCTTATGGTGCTGAAGAGGTGACCGGTGGATCATTTTGATGGGCAATCGATATCTTTAAGTATCATATTAACTAGGAAACAGGCGCGAAACGAGAAATGTATCAGCGGGACGTGACTGGTCGTGTCGTGTCAATGGATAATGTTGACGATGAGGTACGCAAGTAGGGCCAATGAGCGTCGAGGAGGTGGCTGGGAGGGAAGAAAATCGAAAGCGAGAGCTGGAATGGGGCGCAAAGAACGTGGGTCGGTGTCAGTCGGTGAGGATGTCTCAGATTTCAGGATATGGAATTGGAAAAGAGTGGAAGCGATGGATCTTGAAGTCGAGGGCTGTTATCATGACGACTGTAAACAAGCACCGGGGTCGGGGTCGAGGGGCGTGAGTGGTGCCTCGGGAGACAAGGGAGCTATGACCACAAGGATGCCCAAACAGTGCAAACACATTGAGGGGCGCCACGTCGCTAAGTCAGCTGGGCTCTTCTCCAAAAAAGGCTTAGTGCTTGCCCAATTGCACCTTCCTAATCTGGTCTGTCCCCTCCCCGAGAGCCCCAGTATCAATTTGATATACCACTGCAATAAACCTGCACAGAGGTCTGACCCTTTCCTAATTTACTGAGCCAACAGCTAGGCATGACTTCTCTAGTTAACAAGTTTTTCCTCATACGGATTCCGTACATCACTTGATCGGCACCGTTGCCGGTGCATGGATCCATGGATGCCACGGCCCTACCCCAAACCCCAAATCCACCTCCATAATGGGCGCCAATGACAACTAGCAGGGCGGCATGCGCGTCGGACTTGTTGCCGGCCTTATACCCTTGGGGTTAGTTATCCTTGGGGCTAGCTTCTACCTTTTTTCTCGAAGCCCATTGTCTTCTCGCTCTTCTTCACCTCGGATATTCTCTACTCTTTCCCCTCTCACACCTCATGGAGTTGCTGTATATATATACGCCAATGCGCAGTTCAGTCTCTTTCTTGCTATAATAGAGTACTTTATACCTTTGTGCAGTCTAGTTCCTTGCGCGTACTAAGAGTCCGACGTCCAGCGTCCAGCTACCTACATCCTCTCCCTCATTCTCCGTCCTTGACTGCCACGTCCATGGCAGATAATTGCTCGATCGATATAATTCGTTCTCGCAACGATGGAAGTAATCAAGAGATACAAGAGTCCATCAAGGAAAAGTGCCCCGAGAACGTTGAAGGTGAACGCACGTCTGCCGTGGACGCGAAGTCTGGAGGTGACCTACCGCCAGATGGTGGATATGGCTGGGTGTGCGTGGCCAGCGTCTTCTGGATCAATGCCCATACATGGGGTATAAACAGTGTCAGTGCTGCCAGTCCAGACATCGCATTTGAAGATGCTAATGTGTGCTGTAGAGCTACGGCGTGTTCCTTGCTTACTATCTCTCTCACGATGTATTCCCTAACACCTCAGCGCTTATGTATGCCTTCACTGGTGGTCTGAGTATATCCTGCGCTCTCCTCGTTGCGCCTTTGGCCACCTACCTTATCCATGTCTTGGGGACGCGCGTGGTCCTGAATATTGGTGTCTTTTTTGAAACACTCAGCCTGATAGCATCTTCTTTCGTTTCTCAGCGTTGGCAGATATTTCTCAGCCAAGGCGTCTGCTTCGGTATCGGTATGGGTTTTCTATTCGTTGGCAGCGTCGGAATTACGCCTCAGTGGTTCCATCGCCGACGAAGTCTTGCTATGGGCATCAATGCTGCCGGATCTGGTCTAGGAGGACTAACCTACTCTCTTGCGGTGGGAGCAATCATCCCTCGGCTAGGGCTTAGTTGGGCATTTCGAATATTAGGGATTGTTTCCTGCATTGTGAACCTAGTATGTGCGAACCTGCTGAGAGATCGCAATACAGCTGTTGGAAGCCGCTTCAAAGCGTTCCACTTTCCACTATTCAAGCACCCAGAGTTCCTTCTCTTTCTTGGCTGGGGTATATTTTCCATGCTTGGCTATGTTGCCATCCTATTTAGCATGTCCAATTTCGCCGTCTCGGTCGGTCTCTCCGCTCACCAGGCGAGTATTATCAGCGCCCTGCTCAACCTCGGCCAGGGATTGGGACGGCCCTTTGTGGGTATGTTCAGTGATAAACTTGGCCGGATCAACATTGCAACTTTCCTTACCTTCCTCTGCGGGGTCTTCTGTCTGCTGATCTGGACATTTGCCCGTAGTATGGGCCTTGTGTCCTTTTTTGCTGTGCTTGTTGGCACTGTTGCCGGCACTTACTGGGCTACTGTGGCGCCAGTGCTGGCCGAGATTATCGATTTGAAAGACCTACCCGGTGGTCTTAGCATCACCTGGATTGTCCTGGTGGCACCGACAACCGTTTCGGAGCCCATCGCACTGTTATTGCGGGATAACGACTCTCCCAGCCATGTTTATCTACATGTGCAACTCTTCACGGGTCTAATGTATATTGCGGCCGCGGTATGCCTCTGGATAGTTCGAGGCTGGAAAGTGGGAGAGAACTTTCGCGTCAAGCAAGAAAAGTCAGCGGTTGCGGTAGATACGGATAATAAAGACGAAGGTGTTGTTCTGCAGCAGCAAAGCGGTGGATCTGGTGCGAGCCGGTCACAGCAGTTTACAAAGACTGCTGTTTGGTATCCGCAGACCCTCATCCGCGGGATGGTATCAACCAGGAAGGTTTAGGATATTGTAATACCTGGTATATACCCATTATTAACAAATAATAAGAGAAGCTGAGTTGAGCCATAGTCTTAGACTTAGGCGGTAAATAGAGACATGTATTTTTCTATATTGTAGTTAAAGCCGTATGTTTTCCCAGCCATCCCTGTGAACGCCGCGTGTAGATGTAGCATGTCACCAACTCATCTAGAACACAACAGGTGCAAAGCCCTACTTGTAACTAAATCCCCTAATTTTTATTATTCAAAATCAAAATCCTCACCCTTCTCTTCCCAACTCCCCGCCCAGCCTCCTCTTTCACGGAGCTAATGTTCACTTTAACCCTCTGGAAAAGCTCCACGGTCACCGACCGTTCCTGGTGCCCCTTATCCGAGACCTTAAGGGTATATTCCTCCGGATCAAACTCACTCTCGCGCCTGGTGACAAGCTCCCTCCTTTCCTCAACAGACCGCAGCGCCTCATCAGTAGGCAGAACAAAATCCTCAAGTCTGACCACGCCCTCAATACCAAATCGGGGCACAAAGACCACAACACCGTTCTCGAAGACGCGCATGACATATCCGTCCTCTTCGATTCCGCTGTCCACGCCGTTCGTAGCGAGCTTCTCGCTGCGTGCTTTGAGGGCTTGACCAACGTAGTACTCGATGCTGGCGCGGCCGGCGTACTGCGCGTTGCGGTGGCGGTAGTTGATGTTGCGGCAGATGTCCTCAAGGCGGTTACGCGTAATGGATCCCTCGATTGTGGCGCGGCCGTCTTCGCCTTCGTAGTTGATTGCGGCTGCAAGTTGACGATGCACAAGGAGATCGGCGTACCTGCGGATTGGGGACGTGAAGTGTGTGTAAATGGGTGAGGCGAGACCGTAGTGGCGGAATTCAGACTCGGCATGTGCGCCGGCGCAGAAGTACTCGGCGGATGTCATGCAGCGGGTGGCGAGAATGCGGACGAGGGTGTTGAAGAACGGGTTTTCAGCGTCTGTGCAGCGGTCGAGCGAGTCGGCGAGGGCGCGAGAACTGGAGACGTCGAGGCGCATGTCGCGCTTCTTGGTGAGTTGATTGATCAGTTCTTCGAAATTTTGGGGTGGGGGTGTCGCGTGTCGTCGGAGCATGGCGGTTTGCGGGAAGGTGCTGTAGATTTTAGCAGCGACGGTGATGTTGGCGTGGAGCATGAATTCCTCGACGAGACTGTTTGTTGCGAGCATCGCTTTTGTCTTGACGTCGGCCAAGGGGTCGCCGACTTCGTCGTTGTCTGCTTCGATGCGGACTTCTGGCGATGCTAGGTTCAGTGCACCGGCATCCATGCGCTTCTGGCGCAGGATTTTGGAGAGATGCAGTAAGGTACGCATGCTTTCTGTCAGCTCATCTGTCTTAGATGGGTCATCAATGCGTAGCTGAGCTTGTTCATAACTGAAGGCTTCACGCGATCGAATCACAGATTTCGTGAAGTCTGCAGACACGACCTCTGCATCTGGCGTCATTTCCCACAGAACTGAGAAAGCGTAACGCTCCACGTATGGCTTCAAGGAGCAGAGATCTGTGCCGAGAAGGTGTGGAAGCATGTCAATACGCTTGTCCACTAGATAAACTGTGGTTCCACGAACGCTAGCCTCAAGGTCCATAGCATTATTCGGCTTCACGAAATGAGAGACATCTGCGATGTGAACACCCACTTCAAAATTGCCGTTCGGCAACTTCCGCGCGTGAAGAGCATCGTCAATATCCTGACAACCTGGAGGATCAATACTACAAATGAGAAGGTCTCGTAGATCCCTTCGCCCTCGCCAGCCAATGTCATCTTTGCTTGCCGGGACACGCCAATCGTGTCCCTCTGGGGGAAGACAATCCAATACAGACTTTGGGAACGGCTTATATTGTACGTCCCATTCTAGTAGCAAAGCCTCCGTCTCGGCAGATTTGGTCTCTAATTCGCCCAATGACCGGATGAAGTGTCCAGTCGGGTATCGAGAGTCGCGGTTCCAAGCATCGATGGTGACCAGAATCCTTTGACCTAACAATTCCGTAGCCTGTCGTGTTCGAACCCGGATCTTAGGGACTTTCTTCTCCATCGGGAGGACGAAAACATTCTGCTGTCGTCGGCCAGTGGTTTGAGAGCCGGTGGATGTTGGATCAACGGTTCCGACGTATTGACGCCAGTTTCGTTTCACAACGCCCACAACCTTCGCCGTCGGTTGCGGTCGTCCCTCGTGATTCTTTCCATGCGCTTGCCTAACCTCTTCTTGTAAAGCTCTCCGCTCCTTCTCGGTGATGACAGCTTCGTTGTCCTCACCCTCCGGATTATCATTCTTCGTTACGACTTCTTCGTCGACGATCTTTGTTGATGGCGACTTCCACTGGTCCTTAGGTAAGACTTCGACCACAACAACATCTCCAGATATGGCTCGGTTGCTGTTATGACGGCCCATGATGATAAGTGGTTTATCAAATGCCGCGACTTTGACTTGTCCCTCTAGATAATTATATGGCGAGACGTTGAAAACGCCTTGGTGAAGATTTCCGGCCCGTAGTCCTGTCATAATCTTCGACATGGAATAGTACTCTGGATAGAAGAGTTCTCCGCGGGCTTCTTTCGCCTCCCTCGCTTCTCGAGACTCATTGATCATGTCGAGCAACCTGTCCGCATCTTCCAATCCACTAACGTAATTCTCCAACGACAAGGCCGTCACATTTTCCTCCTTAGCCTTGCGCAAGTTCTCTTTATCATCCGTAATAACCACAATGGCCGGAATAGACTTCTCCTTCTTGCTTTTGGTAACTGCGCGCAAATGATCCATGTACCATTTTGCGACTGTCCTCACAGCTCGGTCATTCCGGTCATTTATCGATTCATCCTGCTCTCTCCTAACATGTGTTTCGAGGCGAAACTCGTTGAAGAAAAGGTAGAAGCGTTTTTCGTCGGTTTTGATTAGCGCAAGCAAACGGTTGTAGAGCGGAAGAGACTGGTTCTTTAACTCCTCCAGGACGGTTTGAAGGATGATCACGTCGTAGAAAGCCCCTGTATGTTCAAACAAGTCCATACCATTCAAAAGCGCATTCGTATCGGGAACAATGTAGTGTCCGCGGGGGAAGGCCTTTGTGCCTGCGGGTCGCTCAGAGAGGACGAATGGCACGACTACAGCATTTTAATCAGCAAAAAGGCTTTCACGACAAGATTCGGAGTCCATTCTCACTATTTCCATTTGCATCCGTCGGTGCAACCGACGGACAAATCGTACATAGCCTCGAAGAGCAAGGGATATCCTGCCTTAAGTAGAGCTCGCGAACAATCTTCTGCACCTTTCCACTTTTTGTCGACCGGACGAAGACTTTGCTGGTGACATTTGCGGTGGAAGGATCGGATGAGAAATCCCGTCTAAGACTCTTCATTTTGCCCAGATTCAAGACCCGACTTTGCGGATCAAATTGTCTGGAGCAAAGCTGGTTGTTGTTGTCTTTACGACGGTGCTGTGGGCGGCGATTATCTGCTAATTCCGCAGTCTGATGGCCCGTCCGAATCGGGCAAGTCTCCCGCAATAGCTCCCTTTGCCGTTAATCACCCCAACCATGAAAACATGATCTTATATTGTGTCGTATCTTGTAAACCTTGGTAAATTGCTCGTCCTGTGGCTCAAAATGACTATCGCAGTGAGTCCAGATACTGTGGTCTTGCCTATGGCTAAGATCCCACTCGGGCAGTCATTAACAAATAACAGGCCGTGGGGCAACTATGTTCAACAGCGAACATTTCTGCCAACCTGGCGCAATGTCGAACTCTTGTGCGGAAGGCCGTTGAAGCTGGCGCGAAGGTACTCTCTAGGTAATCTTAGAGCTTTAACCTTCTTTATCTGATGGGTTATGCTTTAACAGGCTCTCTTCCTACCAGAGGCAGCGGACTACATCGGGTCATCCCCGGCAGAGACGATATCGCTTGCTCGTCCCGTACAAGAAAGTGAATTTGTCCTTGGTCTCCAAAGTGAGGCCCGAGATAACAATTTGCATATAAACGTCGGAATTCATGAGCCTGCATCAAACGGAAGGGTGAAGAATACGCTCATCTGGATTGACAACAAGGGCCATATCACGCAGCGGTATCAGAAGATACACCTGTTTGATGTAGATATAAAAGAAGGGCCTGTATTGAAGGAAAGCTCGTGAGTTCCCTGCTACTGTAACCTGCGAGTTTCGGGCTAATGAACGTATGAAGGAGCGTTGAGAAGGGAAACGAAATACTTCCGCCATTCGACACAGTTCTTGGGCGTGTTGGATTATCCATCTGCTTCGATGTAGGTTCCCATCGGCTTCTTAGGTCTTCTAGCAAAAAGAGGAAATGCTTATGGTAAATTTTACAGCTACGCTTCCCTGAGATCAGCCTAGCATTAAGACGCCAGAATGCTCAGATCATTACCTATCCATCAGCATTTACGGTCCCCACAGGCAGAGCACATTGGGAAACGCTTCTTCGAGCCAGGGCGATCGAAACACAGTCCTATGTTATAGCTGCTGCGCAAGCAGGTCCTCATAATGAGAAACGACGGAGCTATGGCCACTCGATGATTGTAAACCCCTGGGGAGAGATCGTGGCTAAGCTTGGCGACGAGTGTGAAGAGCCGCAGATAGTCGTTGCTAATATAAATCTGGAGCTTCTAGCAAAGGTTAGAACAGAGATGCCGCTGCTTAGAAGGACAGATATATACCCGGAGATATAGGCGGCTACTCTGCTTATCAAAGCAATTGGGCCGGCCGTTGCTCATAGATAGATCAGACACGCCTTACAATTTCAGCCATTTCAATTGAGGCAACTTTTCAAGAGCCAGAAGACGTCTATTGGTAAAGTTTCGTTTCCCTTTCGGTAGCTCTAAAGCAAAGTGTGGGAATGAACAGTTCATGGTACAGTGTGTCAGATGCGCGTGGAGAACAAGCAAAAAAAGGCGAATTCAATGATACAAGAGAGCCAACATCATCTAAGGAGGAAACATCTTTGCCGAGATAGATGAGACCATTGTCCTGTTGGATCACTTTATGTACACAGTACAACGGGAATGGGGCGACGTCATTGTTCACTTGCGCTGGGGGTCCTCGAGGATACCTTCAGCTTCCAGCCTCCGTCGGGCTTCCTCCAAGGCCCATGTTTGTATCCTGTATATCAGGTCAGTTTATTTATCCCTTGGTGGGCGCAAGTATTCTCGGCAGGACATACGAGGTGTCTGGCTTGAAGACGTATGCAACACCGGCAACGAGCAAGCTGCCAATGAATCCGTAGTACCAAATGTTCTCCCAACCCTCCTTCACGTACTTCTGGCCGGGCTTAACGCCGAAGAGGTACCCAGTCGGAGGGTCGTAGTGATCGCCGTGGTCAGCGCCGCCGCGGAGGTTGCTTCGCGTGGAGAAACCCTGGATGTTCTGAGGGCTGCGACGAATGCAGCGGGCGCGAAGGCAGTGTGACAAAGGACGAGGAGTCATTTTAGGATATGTGAAGCTTGCTCTGTACTTGGATTAACGGATCGGTACGGGCGGTGGCGGTTATGAACTTCCGTCGGACAGAGCGCGGTGGGCTCGCGGAAAATGTATCGGGCTTGGAATCCGTTATTTTCAAGATGAGGAGAGGAGAGATGACCCAATTGATGAATCCCAGGGGAAACTGGTTCGCTGGGATCGCAGGGAATGACTCTTAGAGGGGTGACGAGATGAGCCGGTGTACGATATTCAGAAGCCGCAAAAGGCCGATGGACCCAAGCAGCTAAGCCCAAACGGGCAGATCGCTATGCCGCCTTTCTGCCTCATGTCTCAGGCACACTGGCCTGTAGGACCAACGCGTTCAACGCGTCTAGACACACGCTCTCAAATGACTGTGCTCTGCCCTGGATTGTACATAGTACGGGGCAATCTACGTTTTGAACTAACCACCAATGTGAAAGACCGTTTCGCTTTACGTCTTTCCTTTCTTTCGATCAAACATTGATCGGTAGGGTATCCTTAATATCCGGCATTTTGGTTGACTTGCGCCTTTACTCACTACTTCCGAAGCCAGACTCGAAATGCCCTGCCGCTCTCTGCTTGCGGGGATACACTGTCAAAATGAAATCCATTTATAAGGACCCACGCCCAATTCCAGCCTCCGCAGATTCGCGCTTGAAACTAGACGCCTTCCGATACAAAAACAATAACCAAAACGGCACTGCGATGTCCCCAAAGAAGACAACCCCGCATAAAGGACATACAAATAAAGAAAATCAAACGTCGTGGCTGAATGGCGTGGTGGAACAAGACAAATCCGAGCCAGATAATCGGCAGAATCTGCAGGAAGGACCAGAGTCCAAGGCTGTCAAAGATTGCCCACAGACTCCCGGCAATAGACTACCTCTGGCAGACCTCATTGGCAACGCAGAAGACGCTTTCAGCCGGGCCCCTATGGCGCAAGAGTTCACGCCAGAAGATTATGTTATTTGGCAGCATGCTCCGCCCAGTTCAAACCCGAGCATCCAAACGCCCGCAACACAAAGCAAGAAGCGCCGCCACAGCTCGTCTCCGAGTAGCTCTCCCCTAGCCAGTTCGAAAGGGGCGCGGAAAGGGTCTTTTGACCTGCAGTCTATTCAGGCCTTGCTGAAGACCCCTCAAAATGATCTAGCAACCGATCTGTGGAATAATTATGTCGCCAAGACTGCCGTGAATGTAACAGACCTCCAGCAACCACGCTTTGCGAGTCTTCTGTCATCCTCACCCCACACACCAACATCGGCCAGGGCAGGCCAGGATTCTTCGGGACTAAGGCGATCCATTAGCTGCAATGCCGAATGGCCTAGCACTAAGGCGAAGAGGAGGAAGGTAGAAGGGGCGAGCCCCCGTAAAGGTCGTGCTATATTCTCACGGACCAGAAGCAACATCATGGTTCCGAAAGATCTCAAAGCATCCAACTTCAGCTCCCTCGTCGAAGAAATTGAGAGAAGTCTCAAAAAGGCCATTCCAAAACACTCAGATACCTCCAAGACCACGCCCCCTATAGTTCACACCGAAACGCGACGGAGTCGATCGGCGTCCCCGTTGGAATCCAAACTCGCCAAAAGCCCAGTCAAGGAGGCAATCTTGGGTAATGACGTGAACTGTGCTCTTCCCTCTGCAAACCAGAAAGCCCCGCAAGATTCGTCGTCCGAATTCGGCGATGACGACCTTGATGATGAGTTTCTTGGGTTAGCGAATACCTCAGACCCTTTCGTGGACCATACTCAGATGCGCAGCAACTTGAAGCCGCATAACATAAAGCTCGGTCCTTCTCTGCCTTCGATGGAAAGAGACAAACAATCATTCGACAACAAAATTAACGATTCACATGCACAGTCACATAAAGAGTTGAAAACTGCTTCTAATAGTGACAATGATACCCTTGACAATGACGAATTCGACGACTATTTCGAAGGGCTTTCAGACAATCTAGAAGAACTTCTCGCTGGCTGCGATCAGTCACCACATAACAAGCTCACCAGCGCCGTTCAGCAACATCTTCCAACGTCAGAGCACCAGCCAGAGAGGCCGCCAACACTTGGGACTGAGTTGCAAAACGGAACGAATGGACAGCTTATATCTTCTAGTGATGAGTTCGACGACGATGATTTTGACATTGATTGCTTGGACCAGCCCATTCTACAAGGTGAAGACAGTCCAGATGATGTTCGTCATTCTTAGTGGGTATATCTATAGGCTCTCGCTAAGTACTATATCAATAGACCTATAGAAGCCGCAAGACTATCAAACGTTACTTGATTGTTGATATTGCCGAATCTACCTATCCTACGCAGAGAGGACGCATGCAGGCAGAGAAGGTTTGACTCTTCCTATCCTGATGGCTCCTTGTCGTGGACTAATACCCTAAAGGTTTTGTCAGTGCAAGACGAAGTTACGAAGCGTAAAAAGGTGGTTGTACTACGAGAATCTTGGTACGACAGCCCATGCGACAAGGATCATTATATACACTTGATCGGTGAATTCGATGTCAACGGCCACTGCATCGTGAGCGACGCTCAGAATATGATTATTATCCACCCTGACCACCTTATATCTGCAACGGTTATAGCAGACTCAATCAGCTGTCAACGCAGGGCTGTGCTTCAAGAACGTACAAAGCGAACGTCGGACCTTGGGAAGCCACAAGTATTCGGTAACATATTCCATGAGGTGTTCCAAGAAGCCATGAAGTGGAATCGTTGGGATACAGTGTCTTTGAGGACATTTATTGAAGATATTGCAGTTAAACATGTTGAAGAGCTATATCTGATCAACATGAGCATCAATGAGGCTGTCGACCATGTGATGAGTAGAATACCAGGAATACAGCGTTGGGCAGAGCTCTTTCTTCGTCGGACACCAGGTGTAAGTACGATCAGCCGAACATACATCCTTTTCCTAACTAGGTACAGCCACAATCGTTCGTCGAGGACAGGAACAGTTCGAGATTAAAGTTAAGTATCAACAAGCTTCTGGAAGTGGAAGAGCACGTCTGGTCACCAATGTATGGCCTCAAAGGCAACATTGATGCTACAGTTCAAGTTGCCTGCAATGAGGGGGAAGGTGACAAGAACCTGGTCGTACCCCTTGAGCTCAAGACCGGCAATAAGGAGACAAATCAGGCCCATCGAGCCCAAACTGCACTCTATACCTTGCTACTCTCTGATCGTTACGGTAAGCATAGACTGGGTTTGACTTGTTCCATGATGGTTAGCTCATAGTGCTTATTCTAGATGTGGAAGTAACATTTGGGCTTCTATATTACCTCGAGACGTCAAAGATCATGCGAATACGGGGCATACGACACGAGCTTTTGCATATGATACAAGAGCGCAATCGGGTGGCGGGATATGTGCGGGAGAGAACGTATTTACCGCCAATGCTTAGGAAGCCGTCAATGTGCAATCGATGTTACTCTAAGACAGCCTGCTTTATCTACCACAAACTTACAGATGATGGAAACGGCGAAACCAGCGGCCTTGGTGAGGAGTTTGAGAAAGCCATGGAGCACTTGAATCCGTCACATCGTGACTTTTTCCGGAAATGGGACGACCTTCTCACCAAGGAAGAAACGAGCATGATGAAATTCAAAAGAGAACTGTGGACTCTGCTCAGCCATGAGCGAGAAGCGCTTGGACGTTGTTTCGGCAACATCATTATTGAGCCTGGAACAGCCTGCGAAGACAAAGATGGAACTAAGATCAATCGGTACCGCTATACCTTTGTCAAGAAACATTCGTCCACGTTCTTGTTCACTGAATCACAGATCACCGTCGGAGAGCCTATTGTAATTTCAGACGAAGAAGGCCATTTTGCTCTTGCCAATGGATATGTTGTGCAAATCAGCCCGAGGCGTGTTACTGTTGCCGTTGATCGAAGACTTCACAATTCCAGAACAAAGGCAAGTGGGTTTGATTCTAATATGAACCAATCATTCAGAGGCATTATGGAGATAGAGGGCGACACTCCTCCCGCTGAGTCCGAGGAAGAGATCCTTTATCGGCTGGATAAGGACGAGTTTAGCAATGGAATGGCTATAGTACGAAGCAACCTTATTGCAATGATGGAGAAAGACTTGTTCCAGGCTGGGCAGCTGAGGAAACTGATTGTTGAAGGGAAGCCGCCTGCGTTCAAGTCCAAAGTTCCTGAGCTGTCCGGATCAGGCATAGCCGGCCTAAACATCGATCAAAAACAAGCGATCAAAAAGGTTATGAGTGCGCAGGATTATGCACTGGTGCTGGGGATGCCGGGAACAGGAAAAACCACAACTATTGCTCATATTCTCCGGGTCCTTGTCGCTCAGGGAAAGAGTGTTCTCTTGACCTCGTACACGCACACTGCAGTCGACAACATCCTGTTAAAAGTCCGAGACGACAACATGCGCATACTTCGCATAGGGGCAGTTGCTAAAGTTCATCCTGAAGTCCATCAGTTCGCTGAACTCGCCGCTACCCCCAAGAAGACGATTGAGAAACTCAAAACCACATATGAGGACTCACAGGTAGTTGCGACTACATGTCTTGGTGTTGGTCACAACATATTCACTCAGCGCGTTTTTGATTACTGCATTGTTGATGAGGCGTCCCAGATTACGCTACCTGTTTGTCTGGGTCCTATCCGGATGGCGAAGACATTTATCCTCGTTGGTGATCATTATCAACTTCCTCCATTAGTGCAAAACAAGGAGGCACAAGCAGGTGGTCTTGATGTTAGTCTCTTCAAACTGCTCTCCGATGCCCATCCTTCCTCGGTGGTCAATCTCGAACATCAATATCGAATGTGCGAGGACATCATGCTTCTTTCCAACACGCTGATCTACTCTGGTCGTCTTAAATGCGGCACCGCCGAGGTCGCTGCGCGCTCCCTAGAGATCCCTAACATAAGCGGTCTCAAGCACCACCACATCAGCGATTTCTCTCAGACCAGCAAAAGCCGCCAGCTGTGCTTGGGAACAAACCAGGGCCGCTGCTGGCTACGCGATCTAGTCGATCCCTTAGCCAAAACATACCTCGTCAACACGGACACTCTTGGAACACCCGCTCGCGACGTCGCCAACGGCTCGCGAATTGTCAACCCTATTGAAGCAACCCTCTGTACACAGCTCGTAGAGGCATTCATCTCATGCGGTATTCCAGCCTGCAGCATCGGCGTGATCACATTCTACCGCAGCCAACTCTCCCTCCTGAAACAGAACCTCCGCCATCATCTCCCCGCCCTTGAAATGCACACCGCAGACAAGTTTCAAGGACGCGACAAGGAAGTCATCATCCTGAGTTGCGTGCGGAGCAATGAGGAAAATTATGTCGGCGATTTACTATGTGACTGGCGTCGTGTGAATGTCGCTTTCACACGAGCACGCACAAAACTGCTCGTCCTGGGAAGCAAGTCTACTCTCCGTAACGGCAACGAACTCCTCGGCAAATACGTGGATCTAGTCGAGAAGCGAGGCTGGATATATAGTCTCCCGAAGAACGCTGTGGAGAACCACATCTTTGACGAAGTTCCCCTCTCGACGTATGACCAGTCCACGCCTAGTCCGATTAAGAAGGCTAGTCCCAGGAAGAGCCCGTCAGCGATAAAGAAGACGGCCCGCAACCCATTAAGCCCTGTTCAACAGAAACTGTTTCCGACGGGACTCAGAGAGCCGGCGAAGAAGGGCATGAAACTCCTCAATGGCCAAAAGATCCTCGGGAATCGGCTGGTGTTGCAGGATGTGGTTAATGACCTTGTGGGGTGATATTACTCTGTTTCTTCTGTCTCTCGTTAAGTTGCTTAGTTTATTAATATCCCTCTGGCATTTGCCTACAAGATTATGTCTAGCATGATATTTAGTTTGGTTGGTTCATGGATTGTTGATTAGGGCTTACATTGGACGGACGGGCGGTATCATCGGTTTATTGGATAGCGGCGCATTAAATTATACACTCAAGAAATGTTCTGAATGAGCTTTTCCTATAATATCGATGCGCCAACATATTCCCAACAGATGAAGTGGCGTGTGTTCTTCGCCTCTGCGTCTTCGTCTTTTTGAACAGTATTCCCGCCACTCGCTGGCAATGCCATGATTGTATACCCATCTTTGCTCTCAATCGCGTCTCTTCCAATGGCGTTTGCAGAAAGGGCAAACCAAGCAGGCGTCTTGTAAAGTCGAGGCGCATTTTTTCGGCTGATTGAAGTCAACAAATTCGTCCTAAGTGGTTCCATGTAGACAGAGTGGAACATACAAAAGCGTAATAAACAACTGCATAATCCAGTGCGGGGGAATAAGCCCACCCCATTTCAGGCTAATGAGATCAGTGGCTGTGGCCGCTTTATCATTTATCTGAGGCACAACATATCGGCAGAGATACGGGTCTACATTGTCAGTTGCGGAAATACGTCGAGAGCGTATAGATACCATGGCCAGCCATTCGGAGACCTCGCCGCAGACGTCTCTTAGATCTGATTCCGACTGTGTCGTGGCGTTTAGTTCTGAGAATGAGGGAGTGATGACGTTGTCGTAAGTGGTCAGGACTGGCTCGCAGGGGATAATTTCAGGATTGTTGCCCTTCAGAGTTGGGTCGCCTTGTTTGCCTGTTAGTTCATGTCTGCAAGCCCCTGCCGCTGGAGGGTTATGCTCTTTACCTTCTGCTACACCACTCGATTCTGTGCCTAGGTCGAAGAATAGCCATGTAGTAGGCTTGTTGAGGACGTTCTTGAAAGCCCACTCTACTCTCTGGAAGCCCTTTTTGCCGTGCAGCATTGATGGCAGCCGTAGATTGAGCTCGATAACTGCGAATATCGTTAGTCAGGACCAACAGAGTAAAGTTGTATGAATTGCATACCGAACCTCTCTTTTCCATGTTTCTTGCCTCCAGTGCGGACGGGTTTGCCTGTCAATCCAGTTCTCTCATAGTCTTCTTTGCCCAGTTCCAGTTTCAGAACTCCTAAGACGGGTCAGCTAGACTTGGGCGTCGGACAGGGCTTCACCTTGCTACCTTCTTTAAGGGTGAAGACGTTGTCCAGCCCTGACCGGCCTTCCGATATCATAAGAATATTCCCTATATGAAAGCAATCAGTAACGTTTGTATAGAAATACTGACGCAAAGTCGAAGTCACTCCATCCAAGCCCCTGGCCACCGACCAGGTAGGTGACGTGCTAGGTCAAAGTTATGTATACTACCTGTTTTGATGTAGGTGTTGAAGAAGTCTCCCTCGATCAGAGAGGAAAGCGTCAGAGAAAGGCGAGCATATCTCAGCTCCTGCAGATTGAAGTCTAATGGGCTCTCGAGGGACAAGTAGACCTCCTTTGGCATGGTAACTTCGACCTGGCACCTAGTCAGTGGGGAATCAATAAGTCTAGAGGGGCGAATAGAGGAAGTACCGTGTGCACGAAATGATTGCCTAGGATTGCAGAGAATGGGGGTTTCTTAATGGGCGGTTGCTTGGGGTCGATGAATTGAGGCAGTTGGGATATAGTGGTGTAGCATTTCTCGCGCCTAGAGGCGTCATCATCTTCTAGTCCAAACATTATAGGCAGACCAACGGGGTGCCGAACAATATATTTGCTTTTCAACTGAAAGCGCGAGAGCAGCTTCAACAACCGGTTCCAGAGGGTGAAAATAAATCGCGCCTCAGGCAGCACTCGCAGGCCGCAACGTCACGGGCGAAACTCCGACAAGCTAGAACTTTGTGACGATGATCTCTGCTGGAGCTCAAGTTGCAGAACCATTCCTTCAAGCCTGTTTATCTTCGCCATTCCGCTCATTTGTTGATATCGCTATTGTCTCCATTCACTCGCAGCTAATTACTGCCGTTACCAGGGAGCAATTTCAACTTCTAGCCCATCGGGGCATTTAGGCTCCGCTAGCTACTCCGCAGATATACAAATATGGCTCCTCCGCGGCGAAATTTATTGCCCAAAGAACGCTTCAGTTTTGCCTTTGGTTCACTACGGACACAAAGCTACCATGATCCTGCTGCAAAGGGACCTGGGACACACACGTACGTCCCCCAAACGAGCACATTGACTGCATCGTCAATTCCATGAAAGCAAAAGCTCATACGTATAGGAATTCCACAGGATTCGCACAATTGCATGGAACCCGACTGGTCAGCTAGTTGCTACCGGGTCTCAAGACCGCACCCTTCGAATCTGGAATCCCGAACGCTCACAGGCGCGATATTCGACGGAGCTGCGCGGTCACACCGCAGGGGTCGAAAAGGTCCTCTTCAACCCGGCCCGGGACTCAGAGCTTGCTAGCTGTTCTAGTGATGGCACGGTACGGATATGGGATGTACGTTCGAAAACGTGCGTGAGCCGTCTAGAAGTCGGGAGTGATGCGTTTACCTTGTCGTGGTCCGCCGATGGGAAGGTCCTCATCGCCGGAAGAAAGGTAAGATATCATCAACTCGCACACGAGCAACCATACACCTACTTACGCGAGCTAGGATGACACACTCATCCCAATAGCTGTCGAATCTCCCTCATCTCCAACTATAACCGGTCAAGTAACCTCCACCGAACCCACCGTCTACAAAACCCTTGACCCGCATCCACAACCTGTTCAAACCAACGCAACTACCTTCTCACACCACATCCCACCCGCCGACCTCCCCAATCCGACCCGCCACCTCTTCGCCACAACTGGCGAGGGCACCGTCAAAATAATATCTTACCCCTCCTTCGAAACCCTGCATACGCTACACGCCCACACATCTGCCTGCCTCTCCATCGCCCTCGCCCCAACAGGTCGCTACCTTGCCGTGGGCGGCAGCGACGCCCTGATCTCTCTCTGGGACACAACGGAGTGGATCTGTCGGCGCACAGTGTCGAGTAACAACGGCGGTGCGGTGCGTGGGGTGAGCTTTTCCTTTGACGGGAGGTTCATCTGCGGCGCGTGCGATGAGAAGGAGTGTGGTGGAAACGGGATTGAGATATTTCACGTAGAAACCGGAGAAAGTGTGCATACTGTTAATACTGGGGGTAGTTCGAACACCGGCGTTTCGGCGGTTGCGTGGCATCCATCAAGGTACTGGTTGGCTTATGCGGTTACAGCGGATTATGGGACGCCCGGGGGATTGAGGATCGTAGGGGCTGCCGGAGGTGGGAGTTTATAAGTTGAAAATACGGCGATACCTGTTTGTTGCATTTTGTGCGATTTGTGTTATGTTCATGGCGGGTAGGTAGATCCAGTGAATGTCTGTCATTGGTATCTCAATATATAGATATGCACTACAGGAGTCCGATGCTTGGATGTGTGAGTCAAGGTTATATCTTATATCTCGCTAGCTAGGATCAGTAATATACACTCGAGAGATGAGATTCCAATGTATTTTCACAAAAAATGTATCCATAAACAGGATCAGCGACTATCCACGTCCCAAGAGCAACCAATACCAAACACCTAACCAAGACTCCAACAATCTCTAGCTCAGGCCAGACCGAATTCAAATCCCACAAGTCATTAGTATATCATTATCATTTGGAGAATATGTGCGTAGGTAGATGCCGTCAAGGAGGAATGGACGGTATTGGCTAAGGATTCCACCCCTCAGAGCCCAAGATATGTGCCCATTGGGCGCTGTTGAACCCATCAATATCAGTGTTCATGAGATCGATCCCTCCAGAATTCAGATCGGTGGGGTCTCCGTTGACATTGATTGGAAAATCCCAAGGGGCTGGCATATCCGTATTCTGTTGCGGTCGACCTGCGCCACGGGATGTATTCATGGAACCCATGGATAATAGGGGATTAATGTTAGAGTTGGAGTCATTCCTGGGATTCGAGGCTTCAATGAACAGATTCAAGTTCGTACTCTCGAACCCTGACGAAGTTGTCACTGCTGGATCTTGGACTGGAGTTTCCAGTGCACTAGAAGAAGACCGAGACTGGGCTTGTTTCGGGGATGAAGAACTGTCTGTCCGCATGAATGAAGGGGTGGAAGAAGAATTCATGGTCGATGAAGCAGAGCTCTCAGGAGCGGAATTTGAGTTCGTTACGTCGTGGAAGCGGGACGGGGGATCGAGGTCGAAAAGGATACTACCTGCAGTGGCGGCGGCTGCGGAATCATGGAGAATATCTTGGGCTTTGCTGAACCCTGGCAGGTTATTCATAACGGACAACGGTGGTACTGCGGAAGTACCGATAGAGGTAGAGTTTGAAGGTTGTTGGTGTGGGGGCTGGCGGCGTTGGCGAGTCGGAAGACAGACAGGGAGATTAGCCCGGTTAGAGTTGCTATCGGCGTTGGTAGCGGCGCTGGCAGCAGGGTCCCATGTGGTACAATCGCCTGCTTTGTCGACACCAGGTGAATAACTGGGCACTTCGGAGTATAGAGCATTCTGTCCGTGAAAGTGATGAATAAGATCAGTGATCAATGTCTTCGTTGCAACCTGGCGAGCAGGTAGTATGTGCTTACCTCTCCATGTGTATGCACTGAGAAAAACTTTTTGCTCTTACTCCGGCCATTTGGTAACCGGACGTCTTGAAACGGTGTCCCTTCGATGTCAACTTCTAACTGAACGAGGAATGATTCGGTAAGAGGATTGTGATTCTTTAGGGCGTCAAGGACAACAAAGACGAACTGTAAGGAGGAACGGGCTGCCGTGTCATCAGGACGGAACTTAAGATACTGTACAAAGACGCGAGCTGCGACATAAACGCAAAATGATATGAAAGGATTCATCTAGAGCATGTTAGCTTGCGCGGTGGTAACCAGACAACTTTGTTATCTTACCTTGGTCATATCCATCGAGCTGACCATTTTCATAATGCTAGAAATCTGATCCGCAGCGACAATACACCTCCGCTTACTTTCTAAGATTATCTGATTTGGCATGCCGTTCTTCTCAGCTTTGAAGATAGCAGCCTGGTGGAGACAAATCGTGGATGTGTGGACTGCTAGGTTACAGAACAAGACATTCGGATCTGCAATACCAGCTGGAAGTCGCAAATGGCTCGGCATCGAGAGTGCAAATTGAAGCAAGATGTTATCATGAGACCTGTGGCGCTGCCAGAAAATGCCATTAAGATCGTTGTCATTGTCTTGAGGCTCAGGGCGATGTAGATGGGTCAAGTTCCGACCTAGTAAGCACGAGACGAAGGCAACACTTGCGAACGCCGATAGTTCCTCCAGGTCGCTGCCCGCTAGCACATCGCTGAGACGGGGAGTTTTCTCTGGTTTGCCGTTGATGAATGCTTCCTCGCTGGCGGGAAGATTTGTCATGATCTATGGTTTCTTGTCAGTCCCCTTGGTATCGCTTAGTAGTGCGGAGGTAACTGACATCTCGCTCATCAATACAAGTGGGCCATCCGGTCCCGACACTTGCATATCTATCAACGTTGAATGCCATCCAGAAAACCCTTCGTCTTTCTTCCTTCTCTGTCCAGTCTCTCGGCAACGGTAAGCATTGTTTTACCTCAAGGCCTTCGCCATCCAGACGGTGCAGCCCAAGCATGACGGCTAGTCTAGAGGCTAACCCGGCGCTTAGCCATGCCCTAGGAAAAAACATCATTTTGTATTCATAGCCACCGATTAGAAGCCATGCTTGACAATGCATCAAAGTGAGAACTCCCTCACCAAGACCCTTCATCTGATCCAATTCGGCGTATTTGCGAGCACGTTGGTAGAAGAGTGCATGTAAGTTAGAGTACTTTTCACAAACAGCCGCTGCGTGTGCCCAAACGATGTACTGTAAGCATGCTGGAGGCCGCGAATTGGGGGCAAAATCCATAGCCGCCATGTACCGAGGACGGTGTATGATTGGCAAGAAGGGGTGTATCTTGTCGAAATAAATCAGGTTCCTGGCGAGAGTGTGAGAGGTGTGCGCTCGAGAAACAAGAGCAGACATACAGCTCATCGATGACTTCCCAAGCCGGGAAAGGCTCCTCCAGACCCAAACTGACCATATCCCATGCAAATGTATTCGCTGCATCCATTCTTTCCGGTGTAAAGGGCATCGGCCCAGTTGCCGTCGGGCCTTCTGGAGATAATGAATTGTTCATGCTGCCCATGACATGCATCTCGGCCCCGGGAGGCTCCTTCGACAGGCCAACAGGAAATACATGCTCTTTAGGTTGTGGTACAGTGACATTATCCGGCTCTTGGGTTTTCAACAACGTCTCAACCTGCGCTTTAGTTCAAGAAGAGCGTTAGCACTGATTACAGGTATGGGAGATTTAACGCACCTAACCGGGCTTCCAACTGCTTCACATATCCCCTCTTCGGACCACTCTTCTTCCGCGCCTCATCATATGTGCATTCATGGCCTAGACGCGAGCAAGTGCCACAGCTAGGCTTCCTCCCATCGCATCTAAGCTTCCTCCGCCGACAGACAGCACATGCTATGCGTTTGGGGCGGGGGACGTAGCTATTATCGCCATTATTGATATTCGCAGTTGCGCCTTGAGAGGGGGTTTGGTTCGTGGGATTTTGATCGTTCTGCGGAGCGGGGAGTTCGAAGTTCAGTTGTTGCTGGGCTTGACCATCACGATAGCTGGCCATGGCGTGTCGATGTCGTGGGGCTGCGGGCTCGATTCGGAAATTTCAGAGATATGCGGAATCGGAGTCAAAGGCGCTCGACCTCAGTCACGGAAAAAGTGTGAAGAGGCCTGGAGACCCCGCATCAGGAAGACTAAGTTAAATCAACAACTCGGGGAAAATAGATAGCGTGATGAATCATATAATGTCGCAGCCTCGAAGGGATTTGCGATAGGCAGCACTGCGCCACGACAGCTGGGGCTTTGGTCGGGTCCCGTTGTAAGCGGGATACGAGCGCCACGTCTGCGTCTCATATCTAGGCCACAACTGACAATCTCGAGTCAGCAGTTGCGATTTTGAATATTCACTCATTCTAGAATCTTGATCACTTTCAAAGAATTAATGCACGTACATTGTATAGCCATCTATGGACGATTACCGAGGGCTAGATCGTCTTGCCCGACCGTGCAAGCCACTAGATATAATATGAGCCAGTTTATAACGGCATCATTATCAAGCTAATGCCTTCGAGTAAAAACGTCATATGCAGGCCTATGTATTTCTATCGTAGCCCGTAATATACAATTCAACGCCGTTGCAGAAACAACCGGAGCAATTTCGATTCCAACGGTACCGTGAGAGATCCAAGGTAGACAAGAGCATATCCTGCTTGACAAGTAAACATTCGTATAATACAGTAGTTACAGAGCTGAAAGAGCAAACGTCCCATGATTCCCAAATTAGACGAGCAGAATCACATCTAATGATATCCTCTGCGACGCTTGCCTTGGTTCCGGACTCTTGGAACAACAACAGCTTTGTTGATCTTCCACTTGGGGCGAGTTTTGTAACCGGATTTGGCCTGTATAATCCATTAGCAAGTTGCAAGAATTTGCGAAGGACGGGTTACATACCGGCAGACCCCAAGGACTTTTTGGATCGACGTTACCCTTCGATTTTCCTCGTCCACCACCGTGAGGGTGGTCTTGGGCGTTCATGGCAAGACCACGCACCGTTGGTCGAATGTTAAGCCAGCGTGATCTTCCAGCTTTTCCTAGTTGGGCATACTTCTTGTTTGGGTTGCTAGCGATACCAATGGTGGCACAGCAATCTTTGTGAATGAGGCGCACCTCACCACTTGAGAGACGAATGGTGATATGCTGGAGAGTGCGCTCGCGGGCTTGCTTCTCGCGCTGCGTCATAGGTTTCTTCTCTTCGCCCGCCGCTTGGCTTTCTTTGCTCTCTTGGTCGGCTGCAGCCACCTGATTGACACCCTTGGAGATAACCGTCGCGAACGTACCGGCGCTACGGCACAGCTGTCCACCTCCGCCAGGACGCAAACCGACGTTGAATATGAGCGACCCGACCGGAACCATGTGTAAAGGCAGGCAGTTTCCTCTCCAGGCAGTTTTGGCAGCCATCACACCAGGATCAACAGTTCCTCCCATACTCTGCCAGAGGTCGTCGGGAATACCAGCCATGTAACTTTGCACAACATCTCCTGCCCTCATACCGTCTGCAGCCAGGATGTAGCTAAGCTTCCCGGTTTCTTTACTGCGAAGAAGTGCAATATGAGCACTCCGTCCGGGGTCGTGTTCAATGCGCTCAACAACATGCGGACCGGGGGCATCTCGTTTAAAATCGACCATCCGAATTCGGCGCTTATGACCACCACCATGGTGCCGGACAGTAACCCTACCGCTGTTATTTCGGCCTCCCTTGCTGTGGCCTCGCTTGGGAAACGTCAACTTGTGTACTGGGCGACCTTTCCACAAATGGTCATTGATGGGTCTTCGCAAATGTCGAACACCGGGAGTACGTGGCGTGTATTTTCGGATGTTGATTGTCGAGTCCTGGCGAACAGGAGGAGGAGCGAATGAAAGGCTGGGATCGATGCTTGAGCTCGATGACTCAGCGGGAATAGACTCTGTGTGCTGCTCAATACCCGTGGAGTATGAGCGGGGGAGAAGAGAAGGAACGCATCGAAACGGGAGTCGAATGCCCCTAAGGGCAACCCGGTGCTGAAGCATATTGAACGTTAGGCTCCTGTGGGAGGGATTCCTGGGCGAGAGTCAAATGCCCCAGGTGCAGAATTGTCTGAATCGAGCGCGCTGCTTATTGCTGAACCATACTATTCCCAGTTTCGCAAATTGCCGTCAAGGAACCGTGCCCGACGAGGTGCAATTCCCAATAACACTTCCATCCGAATGAGCAAAAATGTCTCCGGATGATTTGCGGGTGCGGCGGTGCGTCGAATCACGTGACGTTATATGCACCGCCATGCTCTGTGGCTGTGGAATAGGTAACATGTGACCGCGACTCGTTGGCCCAAAACCATTCTCAAGTCCCGTCAATTGCCCGGGTAACCGTTGTTTGTTGGCTCAATGTCCCGTTCAGGAGACGCGCTTCAATCGCGAAATCGCGTTGTTCCGACCTCATCGCCTGGACAACCTCCGCTCCCGCTGGCGTTTCGCTTCCCGATCGTGGTCCGTATTAAATGGTTAAATTTACCCTTAGGATACGGTATTTCGACGACAGCAGGAGGCTCTTCTAATTCACTTCTCTCCTTTTCTCCTTTCCTCTCCACCATCACGAACTTCTTTTGCCTATCCCCAAAAACCTTGAAAAACCAGCCCCAACTGTACATAGGGACACTGGCCAAGCACGTACATACTCCAGTTATCACGACGTAATCGCTCGCGACCCAAGAAGGTTCAGGTTGTGCCGTGGCCTGTGGGTGGGGCAGCGTCTTTCCCAGCCTAGCACGCTAAAAGAGGGCCAAACAACCTCTTTGCCCTGTCAAGTGGCCTACCCGTCTTTTCCTCCAGCATCCACCTCATCAACATACCTAAGAGCTGCCTCTACTTCACACTTCATTGACGCTTGCTGTATCTTCTCGCGTCACTGTTCATAATTACTTTTGCAGTCTCCTCTATACCCTATTTCACAAGTCTTTTTGCTTCGCTTAGGCGTGCTGCGCGTCCCTGAACATACGTGTCGAACCCGATTGACATCAACAAACCCCATATACACCAAGGTCCGAAAGACTTGTCCAGCATTCTTCTCGGTTCATTTCATTGCTCTTGCATTATCTCGACCTATTTTTCGAGGTCGAAATACTTGCGTCTGGTACGTGCACCAATGCCGTTGTTGCCTAGGTATCTGGGTCCACCGTAGAGAATGCTGACTGAACTCCAGCGACGTGCACAGTTACTGAACCCAGACATTATCTTAAACTTGCTATAATCTGTCAAGGGCTTTTCCTGCTCCTCGCCCTCTCTTCGCTATGCCTCCGGTAAGGTTCCTCTGGATTTGACGCGTTACAATGGGTCTCACAAAAGCTTCACCTGGTCGACGCGACTTCCTGTGACTAATTCATTGGTTTCTGCTTAGGCTCGAAACCTCCGCACGCGAGGCACCATGAATGAAAACGACGAGAATGGTCCTTCAACGCGTCTTACTCGTGCCAAAGCCGCCGCCCTGACAACAGACGCCCCTGCTGCCAATGGTGCCCTCAAGAAGCCCCTTCAGACAAAGAAAGCCGCCAATGGCGCCAATGGCACACAAAGAAAACGCGCTGCACTTGGTGATGTTAGCAATGTTGGAAAGGCGGACAATGGCGAGACCAAGGACGCGAAGAAGGCCACATCCAAAACCGGCCTTACATCAAAAGCTACCATGCAATCGGGGGGTGTTCAAAAGCTCAGCCGTAGCAACCTATCTCGGACCGCCCTCGGAGCAAAGGACAATAATGTAAAGAAACCTGCCACGGAGGCAAAGCGCCCTGGAAGTGGGTCCGGTATGGGAAGCGCGATGAAGCGCACATCCAGCCAAAAGTCTCTACAGGAGAAGACCATTCAGCAAGAAGAGCCTCCCCGCAAGAAGGTCGACATTGAAAAGGTCGTGGAAAAGCAGACTGAGGCTGTCTCGGTTAAGGAGAATGTCAAGGCCGGAGCACAAACAGAAGAGCTTGAAAAGGCTCAAGATTTTGTTGCCGATCTGGACACTGAGGACCTGGATGACCCCTTGATGGCTGCTGAATACGTGGTGGAGATCTTCGATTACCTTCGCGAGCTGGAGATGGAAACATTGCCAAACCCTGATTACATTAATCATCAACCAGACCTCGAGTGGAAGATGCGCGGCATCCTAGTCGACTGGCTCATCGAAGTTCACACTCGCTTCCGTCTTCTTCCTGAAACTCTTTTCCTTGCCGTCAACATTATTGATCGTTTCCTCTCTGCCGAAGTGGTCGCCTTGGACCGTCTCCAGTTGGTTGGTGTTGCTGCCATGTTTATTGCTTCCAAATATGAAGAAGTTCTCTCCCCCCATGTCGCCAATTTCAGCCACGTCGCCGACGAAACCTTCTCTGACAAGGAGATCCTGGATGCCGAACGCCACATTCTGGCCACACTTGAATACAACATGAGCTATCCCAATCCCATGAACTTCCTGCGCCGAATTTCCAAGGCAGACAACTACGACATTCAGACGCGTACTCTTGGGAAGTACTTGATGGAGATCAGCCTGCTTGATCACAGGTTTCTGGGCTACCCTCAAAGCCAAATCGGTGCAGCAGCGATGTATTTAGCTCGTCTGATTTTGGACCGTGGTCCTTGGGTATGCTCCACCAAGTATTGATCTCTGGATATTCACGCGCTAACTGATGCATAGGACGCCACTCTCGCCCATTACGCTGGCTACACCGAGGAAGAAATTGACGAAGTTTTCCGGTTGATGGTTGACTACCTCCATCGTCCTGTCTGCCACGAAGCATTTTTTAAGAAATATGCAAGCAAGAAGTTCCTTAAAGGTAATTAATTTATTTTTTTTTTTTTTCCAAATCCTAAATAGTGTTGTTCGTGCGCTAATGTCTAATCAGCCTCTATCATGACACGGCAGTGGGCCAAAAAATACCACCACCTGTACATTGACAGCGCGCTCACAGAGCCGTACAACTCCATCAAGGACAGCGAATAGAGAAAAGTGGTCTTCGACACAGTGCGTATTCGTTATCTGAGGCTAGGAGTTGGTTGATTTATGTTGGCATTTTGTTTGTGATGGGTTAGGCAACTCTTGCATATGTTTACGACTGCATCCTGGTTCAATTGCGGACATTGGCATTCTTCGGTTTCTCGGGGGGGTGTCTGGCGCTTTTTGTTTTAATGGCTTGTTTCTATTCACTTCTTTATAACTTCTTGGTGTCTCCGGGATACTTCACCTTTGCTTAATGAACTTTTCTGACGTTCAGCAATATTACACATTATCATATTCCACCAAACCTGAGGACAATGGCTATGTTGGTTTTGAGCTAGTATGGCGGCATTGATGTTTAGAAGATTCATTATATATTTAAAGCGGGGCCCGGCAACAGCCGAAGTTTGCAGTATACTGTACCTCCATACCTACCACCATTTTTGACTATTGATTCCTCTTCTAATTCACCTCCTATTCCATCAGTATCAGTTACAGAGGATGTCTCCAGCATGTCCCTTCTGTAGCATAGCTGCTGCCCACCCGCCAGTGCGCCCATCCGCACATCTCCAACCAACAGACTCTACGCTCTCAGCAGCTACACCTACCCCAGGCGCAGACGGCCACGCCTTTACTATCCTTTCTACGAAACATGTTCTTGCATTCTTGGACATAATGCCCCTCACGCGTGGTCACATTCTCCTCGTCCCGCGCCGCCATTATGAGAAGCTAGCTGAAGTGGGGGTTTGTGTCAGTCGGGAGGTATGGTATCCAATAAGTCATTTTGAATGATGTCTTGAAATCCATGGTGAATAAATCCATTAATGTAGGCCTAGCTCGGAACATGGCTTCCCATCATCTCTCGCGCCGTGATGAGGACTGTATTTGGTGAGAGTGAAAGCCAAAACACAGATGGTACTACTACAGATCCAAGCTGGAACTGGAACGTCGTCCAAAATAACGGTATTTTCCTCTTTCCCCATTCCTAGATGTTTGTACGAGCATCAGATTGCTAAAGTGAATGGCATGTAACAGGTGTCGGAGCCGCCCAGGTCGTTCCGCACGTACACTTCCACATCGTACCCCGACCGCCGTTAGGCGCGGCGGGCACAGCAGCCAAAATGAGTTTTGTGATGTTTGGCCGGGGGAGGAGGGAGGATTTGGACGATGAGGACGCGCAAAAGCTTACTGCTGATCTGAGGGTGGAGGTTGCGAGGGAGGTCGAAAGAGTTAGATTGGCAGAGGGGGTGGATCTTGAGGAGGAGTTTACGGAACAAGAAGGACTTGAACAGGGTGAGAAGGGAAGGTTGTGAGTCTGGAAAATGAGCGAAGCTTGCTGCTACCTTTCCCTTCACAGATGTCCTAGTCTCATTTCGAAATACAGTGGTTATAGAATTTAGGTGATTATCGAGTAAGCTATGTATAGTGCATGTCATTAGGAAGCCAGACCTGAGTTTTTGGGATTCTTCATGAAATACTTTTAAAAGGGTTAGGACATGCCCTAATGGAGAGGTAAGAGTGGGAAAATGTGGACGTACAGTTCTCCTGAAAGCATTCAAATCGTCGGCCGACACACCAGCGGCATCATCCTTCCGCCGCCCCGATGATACATCTGACAATACACCCTCTGGGAGTCTCCGGTATGTGATAAGACGTCGTGACCCTAATGAGGAAGTGGAAAACGTTAGTTGGTGCTCATTTGAGTGATGGATTGTTCGGAGCATCAAGATACTTACAGTTGTTGAACGGCTGGACGGAAATGCTAAGAACTTCGAGATTTTCCTGCATGGGAACGGAGAGTTCTGCCTCTTCCTCGCCGGATGTTGGCATCCACATGCACAAACGACCACCGGTGACGAGAGTACGTGCTGCAAAGTTGAGGATATCGTTCATCATGGCTTCGAAGCCGTAGGGTTTCTTGGGCGGGATGTAGCCGGGTCGACTGAGAAAGATCAGCAAGCAAGGCGTGGTTCAGACCTTAGAAGAATACATACCGATGCGCAGGAACCCCATCGATAATGAGCTCCTCCTTACGACGGCTAGTATCCCGCGATCCAAGTACCCGTAGACCCTCACGCACACCATATGGTGGGTCGCAGACAATCCCATCTAGGAATTGCTTGCCCAATAGCGGCGTATTGGTCAAGTCTGAAGTAAAACAATCGCCGAATTTGCTGCTGATACCGTACTGCTGGAAGTTCAACTGCACTCCCGTCATCTTCCACTTATGCATCTCCTTCCCACGAAAGCTCCGTCCATCAATATCAGAGCCTAACGTGATTGCTCCGAAATGCGCCGCTGCAACACAGAAACTGCCCGTCCCAACAAAGGGATCATAGAATAATTTTCCCGGCGCCGCATTAGCCATATTAGCAGTAATCAGGCTCAGCTCCGCATCCATTGAGGTGGTACTGATATAGCGTCGCTTCTTTAAATCATACTTATTCACTACCTCACGACTACTCTCTGCAAGCTTGCGCGCCAGGTAAATGTTCACGGGAATCGAATCCAACTTGGACGGCAGTGGATGCTGCGACATACCAGCAGCGGCTGTAGGGTTATGCGTGCGATCGTAGTACTGCTCCATGACCCAAAAGTCTTCCTCAGCATTTTTCATCGAGATGGGACCCTCGAAGCCCAGATACGAGAACGACTGAATGATCTCTGTCTTTTTGGCCGAGCTACGCTTGCCGGCGAAGCTTTCCACGTTAAATTTGAAGGATGCTTGCTTGTACTGCTCCCAGAGGTGCTGCGTCCGCCTGCGGACGTCGGCATGCAGGGCTTCGTAGGTAGTACCGTGGCCCCATAGCTCGAAAATATCCCTTGCTAAAATGCTACGGGAGATGAGAACTCGCGCAGTATCTTCATTTGCAAGCCGAACGATGCAGTACGGGGACTGGGAAGCATTAGTTATTGTTTTTAATCCTTCCTACTGTTGAAGGAGGGGCATTTCAGTATAGCCCCGCACTCTGCTAAGAAAAACGCTTTGGTGACATCGGAGAAATTGAGAAGACATAACACTCACTATCTGGTCATAATGAAGGATTTCGAGATCAATATTGTGTAAATTGGCCAGTGCCTGAAGTTCCGGTTGTCGGAAGGTCTCATGGGTTTGAGCGAAGCGAATAAGATACTCCATCCTTCGTGCAGCGCTCAGGGTCCTTAGCTGGTTGCTGGAATAATTATCTGCGAAGGTCAACTAGCAGGAATCGTGGTATGGGTTGTACTGTGATCTGCTAGGCAAGGTTGTGGCTCTGTGTATTGAGATGGGGGTTGAGATGAGTTTTTTTTCTTCCCAAAGAATAAAACTGGGACGTACACCAGGGAGATGGGCTTAGAATTACCAACATCAAGACACACGCCTACAAATATTCGAATGAACAGAAAGAATTTAAGTTGAGAGAAGCAAGTTCAGCATCGGAGAAAATTGGTATGTTCTCGCAACCACAGTCGTTCTATAACATACACATGAATGCCCTATTTCCTTTCGGCATACTCACATGGGAATCTCTCGACATCAATAGAAAATCAAAATGAAAAGAAAAGGATTATCATAGCCAAGTACTCTTCCAGCCTTCAAAAATATCATAACATGACGCCATCCTCAGTAAAGACAGACCAAGCGCAAGAACCATCTGACCAGAAACTCCACCGCTATGCTACCCGCTAACCTTGAATACATGTCGTGAGCTGTATCCGAAAACTGGAGTAACGTCGACCTTTTCGTTTGGGGGTATCATCTCATGCTTCAATTCCCACCCGGCCCTACGGCAGAGCTCGGATACCACTACATCGCAGTCGCCTAACAAATCGATGTCAAAGTTCGTATGTGCTACGGGCTGTATGGGAAGTTAGCAGCGCTATCGAAATCACTGGGGTTTGTGACGTACGGTACGGGATATGTATATTTGAGGTATGTGAGGCGGCAGCACGCCTGGAACCTCCGCAACCGGTGCAACTTTCAGAGACGTCCCAATGACAATGACCAAGTCAACCTTGTTTCGGTCATGGTGCAGGAGACGGCGCCCAAACTCATCGGGGAGATCTTCCCCAAAGAAGGTGATGTCCGGCTGAGCGAGTGAGTTAGCAATTGGACCAGAAGTATAGCCGGTCTCGCCCACTAACCTTCATTACCCCTGGTGTCGGTATCTCGTAATCATCCTCATCAGAGCTGTATTCTCCACTTTTACTTCTATCCTTGTGAGCACTAGTGCTATTGCGCTTCCGCTTCTGTCCCTGCGGTTTCTGTGAATCTTCGGCAATGCGCTTGCGGCACTGCGCGCATTCAGGAATCACACCTTTTTTTATATCATCATAAAGTTCGTCACCAGAAACCTTATATTGACATTTGACACAAGTGGCTGTCGCAAAAGAGCCGTGGCACTGTACAATGTTCTCAGGGAGTACGCCCGCGTTGGCCTCGATATTGTCAATATTTTGGGTGTAGTTGGTAAGCAGCTTTCCCTTATCCTGAAGTAACCGGATAAATCCATGAGTTGGTGAAAACTTCTTCTCAGTCGGAAGGATATCCTTCGCAATCGAATAAAAAATACCCGGGTCCTCGCGGAAGATACGAATATCGAAGACTTCTTGAGGATCATTTAAGCCAAGGTTTTCTAGCTTTGAGTAAAGGCCAGTGTCCTTGGATCTAAAGTCTGGGATACCAAGACTCGTTGAGATCTGCTGCCATCAGTATATTGGATATTCCAGAAATAGTGCAACACTTACACCTGCCCCGGTCAAGACAATAATATTCTTTGACTCCTTGAGAAGTTTCACGGCATCATCAACCGAGTTGTATTGTGGCAATTTTTGACGTCTCGCGAACTCCCGAGAGATGGCGATCGCGAGTAACGGATGGTAAGCCTCGTCCGGTGCACCTTCGAGAAAAGATGGAGGAAGAATCCCAAAGGCAGTGCAAAGCTTCTTCGCGGTCACTGTGTCGCGAGCAATCGTCTCCTCCACGAATTGCGCTTTGCCAACTTCATGCAGCCTTTTACGAAACTCAATAGCCTCCTCGAGGGTACAAGTTCCGGGGATTGCTAATTAAAGAGACATGGTCAGTCAGTGATTTGGGCTTCGACTAGGGCATATATTTAGTTACTTACTTCCGTCGCGAAGCTGGTCATCGCGAATCATCTGGATGGCATCCTCGTAAAGGGATTGAGTCTCCCACTCATCGTCCAGAACATCACTGTCAGACTCGTACTCGGATTGCGAGTTTGAACCCTTTTCCTCTGCAGCGGCGTTCTCTTGCGGGAGGCTTCTTTCCACCTCCGCGGCCTCGATCTCCACCAGCGGAGCCTTCAACGGCGGACTCTCCCCACGGGGCGCTGAAGCAAGGTCCATCCTGGTGATGGGATTGAGCAACCTTCAGCAGCCTCTAGATATGCCGATTGAATCACTCACATTGAGCTTTTCGCCACGCCATTATAGGACGATTGGCTCTGCACCATTGTACGGGAAACGTGATCGGGAAAATATTGATCCGTTATATTCCGATTTTGATCACATCTTATCTCCGTTGATAGCAGATCTCGGTATCAGGCATTGTAGAAAGTGAGTGAGAACAAGACAACTTTTCTATTTGGTATCATTATGGACATTCGTTCTATAAACAATTACGAGTCGGCCATCTCATGATCACTGTCGGACTCAATTCCTTCCCACTCCTCTTCACCTTCACCCTCGCCATCTTCGACGTTGCTGTCGTCTTCAATCTCTTCCCCCAGCTCCTTGTTCATAGCCTCCACTAGCTCGAGAGCGTGCTCTTTCAACCTTTCATCCTCGTACTGAACAAGATCATACAGCGTCAAACTCTGCTTGAGCCACTCTCTACTGGCCACAAGCGATGCGTGCCTCTTAGACTCCGGCGTCTCATTTGTCTCCCCTTCCGGATCTCTCGGGGCTTCCCCTATTTCGGCCAAAAGCTGGAGACACCAGCCTCCCAGATACCACGCCTCCACACTCTGGTCGTCTTCTAGAATCAAGCGCTCGAGCACTTCTAGCGCCTCTAGTAACATGGAGACCTCCATCAGGAGACGAGAAAGACTGATTCTCGTCGGGAAGTCAGGGACATGCGGATCTTCCGGGGGCAGATCTTTCCATAGCTCAAGACTCCTTGAAAGTGCTGCCCGCGCATCGTCCTCTCTTAATTGCGAGATTCGAATAGATGCCAGCGTCTGAAGGACTTCGGGAGAGCTGGGCTGAACTAGGAGGGCTTCCGTGATCAGGTTCTCACAGCGGGATTCCGCGTCTTCCTCCCATCTAAGAACATCAGCTTGAGAAAAGATTCGGGAGGAAAGCAGTAAGGAACAAGGGCGACATACGAAAGATCTGTCATATAGATTTCTGCAACGCCGCAAAGGGCATTTGCCATCTTCCTTTTCTTCTCTTCCAGCTCCAATGCCTGTGCAGGGCCGTTATTCGCCTCGAGTTGTTGAATAATGCTCCTCAGAGCCCCCACGCCTTTCTCAAACCATTGAACACTATCCTTCCCACCAAGCTCACTCAATTGAGCCAGCCATAGGAACTTTTCAGCGCCGCCTCCCTCAGACTCAGGGATAGAACCGGTTGGATCGAGCTCGACTGCTTGTAGAAAATGTTTCCTTGCGAGGTCAATCTCGCCTAATTCAACATAAATCTCCGCAACCGTATTCAAACTTGAAAGCTGCGCGGGGGAATTAGAGGGCGCAATCTCGAGCGCCTGCTGGGCTAATGAAAGCGCAGCATCGGCCTGTCCGGTCTGAAGAAGTATTGTCGCTTGCTCAAGAAGCTTCACAGGGTCTTCGTTCATCTTCCGTTTCGAGATCGAGCCGCCGGCGCTCAGGACGGACTTTTCGCGGGTCTTGGAAGCTTTCTTCTTGTGAGGTCTGGGCTTCCCCATGGTATGGCTGTCGTAGTAAAGTACGTACTATGTGTGATGCCCGGTAGATGATGATCTTTCCTAAAGGATCTCTAAAATCGCCCGTATGAAGGGTTCAAGTGTATTCCCCGATTTGGGTGAAACAATTTTGGTCGCTTTTCTTATCTGTTTGTTCGGTTTGCAGGAGGGTCCGGCGATGATCTGGTTCAGTCAACAAAGTCGAACCGAGCGATTTCCAGCTCGATGTCTACGTTAAGCAATTCTAAACAATTGTCTTTAATAGGATATTTCCCTGCCGTGGCCTTCTTTCGTCTTATCTTCTTTCTTTTTTCCTGATCTAAAAGCACCCTCTCTGTACATACTACGGTAGTAGTCAATTTCTGTCTGCATACCCTGCAGGATACCCCTCCTCAATACTGAAGCAAATATGGGTCGCGAGGACCAGATCGAAGAGCGCGAGGTGCTCGATTCTATCTTTCCGGAAGAAATCACAGGTACGACAATATAGATAATTGATCAGACAGAAGGTTGGCGGGTGCTGACCCAATGTAGATGTGTCGGACACTTCATACCGGATATCAATCACGCTCGACGCACCGGACAACGACGAACAAAGTCAAGAAGCCGAACCTCCTGTCCTAATTCTACAAGTCACCTATCCTGAAGATTACCCTGATGTTGCGCCAGAACTAGACCTCACAGCGCCCCCAAACGCCCCCAAACATCCCCGCCTAGATATTACCGAGGACCGGGACCGACTTCTTGAAGCACTCCAGCCGACTATAGAAGAGAACATGGGCATGGCAATGGTATTTACGCTTGTCAGCGCGCTTAAGGAAAGCGCCGAGTTACTCATGGTGGAACGCGTGAATGCTGTGCATGCGGTGCAGGAAATGGAGGCTGCGAAGGCAGAGGAGGAGGAGAACAGGAAGTTCCAGGGGACTGCTGTGAACAGGGAAACATTCTTGGAGTGGCTAGATAAGTTTAAGAAGGAGATGGAAGAGGAGGAGAGGAAGAGGAGGGAGGAGAAAGAGGCGGAGGAGAAAAAGGTGAACAAAAAGGGGCCTGTCAAGGAAGAGAAGAAGCTTACGGGGAAGCAGCTTTGGGAAAGAGGGTTGGCTGGGAAGGCAGACTTTGATGAGGAGTATGAAGATGCTCTGCCGGCTGCTGTGGATAAGATGAAGATAGCGACGTAGGATAATCTCTATATACTCCATGTGATGCCTATGCGATGCGCGATTTTCATGCTCCGTGAAGCGCGACTTCAGGTTAGATGCAAGCTAATATTGTACATGGAAGTAAACTTCATGATAAGGGGAGCGGGACATGCTTAAGGTTACATATGAGGCCCCCGAACGACGTTCACCTATGGGATTGCCCTTGGTACATTCTGCCGGACGGCAGTGATCGTTTGCTCTTCGAAGACTGCCGGACGACCTAGCACGTTCAGTAGTTCCAGCAGCGGCCTGCACGCCGGAACATGCACTGTGCATAGTCAATGATGCTGTACAAGAAGCACATCGTGTTTGTTGATGTGGCACCGACTCAGTGGCTGCGGCATGCATTGAAGGCCACAAGCTATCCAACTTGATTGTGAATTGCCACGACAATAGCCTCAGGACATCTACCCATGGTGGGCATAAAGATAGGCCTCCAGTTAGAGTAGATTTAAGCGTGATATTGTGCGAGAGACAATCTCAGGTCTCAGCCGATATGTTTAGCTTCTTTAGCATATTTTTCCTGCTCAGCACCATTCTCTTCTTTCTCTCCTCTTCATCATGGTTCCCCTCTTCAGCATGTTTTTCCTCTTCGGCTTTCTGCTCCTCTTCAGCTAACTTGCGCTCTGCAAGGACAATTTCCCACATGGACCGTGCAAGCGCTTGTTTCCGTCGGTTATCTTCGCCTATGCGACGATAGACTTCGTCAAAAGCGGCGCGAGGCGCGCTAGACCACCTTTCTTCGCCCTCCTCCCTCCCGTTCGTCAGCTCGTCCCATTGATCTTCATCTTCGCCGAAGAGTATCTCCGGCTCCAGTTTTTCACGACGCTCCACTAGTTTCTGTCGCTCCGCGAGTTTCCTCCTTATCATGCGGCTGAGGGATTGCGGCTGCGGTTTTTTGATGCGCAAGAATGGAATACCGCTGGCATTAACTAAGACGGGGACACGACGCTTGCCGCTCACAACAGGTCGAGGGCGCTCTAGTATAGAAGTTGCATCCGGATGCCGTTGAGCTGTCGCCTCCTGGAATCGCCGGTTTTCCTCTGCTCTTATTTGCTTTTTGTTTGGCTGCTTGACGGGACGAATGTGAGATAGCACGCTTTGAAGCTCTCTCTTCTGTTCCTTAGTTGATTGGGCTTTGGCAAGTATTCGCCATATAAGACCGGTGTCATCTTCATTTCCTAGTGCAGCCGAGTCAATAAGGTCAAGGGCCTGACAATTTTAGCCAGCGGTCACTGCAAGGGGACATCTGATTGCATACTTCGTATCCAGCCTTAAGCGCGTTTGCTGTCTGAGAGGGGCTTTGGAGGTTTTTATATTTGCGAAACCGTTCTCGAACGTGCGCCTGTGGAGAAACGAGTTCTGGCCTGCGTCGCTGTAGGTCCCTACATCGTAGAAGGAGTGCCCTGTAGAGTGCTAAGCCTAATAAAACGCGTCTTGTAAGTAGGGCTATATAAGATACAGGAGATTATTTGAGCTTACATGCAATCCGATGGGCAGATGACTTCTTGGGAACAACCAGACGGTGCATTCTTCTTTCATTGTAGATTCGGAGGTCGGCCGGTGATGGCGGAGAAAGTGATAAAAGATAGATCAAGTCACGTGCAGCATATTAATAAATCCCTTCGACTCATTGATGATAGAAGAATTTATAGCAGTTCATACATTTGATACGGTGAAAGTTTATTCTCTGGTCGGGGGTGAGTACCGTCGCTCTGCAATATTATATTCATATAACTGCCAGCCCTCATGATTGCAATTCCGAAAGCAATCCCAGAGCGCTTGCAAGGAGGATATCATTTTATACCGTGCTTGCTTATAGCACGCCAAGAAGCCGAAGAAAGCTGATCGACTGCAGCTAGGCTTCGAAATGATAAGCCAATGTTTACCGTCATGCATAGGCTAAAACACGCTCTAAAAGGTTAAGGAGCAGAAGCTAATAAACCCAGCATAAACCGACAGAGTACTCCGTTTTCAACTCGTTATGTATTTATTCATGATGCAGAAACTTAGAAAGTTGAGCCCTCGGGAGGCTGAGGAAGCTTCTTATGTTGCGGTAAAGCCATGTACCTAGAAGTCTAAGATACCGCTGAAATGTCCAGGACTACCGGGAACTTACCTCCGAAGTTCAATCAAGACTGTCTCCATAGTATAATCGCGCTTCCACTGGGCAAGGCAGGGCAGCTTGGCGGGGTCAACCTAAGAGCCGTTAGCCTCGTCAAGTGTTGTTTCGATTTTGAGGAATTCGGACCTTGCCCGAGTGTGCATCGACGCAAGGGAGGTTGACGCGCGAGATGAATTGTAGAGTCGGAGGTTGATCGGGATATTCGGGACCGCAATGAATGTTAAGACTGTATATTCTGTTTTCATGGACGCTCTGTGGTCGCGTGGTGCCAGTTCAGTACACTAGACCATCAAGGATGGGAAACATTGGTATGCGGCATACGTGAGGGGGGCCAAGGACGGTTCCATTCCAGTTGCTCATCATCATGTCCTCACCATCAGCGAGACCATAAGAGCAGGCCTCTGTTTAGAAAGACAGTACTATATTAGCTTGGCTCTTAGACTGAATAATCCTATGTTGCTTGCTTACCTGCTCCCAAGCCCTTCTCTCCCTTTTCAAGCTCCTCCAGAAGCCTGAAGTTTCTGGGAACCTTTGCGGCCATTGCGAACTAGTGTTCTAGGGATGTAGTTAAAGAAGTAGGATATCGACAAGTGGAAAGCCTAAATAATAGGTGAGGAGGGGCGTTAGGCGGAAGAAACTTGAATAATTCCGTCACAAAGTAAAAAGAGGGGCTGTCGTCACGGCCCTTATCCGCCGATAAGATACTTGTGTAATTCAGTTTCACCGCCTAATTCTTCAGGAGAAGCAGCTGGTGAGCAGATACGGTAAGAAAAGCACGTGCTGATAAATTTCATCACGTGGAGATAACTATCTTGGCACCAGTGATGCCACGGACGACTCGCCTTTGTTTATACACCTGGCCATCTTTTGACCTGTTGAGAGGGTTGGAGAATGCTGGCCAGTCCTATTGCATCTGAATGGAGCTGAAGCTGCACTGCTAATTTCTAGTTTGACCCGTTCTCGCCTGTCGGTAACAAGCAACTCATGAAGCTCGTGCTTTTGTCTTCTTGATTGTCACCCTGTTGTTGGACAGGCCTTGGCCATGCGTAATTCGCAACATCTTGCTGGAAATGTCCTCTCAACTATTGCAGTCAGAACTGCTGAATCTCATCCAAGAATCAAAGAGAAAGAATGCTGACCTGCGAAACGTCTGCTCTCCTACCCTGAGATAATATAGGTGTCAGCACACAGCTAACCAACATGTAGGCCGCTGAGGAGTCCCTCAATGACCTGAAGGCGCTCCCCTCCACCTCTGAAGCCCAAATATCGGCAGGTGAGCTGATGGTCTGATTGAACTTCATTCATCGAGGCGCTAAGTAACCCCAAGACTTGGCCCGGAAGCCTCGGTTTGTCAATCCGTTTATACTGGCATGCCATACTCGCCATGCGAAGCTCGCCGGAATAGGTGTTGTTTGTCTGCAACGGCTTGTTGCTTCTAGATCTTTGCCTCCGGAACGGTTGAAGGATGTCCTTGGTGGACTGAAGGAGATCACAAATTTGAGTTAGTCTGAAACTTCGGCAGTTCCCATACTGAAACTAATGTAATGAAGCCCTGGACATCCAGCTGAAGATTCTGCAGACCCTGCCATCACTATTGCAGCACTATTCTAATGACTTGGGTGGTGAACTCCTTGTAACGACGCTCGAGATATGCGCCACTCTACAGTCGAGCAAGACCCTCGCGGTCTCGAGTACGGCAGCTGCTACACTCCAGCAGCTTGTTGTTTCCACCTTCGAGCGGGTATCAATGGAAGACAGTAAGTCTCATTCTTCTAGACCCAGAATATCCGTCGCATTTGCTTAACCTTTCTCAGAGATGCCACAAGAATCTCGGCCAACAACCACAGTCAACATTGATAGTGGTTCCGTGAGAATTGGGTTTTTTGCTATGGATGCACTACGAGTGAGTCACCAAACACCCTGACCAGATCTAGTAAGCCTGACTTTTCAAGGTCTTAGATGATCTTTGCCGCCTTGTGGATGGTGAACAGTTGCACTTCCTGCGAATTAAGTCGTTATCTCCAGCATTTACTTTGGAACTCATCGAAAGCGTTCTCCTCAACAGTGGACAACTTTTTGTTGACCATCCTGAACTCACGCAAGTGCTACGGGCTCGCCTAATTCCCATGACCGTTAGGTATCTCTCAGAAAGGCATACTTTCTCCCAGACAGTCAGGATCGCGAGGATTCTCCTTATTCTTCTCAAACGGTATCTATCACTAATCACTGCAGAGTGTGAAATGGCCCTGGTGCTCTTGATACATCTACTTGAGCCTGATGGAACAGCATCATGGAAACGGGTGCTCTGTATGGAGATGTTTCGAGGGTTATACGCCGAACCTGGGCTCGTCAGGATCATATACTCGTTATACGATAAAGTGGAAGGGCGGAAGAACATCCTTCGAGACCATATGGCTTCTCTTGTCCGATTGGCAGCCGAGAAACCTTCTTTAATTGGCGTGAGCAGTCGCTCAACGGCACCCTCGAGTGCAGAACACTCAAGATCTATCACTGAAGAGCAAATAACTCTCGAAGTTGGAGGGGTGGCAGGAGTTATTGGAACAACCGTTCCGTCTAATGATACTAATATGCCGGGTATCAGCAATCAATGGAGTATAGTTCGGTCACCATACCTAGAGCTGCTCGATAAAATCGAACCTCCACTGCCACCTGACACATACATATACAGCTTGGTGCTAAATTGCGTAAGCGCCTTTGCTGAAGGTCTCGCCAAGTTTATACTTCCACTTACAGTGCCTGACCTGAAGCCGAAACGGAAAAACCGTATTGCCAGCGAGCGAAATGGGGGTTCTACCGGGTCATCGCCTGATTTGCAAAGGGAGAATTCCATCAAACGGTCGAAATCGACTAAAAGATTCCCTGTTCCTATCAACCCCCTCGAGCTGGAATCTCACCCCCAGCTTTCGGCGATCCAGACTTGTGCCGGGATAGTTGAAGATTGTTGGCCAGCTGTGCTTGCAACTTGTTCAACCTTTCTATATGCGTCATTAGACGATGACTTTTATCACAACCTCGTCCGTTCCTTCCAGAAGCTAACCCATGTTGCTGGTCTTCTTCGGCTCTCCACGCCTCGGGACGCCTTCCTGACCACTCTTGGAAAGGCCTCTAAGCCCTCTGACACGAGCATTGCCAAGTCCATGAGCCCGGCAGCAACACCAGGCACTCAACAAAATGACCCTATGGAACAAAAACAAAAAGGCAAGGAAGTCTCTTATAGTGCTCCCCAAACACCAATGGAGGGGCCAGCAGTGCCCATGAGTGACCAGGCCTTGTCTCTCAGCACGAGGAATCTTCTTTGCCTACGTGCACTTCTCAATCTAGGCATTGCTCTCGGTCCAACTCTTGATCAACCTGCTTGGTCGATTGTCCTTGGTACCCTTCAGGATACTGACTTGCTGGTTAATAAGTCTTTGACGAAGGCGCAAAGTTCAGCTGGTGGCATTGGAGAAGTCGTAGGCGTGACTAAAGGGAGTGGACCTCAGGAAAACCTGGGAACTGAAATTATGGCTGTGCAGTCCGCTTCTTCTAAATTGTTTGAGAGCACTACCGATTTCCCGATTAACACTTTTCGCGACTTCCTGGTTGCGCTCTTGGACCTCTCTGCGACCACTGAGGAGGCAGCAGCATCTGAGGCTTCTGAGATGGCTGTCGGGAAAACGCACCTGCAACCAAGCTCTGGTCGTATGCGCCGGTCGTCTCGTCGTGCTTCGCATGCGTTGGGAAAGTCTAGAATTCAAGACGAAGAGCTGAAATTTGTTTTGGAAAGGGCGCATAGCCTAGCCAAAGCGAACATTGAAAGACTGTCGTCGATGGGGGACAATGACCAGAATGCCTGGCAGCTTCTGACGGACCGGCTGATGGCAACTGCTGCTAACGGAGAGATCAACCAAGATCTCCGTTTACGCGCAAACGAAGTCCTCAATGGCCTGGTATTTGAGACCATGAAACAGAAAGATCATGAAAACGACGCAGACAGAGATGTGCGGCAATTGAGAAACTTGGAGACGCTTCAGTCTCAGGTCAATCTGCTTTACGAAAGCGCTGGATGCAAGTTAGGATCACCATCGACTTCGATAGTTGATGTTCATGAACAAAGCTTGGAAACTTTGAAGAACATTTTGGAGCAATATGCTGAGACCTTCGTTCAGTGCTGGACGGCTGTTTTTGGTCTCATCTCCAGCGTATTTGGCGAGCATGCAGCGAACGAGTGCCAAAACAGCTCGAATGACGTCGAAGGGGCCAAGCGGATGCTGATAGCCGACTCTCCTCGACTGATACAAGTAGCGTACAAAAGCCTGCAGCTCATAGCATCCGACTTTCTTTCGCAGCTACCACCCCCCTGTCGCCTTGATCTTGTGGAGTCCCTATCCAAATTTGCGCTGCAACAACAAGTCTTCAATATCTCGCTTACCACAACGTCATCCTTCTGGAATGTCTCTGACTTTCTCCACGATCAGACTGGGCACTTCTCGCTTGAAATCTTTGACCTAACCGTCAGCGAGGAAGAGCTGGCTGCGTTAGCTAAAACGGGTGGTCCTTCTGCTTCGAGTAATGCACTCTGGTTACTACTCCTCTTGCGAATTGTGGACATCACGACAGATAGCAGGTCGGAAGTCAGAAACTGTGCGATTCATACCCTACTAAGAATTTTCGATGCGTACGGTCAACAGCTTTCTCCCAAGGCCTGGTGTTTATGCTTGAATCGTGTCTTATTCCGAATGCTCGAGCAAATTGAGGCTACCTCCACTCACATATTTAGTAAGGGTGGAGGGGATTCTGAGGCAAAAGCATGGACTGAGACCACAGTTCTTGTGATAAAAGGAATTTGCGACCTTATCACTAACTACTTTGAGACCATCGCGAAGGATGATAGGTTTGACCAGTCCTGGGGGTTATTGCTTGGTCATTTCGAAAAGCTGGCGAGCCGGCGCCTGTTGGCATTTAGCCAGGCAGTCTTTTCAAGTCTGTCGAGCATACTTCTGCGGGCTCAGCCGCCCACCGGCCTAAGCACACAGTCCTTGCAATCAGCATGGGCAGTTTGGTCTAACGGACATCCTACGGACAAGGAAGAAATGCTCCACTTGGATCAGCCTAATCAAGAGGCTGCTATTTCTTACTTGCATAGCTTCCAGCAAATATATCGGCTGTACAAGGATAACCTGACGAAACAAGACATTGGGACAATCTTGCAACACATGAAGCTTATCGTATGGAACTCAATAACCCCGAAATACTCGCCTGACATCGATCGGCCATCGGTTTTGCAGATACTGGTCATTGACTGCGTGCGAATGATGTGCTTAGAAAAGGACGACTCTCAGGGACAGATCATCCAATGTCTATCGGAGTTCACGGATTCTGCTCTAACAAGGTGGTCTCCGGATGATGATTCGAGAAAACCGACCTATGTTGCTTTCTCCAAGAGTGCCATAGATCTTCTCAGTTGGTATGTTGCTGAGTATGGCATTAAACAAGACATATTTGCGGATGGCTCTCTGTCCACTGCGTTGCAGCATCTCGCAGCTCCGATCATCCAGAGGTATGAATGGCCTGGCAAGGATAAAGAGCCCAGCATTTGGCGAAAGTCTACTACAGCGCTGTTAAACATCTTGCGTGTAGCGATCCCTTACGTCGAGAAGCAGTATGATACCGCAAGTGAAACTGAAGTATCTCGATTCTGGAACTGGGTAACCGAAATTGTAAATGGCATTGTATCCGCGAGAGGGTATCGTGCCGTACCCATTCCCGGAACTACTTTGCTATCAGACGAAGCTTTCGACATTGACGCATTCTTGGCACTGAAATCCCTCATCATTCCATCGATCGGTGCACCAGCGATCCATGACAACGTCCGGCGCAATTTTGCATGCGCCCTTCTCCACTCCTCCTTCATTTACCTCCCACAAAGACACGACCTGCCCGCCAAATACGGCGAGGATGGCTCACTTGAAGGTATATATCACATACGCCCAGGACGAACCTTCGAGCCGCCGCCAACTACACGAAGTAGGATGGCATACGCCGCGCTCGATACCCTATTCGAACTTTCCTCATCACCCAGCCTAAGCCTGACCACTGACGAAGAGGCTGCCAAAAGAGCCTCCATTGCGCGTTCCATATCACCATACCTTATCCTCCGGTGCGCCGTCTCCCTGAAGAGCTATATCGCGGACCAGCCGCTGCGCGGACTCATGCCTCAGCCCACCCCAGCGCGCAGGGTACTGTTGCATCTGCTCCGTAGAATGGTCGAGCTGCAAAGTGAACCATCTGCTATCCCGCCACCGCCTATGGCAAATGGATTGGCGGGCGGAAACCCGAGCCGCAAGAAACACCTCGAGTGGATTTATCCGCTTGTTGTGCAGGCGGTGCAAGTGGCAGGTAAGGAACGGGGAGCTGGTGAGGTTTTACAGGCTCTTAGCGAGGTGCTCAGGGCTGTTGGGACTGCCTGATCTATACCAGTACAGTCTGAGAAGTGAATAGACATGCATTATGTAAAATTGCTTTTATATTTGTTAGCCCACGGTCCAATCATGGATGTATTCTTCATTCACATACACCTGTTTTGTGGATATGCCACGAATCGAACCCCACGATCTGCCAAATCACAGTCTCGGCCAGGGCCAAATGTGTCATATGCGTATCTGAGATAATTGGAATTAGAGAGTAGGGTTACAGACAACTGTTATTAGGAAGATACCACGATATTTGACGCAAAGAGATATCTCGATTTCTAGACGCCTACAGACGAGGAAAGTATAAATTAAGAAATAGAAGCGTATTCCATACACTGACAGGCTAGAATAGAGAGTGGTAATCATGACAGGGCACAGCATACATCCGAAATATACATAGTAGTCAGGCGAAGGGCAGGAGGGGGTATATATCGATATTGGCTGATATCAAACTGTTTCAGTTGAAATCAGTGATAAACATCTATAGATTAGGACAAGCAATCTAAGTTTAAGCCGCAGAAGGAGGAACAGCCTGACTATTCACATGCTCTCGTCCCGGGCCCGCGGTCGCAGAGCCAGGCGGGAGCTGGTGCTGTTGTTGTTCTGCTGCTTGCTGCATCTGAATTTGCTGCTGTTTGGCGACTTCAGGCGTTGGGGGAATCTCAGGTGCGAGGCGGTGGAGGATGATTTCAGATTGTTTGAAGTAGCGACGGGCGTCTAGAGAAGGGAAAAATGGGTCAGTTTGCGCAGATATACAAGCAAAAATACAGTGGCGTGACGTGACTCTGTAAGTGTGTGAAATGGAAAGATTGGAAAAAGGAAAAATGGGAACTGTGCAGGTGGATTCGACCACGTGAATTTGTTTTGTTTAGCGTGGGGGTTTCCAGCCGGGGAGAGTCCGATGACTTGGTGCCTGCCAAACCTGGGCCGAACGCCGCGCGACGTTGAGTGGTCCGAAACCGTGGTCAATTGCCGACGGTTATTGATGGGCTGGAGATTGGCGGTGTGATGGACAACAGACCAGGCGCCAACGCATATAGCTGGAGCAGGGCTTCAAGCATGAGTGCAGGAATGGTGTCAAGAGGAAACACATCTTGGGTGTGTGTAACCAGTCAACGTACCTTCGTCGATGAGCACTAAGCTTAAATAATACCGGGTCGAAAACTTCATATTAACGTCTCGGAAGGTTGGGGTCAAGTCGAATCCCCCGAGGAACAAACGGATAGGAATGGTTTCGCCTGTCAACGGTAAGCAAGAGCCATCTCTCTATTCTCTCACAGGACTAGCTTCTATCCGAGGAAGCTTGAGAAACAGGGTCCCAGGTAATGGGCGCCCTGAGCGATGCGATAAGCTTACCTCTAGAAGGTGATCCATCCATAATCTGTGTTCGGTTTCAATCAGCATTAAATCAGGGAATCAGCATTCTGACCACTAACCTCGAACCTCACCAGCGTTTCACTCTCGTTGTATTCATTCGGCCGCGTCCCAGTCGTTTCTCGTCGGATAATAGACAACTCCATATGCTTGATTTTCAGGCGCACGAGTAGGAAATAAATGCGTCCTACGATCACATCCTTGAGGTGATACTTAGATTTTGAGTACTCAAACTCAATGTGCAGACAATCCTCGATACCGACATCCATCTTGATCGGGCTGTTGGTCTCTGGTGGCATGCGATAAGAGTAAACCCACAAGTCTTTTTCGCGGATCACGTCCGCCATGCGCCTGGATACCGTTACCCGGACAAAGTATCGTAGCTTCACATTGATGCCATTGTATGATTCGTACTGCTTCTCGACGTTCTTGAAGTTGAAGGGGAATGTTTGCGGGTGCTGCAGCTCGCCGGGAGCCGCGAGTTCCTGGACCAGAGATAGGAATTCATGGTGGTTGCCTCTGTCGTAGAATATTTCTGTACTCGCGGAGTGCCGCATTAGCATTTGGACACAGGTTCTCCATTGCGACAGCTAGTTCCGCCTGTAAAAGAAGGCATTCAGCTAGCTTCCCGTACCTATTGTTCCGATAAACTGCACTTTGATGCCTGTGTGTTCCAGCCGCTTCCCATCCTTCGGTCTCACAGTCACAGCACCCTTGACTGATTCACCATCCATATACAAGGGCACTTTCTCCCGGTGGCCTTTGTCCAGTTTGACATCAACCATCTGGCGCTCGTCGCCATCCTCGAGAACAATGTCGATGTCGAGCGGGGTCGAGAAAAAGAGGGAAGTCATTGTGAATGGAGCAAAATGTGGACGAAGCTATCAATTCTTTAATGTCGCTAGGCAGATCGAATAAACACAATGACAAGTGTAAGGGTGATTAGTTGAGCTCCGTTGAGCTTCCTGCTGGATTGACGGCACCTCGCATTACTGCCTGGCGGTGGCATAACTAGGTACGCCGATTACGTAAGGCATCTGCTCAACGACAACAGGAATATTGCTGTAGGACTACACCAACGCACTTCCACTTCGAAAAGCTTGCTCTCAGAATATCGAGTCATGCCTAATCCAAAGCCGATGATTAGCATGGCCAGTGATTATCGTTACATATTCGATGGTGAGTGTGTCCACTGCTGAGAAGCCAACTGCTTAACAGTGCACAAGTAGCGTCTTAGGCGAGCAATTCCGATCTAGGCTGCAGACGACATATATCTTCTGGAGCGTTTCAGTAGGGCAGATAACCAGAAACACTCAAATACTGATTTACGGACTATAACAGCGGCGGGTTTTGGAAGGAATGTCGTGACACAAGTGTGGCTGTGAAGCTGTAGCGGTATGAAATATACCCCAGGAAACCAATTTCCGTGCACCATCGGGAGTACTGAAAACTGTGGTTTATCAATCGGCAGAAGTATGCAGGAGAACAACAACTTCAGAAAACAATTTCACGTTATTGGCTCAGAGCAACAAGTTCACCTGGAAATTCTCGATTCCTGCAGGACGATATGCATGGGTTGGCATTTCATGAGCCGCTTAGCGGACTTCCCCGGATTCAGCCACACCCAGCTGCCGCACCGTCCACCAATCAGAATCCTCTCCTGTTTTGACCTCGATGGGCTCTCAAGAGGAGGTTCCGTCAAGATTGGACAACATGAAAGGGTAGGATCAGGGTCAGAAGGGCTAAGATTGATAGCTCACATTACACCGTCAAGGCTGAAGGCGCATTCGACCAGGATCCAGAAGTACGAATGTTCTGGCCGATTGCTACTCGTCCACGCAGTAACACAAAGAACGAGGTGTTTGCAGGATGGACAGCGGAATCAACCTGGAGGGCCAATAACGCCGAGCCGTCGGGCTGCCTGATCAGAAACCGCTGGCAGTCGGAGCCTTCGAGGGACCAACATCGAAGTAACACGGTAGGCAGAGGGCCGAATCTGATAGCCACCAGCAGAGGGGCAGGGGTGGCGCAGACAGGTCTTCGCGGTTTTACCTCGAGCCTGGCCTGTCAGGCTGTCTAAAACGCCAGGGGCCTTTATCCAGGCCCAAGGGTAATGAAACGACGAAAGTACGGCGTTCTATGCATTTCCGATGCCATCCCACGCAAGCGTGCTTGCCTAATCCAGTATAGCGTGGGGGCATAACCGCAACCTCAAGAAAAATATCGACGCATTGTTCAACACATGATTGGATGTTGTGCAAGATTCTTCATGTCTCGACTAATCAGAGATGACGCCTTGGATATGGAGATCGGAAGAATTCTGTATACGTCGTGACGATGAGGTATGTTTTTGCCTGCGCGGCCTGCTTCAGCCTTCGTACCGGTTCCCCGGCTAATGAGAGTGACATCATAACCGACAAGGGTGTCTGGATTTCATGACCGGTCGGTCACTACGAAGCCAAAATCATGATACGCTGACTCATTGAGGGAAGTACGGAGTTTTATGTTTGCAGCCAAAGGTAATGTACATGTCTCCCCGCCAAGTCAACTGCAGTTCAGCTGGCGTGGTGTAGCATAACTGGTGGGCAGAGCGCAGAGTGGACAGTAGTATAAGATCAGCCGCTAGCAAACAGAACCAGACCGCTGGACTCATACCAGGTTTCTCTATGATCGATTATTCCATCTCCTTGTTTCCCCCACTCTCCCCCACCGGTATCCTGTATTATACTCCGTATATTATTCCATCCTCCATATAGATTAATCCCCGGATAAGGAATCGGGATGTGGCCCTGGGATATCTACAAATACCGCCGTGACCCACTGCGCAGACCCGGTGCCGGCTCCTGAGACAGCCCTGATTTCACCCTTGGCTCAGGTCCTTATAAATCCCCTGTCTTGACTCTTTTCTTTCGCCCTGCTTCGCGCAAACTTGACCCGTTCTTCTCTTCAGGCAGACCACAGGAGGCCATCCCTTGTCTTATACTAGAACCGCAATCGCAATCAGACGTACCTAGGCAATCTACTTCAGTAAACAGACCACCCATACTTTGCCACTGCGCCCGACCCTTCAACCTGTTTTTCACACACTCCTTCATCAGTTCATTTTTGAGATAAGGAGAATCAAAACACAGTCTTCAGAATGCTCTCTGCCAGTGAACGCAATCCCACGGTCATGGACCCCTCGCGCACCAAAGTCTCCGCGTTGGACCTGAACCACAACCACAACCACACAACCACAAACCAAATTCCTTCTTCCTCAGAACAACCGGCTTCGTTCATGTCTTCGCAATCCCTCCAACACATCTGGGTCGTTACGGGCCCCGCCGGAAGCGGCAAAAGCACTGTCGGCCGCTACCTCCAGCAGGAATTGGGCGTACCCTTTTTAGAAGGTGATGATGTAAGTTCATGTCTTCCCGATTATACCTGCACTTCTGTTACCACCACAGCCCGCGTACGGCAAGAGCTAAACGAAGCATGAATAATAACAGTTTCACCCTGCCTCCAACAAAGCCAAGATGTCCTCCGGCATTCCTCTCACCGACGCAGACCGCTGGGACTGGCTCATCTCCCTGCGCAGCGCGGCCACAACCCTGCTCAGCACACCAGCATCCACATCCACATCCACAGACTCTACATCGACATCGACGCAAGCGCAAGCTCCAACAGGGGTTGTCGTTGCCTGCTCCGCTCTGAAAAGGAAATACCGCGACGTGATGCGCGTCGCCGCCTACGGGTCCCCCAATGTGCGCATCCATTTTGTTTACCTGAAGCTCGAGCCTGCGACGCTGTATGCGCGCGTCTCGGCGCGCCAGGCGCATTATATGAAGCAGGGGATGGTGGAGAGTCAGCTTAGGGATTTGGAGGAGCCGGGGCAGGGAGAATGGGATGTTATCACTGTGCCCGTGCAGGTGGGGATGGGAATGGGAGAGGTGCAGAGGGAGGTTATGAATGCTGTGGAGAAGGTTATGCGCGGGTACGAGGGAAGTTTATAGAAGCCTTGGAGTTTGCTTTGGCTATGGATCCCGGTTATGGGTGCAGGATGGATATGCATGGATGGTGTCTCTGGCGTTTTAGTTAGGGTTCTGTTTTTTGCCTTGCGGTTTCGTTTTGAGCGGTTTATACAGTTGTCAATGTGAAAGAGGATCAAACGGCGGGCTGGAACTATTTACGACGACGTTGCGGATGCCTTAATTGGCGGCACTTCTACTACTTTAGCCCTAGGAGCACCTCGTGCCTGGCCGGAAATGCTCATAAAAGCGGATGGACGATCTAGCAGATGTTAAAACAAGCACATACTCGCCTTGCTGCTTTCCATAAGTAGATCTCAGTATCCATTTCTTTGAGAGTGTGACTGTCCGCGAGCAAGCTTCAACATAAGAGTTGAGATACCTGGGTCCTGAGAATGAGCCTCAAGAAGGTCGAGCCTATTCCCAGTTCCAGTAGAACGATTCCATATATGGGAAGGTCGAGAAAGCCATGCTATGTACCGGAGTCATGGGGACTATTAAAACAAGGCCGTAACAGGAGAGATGAGTAAAGTATAACCACGTCCAGAAGTCGGGCAAATCATGCAAGTGCGACTTCTGAGCATGTTCCTAACGAATCCTCGGCTTCGACTTTCTGTGAACTTCATTTTGTTCGTGAACGGATTTCGGCTTTTCAGTTCCTCTTCAGCACTACAAAAGGCGCTGATCTTGAAGACCGCATGAGATATCCTGTTGTCCAGGCCGATGGGCTCGCGGGAAATAAAGGTAACGAGCCGAGGCGAGGATTCGACTCCGTGCATCTGTCCACGATCTTGACGTTGAACTGTCTTCTTCTATTTCCCTGGTCTTTCATTCGCTTTGTCTGGAGAGCATAACCAGGACGCTGCAAAGGACAAAAATCTGCCTCTAATAGCATATATCCATGTGTAGTAAGCGGCAACGATGCGGATATACCAGACTCTTCTTGCGTTCAGTAGCCCTAGGACATCTCGCTCTAAGGCAGCTTTGAGGACTCAAGGTAGAGATGACCAAGTAACTCAAACAGTCGCTGGACGTCAACCCTCTGGCTCGCCGATATGAGTAAAACACAGAAGAGCTTGTCTTGGTGATACTGGCAGACATGCAAGTAGATTTGCTTTGCTCTCTCTAGCAATGCTCTATACTCAACGGCGGCTGGGATTTGACGAACAATGGCTCCCTCCTTTAGATTTTTCGGTGAATATAGCAGACATGATATCTACCGTTACGACGGAAGATTAGTACGGCATTGGTGACCTTGTTAATGCGTGAGACGGGCCACGGACCCTGGTCAAAGGACAGTGAAAGTTGAGCGTCCAGGAAAAAGAGTGCAGAGTGCATTGCTAAAGAAATAAGACAAAGTGCCGGGATAATCGGAGGTTTGAGGGGAGCGGGTCAATGAGAGGGATGGGGGAGTTGTATTGTGTTATACTTGACGGGAGTTTGTAAACAGTTAGCTTTCGCTGCTTCTTTCCCTATCAAGAGTGCTATATTGAACAGATGCCCAGTCAAGACAGACCCATCCTCATTGATCTTTGTATCACGGGTAAGTGACGAACTTTCAGCTTCGGACTAAAGACACTGTCGCGGGGCTTTAGAATACTGCAATGGGCTCCCACTTAATGCGCAGGATGCGGTCAAAATCTCCTCTACTAGTACTCTGACTTCGCCCAAGCAATACTCTCGACACTCGTTCATTAAGGTCTATTAAGCTCTAATCACTGCGGTCTCACTCATAGAAACAGACTATCGCAGACTCAAGAGCATACGCTCTGGCGACTCAATAAGCTCCTTGACTTTGCTCGCCATCCTCGCCATCGTTGCACCGTCCACAACTCGATGATCTGCACTCCAACTGAAGTTCACAACCTCGCCTTTTGTTACCTGCCCAGCATCATCAAAAACGGGAATCGTTCTTGCCCTCCCGATTCCAAGAATGGCCAGCTCGTTGGGAACAAGCACTGGGCTAACGTAGGTACCACCAATGTTTCCAATATTCGAAACTGTGATCGTACCGCCGCTGAGGTCGGCGGGGGTGAGTTTGCCTTCCTTCCCGAGTGCGCTAAGACGCGAGATCTCTTGGGCGACATCCAGGATGGAACGACTGCCCACATCCTTGATGTTGGGGACTATCAGGCCCTGCGGTGTATCCATTGCAATCCCAATATTGTGTCTTGAGCGCATGATGAGTTGCGGCTTGTCAGCATTGCTGGTGTCGAGCTTTGCGTTCAGAATGGGGTAGTCGTTCAGAGCAAGGGACACCGCTTTGACTACAAATGAGAGGAATGTGATCTTCCTCGGATCGTTTTTGTCATTGGCAATTTTCTTCCTTAGGGCTGTGATGTTGTTGATATTGAGCTCGTCGGCGTACCCGAAATGCGGAATCGACAATGACCGTGTCATGGTTTTGAACATCTGGGTCTGGATGTGTGTCAGGTTAACCGCTGTGTCGGCATGCTGTGACTGTGCTGGAGTTGTGCTCATTGCGTCCCGCGTTGCGACAAACCGGTGGATGTCCTCCTTGAGCACTCGCCCGTCCTTGCCTGTTCCATTCACATCCTCGATATTCACATTCAGTTGTTTAAGCAGCCCGCGGACAGCCGGAGTAGCAAGCGTAGCATATCGTCCCTTCGTACCATTGGTCGGGATTTCTGCGACTGGGGAAGCTGGCAACGGGGTAGTCGGCCGAGGTACAGGTTGCGAATCTACCGTTGTCCGCGCTGGCGGGGAGGTCTCTGCGTTCGACTCCGTGGGAGGGTGGTCTTCAGGGTACTGTGCGTCGTCGACTTCGATATCACAAAGCGCCTATGAAAATGCATTGATTAGCAAAGCCAAATATAATGAGAGGTAGCTTCTTACCCTTCCTGTGGGAACGGTATCATCGGCCTGGAAATGCAGCTTCTTCACAATTCCCTCATATCTCGAAGTTATCTATACCTATATATTAGCACTCACTCATGCATTCAAAGCCAAGGGAAACAAACATCATCAACCGCTTTATCAGACTGATACTGACAAAGCGGCTTCCACTCTTCAACCCTTGCCCCTTCCTCAACATACCACTGGATGATCTGGACTTCCGTTATCCCTGCGGAGCGAGTTTAATCAGCAACAAGACATTGAGAGGAACACAATGTTTCGAAAGAGAATGAGAAAAGACAAAAGCAATGTCAACTAACCTTCTCCAACATCTTTCAGGACCTGAGACCGTATTCCACCAAGGGCTAAAGCAGCATGGAAACTTCGGGTTGCAGGACCTATCGTAGGTCGTGATGATCGAAGAACACTCAAGGCCGTACGAGATTGAGAGGACGTCCAGGCTTTAGAGAAGCCCCGACTGCAGCGTAAGAGGTTCATCGTCAAGCAGGAGCTGTAAAGAGAGAAAAGTAAGAGCGAGAGTCCACCAGTTGAGAGGAATAACCATCAATTAATGAAACCCTTCTTTATCTCCCCGCATTCTGCTTTGGGAGCGCCGACGATAGCCAACGATAACCGATGCATAGCGTCATGTCACGTGTGGGTCTCTCCGCATTGTCGGATTGCTGGACCGATTGGAGGAATCACGTGTTATGAGGAACTATCATTGTTGTTGTTGTTGTTCTTAGGGCTTGGGATTTAGCAGATAAGAGTACGGAGTAGATTCGATTTGCGTAAGTAGATTTTTAGTTACCCATTATCAACCCACCCGGGTCTAGGTTCCACCGGGCCAGAGTGGCTCCATACCGAGAGCCCCTGAGCAGGTCTGATGTAGGTATTCACCGTGTGGGTATTCTCCGCTGGTAAGTAAACAGCTTAGTAGCTGGGTAGGTTGTAGGTAATCTCCGCTGTAGGTAATTCCCAGCCCTAACATGGCACCACGCGGGATTTACCAGTTTGTAGGTATTCCCCAATTATAAAGAAGGGGTTGCTCAAGTGAAGAGAGAATATTTAAAGAAGTCTTATTTTGCGTCCATTACATTTATTCAAGAGATCCTAGTTAGCGTTCGGCTACTCTTATATCATGGACGTGTTCCTCGACGTTCTAGACACTTTCTTCTTCGACCGGCTTTATGCCGTGGTCTTGCCGGCACCGAATCCTGTCGGAGATGCAGTACGAGAGTCTCAGAAACTCTACAACCAGAATATCGGCCGTTATGTTCCCCTAGCCCCGTCCCCGTACGTGGATGCAAGTATATGGAAGCGAGACGATATCGTGCGACAGACAACGTCGTTGTTCTTGATTGCCTGGTAAGCGCTCTTGATCCCATCGAGAAAATGTGCTGACCGTTGCGTTGTACTCGTGTCCAGGATTTTCGGGCTGGCCATGTACCTCATTGGAAGCGTGATAGTTTATCACACAATGTTCGATAAGCGGCTCATGCGACACCCCCATTTCCTCCCAAACCAAATCCGCCTCGAAATACAACAAGGCATAACCGCGATCCCCGTGATAGCCATATTGACTGCGCCTTTTTTCCTAGCCGAGGTGCGTGGTTGGTCAAAACTGTACGACTTTGCGAGCGAGGCTCCATTCCCTGCGTACACGTGGTTGCAGTATCCGCTCTTTGTCTGCTTCACGGACTTTGGAATCTATTGGATTCACCGCTGGCTTCATATTCCCATGGTATACCGCTGGCTTCACAAGCCACATCACAAATGGATCGTGCCATCGCCATTCGCCAGCTATGCATTCCATCCAGTGGACGGCTGGTCGCAGAGTCTGCCATATCACATCTTCCCGCTTTTGTTCCCGCTGCAGAAAAGTGCCTATTTGGGGCTTTTCGTTTTCGTGACCTTATGGACAGTGTTAATTCGTAAGTCGAGCGTTTTTCGGGAGCAGACCCTGCGATAGTAGTGTTTCTAATGCCATACAGATGACGCCGAGTATCTCACTAATTCCGTGGTCGTCAACGGTCCAGCCTGCCACACAATGCACCATTTGTACTTCAACTATAATTATGGGCAGTTCATGACTCTCTGGGATAGGTTGTGCGGGACATACCGCAAACCTAAGGAGGATGGTTTCCTGCAGAAGGAGAATCTTCAGGCCCAAAGTATCAGGAAGCATCAATAAGCGAGCAGTGTATAGGTAATATTATGTCATATAAGGGATAGCTGTCATCCCTTGTTCAAAGCGTTTGGTGTTTTCATGTACCGACTGCACCATTCAATGAATTGGTTCAATTTCCCAAGATCATCCGTTGCAGTGCTGTCAGTGTCCAGGTACGGGAGATTCGTGCGCTGACTGTCAATGTCAAGGGTGGCCGTCAGTAGTAACCAAAGCTCTTCGGCGTGCTTGGGATATCCCAGGAGAAGCTTGTGCTCGTTGTTGGAGGATGAGTCCCAGATTTGTTTCCAATTATTGGCAGCACGCCTGATTTTCTCCAACGATACAGACCCAAAGAAGTCAACTCTGGCCATGAAAGCGAGAGAATTCAGCGCTGGGGTTTGAGTTATTATCATGATATCGACGAAGCAGCGCATGAGAGCATACCATAAATTATGATTAGTAGGTGTTCTGCTGATAGTGAGAATCTAGACGGTACGGGTCCGGGGTTCGGACTTTCGAGTAATAATCGAACTGCTTCTCTTATGGAAGGCAGCTGAAGCTCGTCTTCATGGTCCATAGCGACCTGGCTGAAAATGGATGCATTCTCAGCCTCCCATAACCCTGTCTTCCAGGGGAAGGGACAGTCGAGCTCGAAGATGGAAATTGCTGGGCGGTTCTTGAAACAGAGCGTGAGGAATCCATCAGCAAGAAAGGTCCACGATGCAAGACGTATACAGACTTCCTCTGCAATCAATGACTTCCACGAAGTATCATCACCATCAACAACTGTACAAGGCTTTGATCGCTTCAGGTTGAAAATGCCTAAGCAACGCATGAGAGACACTAAGCTAGGATGACGAATGACTCGGATGCGGCGTCTAGTTTCCACTCTTTCTTGACCGAATTGAAGCATTTCAACAATTAATCCAGCTTGAATGAGTTGAATCGTACTCCAGTTGCTCGTAGGATCGAGAATCAGTGGAGCAGACTGAGTTGACAGAGCAGTGACCTTTCGGAATATATACTCTTCAGCGACATCGAGAAGCCTGGGTAGCAGGGCTGTTTCGTCCAATGAATTGCTGTATGTCGCGCCTGTCAGAAAAGTTGAGAGTAAGAGCGGATTGGATACATTGCCCGGGTCAAACGTAGGAAAATGCACGACCGGCAGATGCCAGTAAAGGGAGTGAAAGAAGACTGAGACGAATATGCCAACGTTAGAGACCGTAAAGAGTGGAACAAGCTGTGTAGCGTCGAGCGGCAACTGCATAGCGCCAGAGCCCTCCATTTCCATGGATCTGGAGGTTTTAACAAGCTCCAAGATGAGCTCGTTTAATTGTCCTGAGAGTTTAGTAGGCCCGGGGCCAGAGACCAGAAAGTCCGTAGAGATAAAATCGTCCGGGCTAAAAGAAGGAGAAAAGAAAGAGCCAGAACCCGAAAGGTCACCAAACCAAGCAGTCATGGAATCGAGCGGTATGAGCGCATCTTCGATGTGGGAATAGAGCGTTTCTAGATTTCTTCGGACGGAGCATTCTGCCGTCGTCCCAATGGCGAGTCTGTCTTTTTCCCGACCAGGGTCGGTAAAGTGCCGGAGGAATGAAAACAGCGGACTGTCTCTTGACGATCCAGACGGATGCATTGGAGGCAAGGATGAGACACCCCTTGAACCAGGATCTGCCGGGGAAAGTGCTTCCTGGGACTCGAATGTGCATGAAAGCCCCAGTAGACGGCAACGATAGCATGGAGAGCCTTTATCACAGGCTCTTTTCGTCGAGAAGCATTGCTGACAGGACTGCCTTTTCCTTCCCGGTTTGCCTGCGGGAGCAGGCTGTTGATTGTGTTTTATTGCACATGTTTTGCTATGTCTCCGAGCAACTTCTCTATCAATAACTGTGAGTAACGGTTTAGCTCCAACCTCAAGAACAGCTTACGGTTTCAGGAAGGATTTCCCACAGAACGGGCACGCAGTAGCAGCCTGGCCGGTATCTACTAGGTGGTCAATTGGCGCATAGTGAAGGAAATCCACTTTGCTTACGGATCACCTCATGACGCTGAAGATGAGATTTTCTCTGATAAGACTTGTCACACTGGGAGCATCGGAACATGGTCTAGGTAGGCATATTTGGACTTGCAAGATGGTACTTGTACGAGGATCATGTTGTTCTGGTACCTCAGAGTATCATGTGATTTGATTAGTCATCCACCACAGCAACATGTAGATAGTCATAATTGCGACAAAAAAAACATTGTCAAATAATACTCTGAAAAATATTCTGACAGAAGCGTAAATCTTTGACTATACTCAGTCGAAGAAGCTGTACAGCCTTGGAAGTAGGATCAACGACCGAATGCGCATACCAATGGCACGGCTTCAGCCCGAGTTACCCCTCCCCCACCATCAGCAAAAGGAACCAACTCATGGGACGATTCTCATTCACCAATCTCAATTTGATCCGCATCGGATCCAACTGAACTTCAGCTAGCCTGGAATTCGACACTGGGTTGAGGCTGCATCCGAATCCCTAATTGGCGCCCCGCCCATCAAAGGTGTTAGTGCGACAAGAACCAGAAACCACAGCTGGAGATCTTTGAAGCCTAAAAGCTGAACAGCGTCCAGATTATTTCGCGTCCCAATTTAATCTTGATATTGACTACCTGCGTCACTGTAGATTTCTGTACATTCAGATTGTCTGATAGGTAGCGACACGATGGTGGCTGAACACCTGACCATCCGCAATCTCACCTCAACGCCTATTACGCTCAAGCGCATCGAACGCTTCCACGCCCCTGAGAAGCCTCGCGATGTTGACATTGGCGCTCTAGCCAAGAATTTCACCAGGCTCGTGACAAATGTCACTCGCGCTGAGGCGCCCGTCGCATCTATCACCGACGACACCAAACCGTTCCAGCACAAGGACGTCGATATCCATGTTGAACCCTTCAAGACCGTGCGCACCGAGCTGCGCTCTTATATCGATTCAGATAAGGAGCGAATTCGCTGGTTCTTCGAGTCCAAGGGCGAACGGCACCAGATTCAAACCCCAGTGCCGACGACCGAGACCGCCAGCATGAAACCGCTGAGCAAGGACGCAAAACTCCGGTTCACGGGGATCTTCACGCCGGCTGAGTCGCACCTTGCCATCTTTTCATCCGCGAATTTGAATGCGTGGATGCGAGAGCTCAAGGACGACACCTTGCTCTCGTCGTTGTCCATTCCGGGAACGCATAATTCCCCCACATGCCATGTCGCACCACCCTCTGTCCGCTGCCAGGCCGTTAGCCCGCGTGAGCAGCTCAAGAACGGTGTGCGCTTCTTCGACATCCGCGTGCAGCCCAAATTCCCCAACGACAAGGACAAGGACGAGCTTGCCTTGGTGCATAGCACATTTCCCATCTCCCTAACGGGCGACAAGTACTTTCGCGACTTGGAGCGCGAGGTCATCGACTTCCTGGAACACAACCCCTCCGAGACGCTCATCATCTCGCTGAAACGTGAAGGACCTGGAACCCACACGGACGAGCAGCTCAGCCGCATCATCCGCGACCACTATGCCCGCCCAGGGAGCAGGTGGTACACCGACCCCAAAATCCCGACCCTTGGCGAAGCCCGTGGCAAAATTGTCCTCGTTCGCCGATTCAACATCCTCGAGGAACTCAAGGAGATCCACGGCGGGCGGGGCTGGGGAATCAACGCGACAGGCTGGGCAGACAACTGTGCCAATGCGACATGCCCGAGCGGCCAAATCATTATCCAAGATTTCTACGAAGTCATGGAAACGCAGAACATCAACAAGAAGATCCAGTATGTGACCAATCACTGCAAGCGCGCCAGCGAGACATGCTATCCCTTTGGGATCCTCCCAGGACCCAAGGCAACAAAGGCCCATCCATTCTACATTAATTTCCTAAGCGCGAGCAACTTCTTCAAGCTCGGGACGTGGCCAGAGAAGATCGCCGAAAAGGTGAACCCGGCGACAGTTGATTACCTTTGCAGGAAGCATGGAGAGAAAGAGGGCGCGGATTGGTCGACTGGGATTCTGGTTACGGACTGGGTTGGTCTGGATGGTGATTGGGATCTTGCTAGGGCTATCGTGGGCTTTAATGCTAAGCTCATGGTGAGGCAGGTAAAGCAGGATAATAATGAGAGGAAGTAGGACCATGAGCGGAAAGAGGAGAACGGATGTTACTTGATGCAGGTTGCTGTCCAGGGTCAGCGCGATCAAGCAGGCTGAGTTCACGCATAGCGTTCACAGACAACTGAGTTTATATTGTTAAAACAACCACCATGCGTGAGAAGTCTGCTACTTGAGGCTAAAACAAGGAATCCTTCTAGAAGACAATCGTAATCTTTACAAGATCAAAAATACAAGTCCTTATTATACAGATAAAACCAAAGACAGCAGCGTGTCTACTCTGCCTTATTCTCACCGCTGGTGCCCTTCTGCTCATCTTCAAGCACACTTCTCCTGCTCTCAAGAGTGAAGTACAGACTCTTGCCAGCTCCCTCCAGAGCGCTCGTAATGCTGGATCCCATGCTCTGCAAGGCCATAACGAGTTGAGAACGCAGACCATCCATACCACCTTCAATACTTCCAACCCACTTCGTCTGGTCAACATCGAACAACTGGTTATCCAGGCGTGCAGCAAGTACGCTCAGTTTGTTCAGACCATTCTGGACGTGAGGCTCGTACCAGTCGGGGTTTGCTCTTCGAGTGGGCGCAGGATACCCGAAGGCTTTGGGAGCCAGAACGGTCATGGCGGCCTTCAAGTGTTCCGGGGACACATAAGGAATAGAAAGGACTGCAATAGGTCCGGCAAGAAGGGTAGAGAGCTCGTGCTTCCCCTTCATGTTGCGCACAGCAGCCTGAGCCGCACGCGAGAGATCGTGTGTCAATGTTGGGTCGTCCTTAGACCCTGCGAGCGAAATCTCCGCGGATGTTTGTGTGGCTGGGTCGACTGCGCTGGGGGACTTGGCTTTCTCCAGCGTGGCCTTGTCTGGTCGAAAATACTCCACAATTCGCAGTGCAACCTCGAAGATGCTGGTCTGGATAATTTGAATCTTGATATGGGGGGCCAGAGCCGGAGTGGACCGGCCCTCGGCAGCAATCTTTGCGTCAACTTTTTGCATGGCTTTGCTGAGTTCTCGTCGGATAGCGGCCCATTCAACTGATTGAAGGTTGTCATGTTGAAGGAAGACCATAAGAGGCGTAGTGCGAATGATGGAGGTGTATTGGCGGAGAAGTTGGGAGCGTCGGAACTCGGGCCTGCGGTGCGATGGGGGCTGAGAGGGAGGGTATCTAGCGATGGGAGCGGGAGAAATGGTCATCTGCTCGATCGAGGGAGCAGGGGTTGTAGCTGTTGCTGTACTGGCATATCGGACTCCAATGGCGATATCGAATTGGTGGAGGACCCTCTGACACCGAATGGGCTGAGGAACCCGGGCATTTGCGAGACGTATCCGAGGAGGCATTGTGACTACAATCCTCACAGAAATTCAGGAAAAATTTTTTTCTTTCCTTTTTTTGACAGTAAGGCTCCTCGTGCACGCCAGGCAGCGAGTAACCCTCTTTGCAGAAGTCGGGAGTGATAGACTGCCAGCAAGGAGCGTCTTCAGATTGGACTAGACAAAAATAACGGAACGAAATCTGAGAGTCTAAAGAGGACTAGCGCATTGGCTATGGCGGTGTGATTTTGCCGTGTTCCTTACGGAGTACACCGAGCCTTGCCGAAAATAGTAAGTATGTGTCACAGGGCGATCGTCAATTATTGGAACAAAGCACTTATAAAGCCGCGCAGCCGGCAGTTGAAGGCTCATCGTCTCAAGTAACTGTTCGCCAAAGCATCTGAATTGCCTTCAATCTGCCATCAAGATCCAATGTCTGCTTCTCCTCGCCAAAAACCGGAGAGCATCTCCATCAGCCCCCTCCTTAAGAAGCTCGCGTACCCCGCGTCTGAGGTTGCCGTGGAAGCTTCAGAGATCGCCTCAGCATTTGCATTAATTTTTGAGGATCGTCTTTCAGACATTCAGACCGCAGCTCTTCTTACCCTTCTGCATTCAACTCAATTGGACAAAGATGCGGAAGTCATCGCGAAATGTTCGCATCGGATGAGAGAAGCCGCTCGCCAAACTGACAGGGCAGCTCTGAGGCAGGCGATTCAATCCCGTGGGAGAAAGGAAGGAAATTACAGAGGTGGCCTGGTATGTCGTTAAGTTTAGAGTGCGGTTTCTGTATGCCGTTCTAACACTTGTGCTTCTGTTGCAGTGCGACATAGTCGGAACGGGCGGCGATTCACATTCCACCTTCAACATCTCAACGACCTCTTCTATTCTCGCTTCCCCCCTCCTTATTATGGCCAAGCACGGAAACCGCGCACAAACATCCTTCTCCGGATCCGCCGATGTGCTGAATGCTATCACTCCTGTTCCCCCCAAGATTGGTGCCGTCACCGCCGAGAACCTGAGCCAGGTGTACGCTGCGTCGAATTATGCTTTTTTATTCGCGCCGAACTTCCATTATGGTATGATGTACGCTGACAATGTGCGCCGAAACCTTGGACTGCGAACAATCTTCAACCTGATGGGCCCGCTTGCAAATCCCGTGGACTGGGCCATAGAAGCTCGTGTTGTTGGTGTGGCCTACAAGGCTCTCGGGCCGGTGTTTGTGGATGCGCTGCGCCAGAACGGAGTCACAAAAGGTCTCGTTATCTGTGGTGAAGAGGATCTGGATGAGATCAGCTGTGCAGGAAAGACAAATTGCTGGCAATTATCCGAGATCCCTAACCCCGACTATGATCCGTCGAAAGACGAGGAAGAAGATGAGGAGTACAGGACTCCCCCCACAATAGCTAAGCTGGATGAATTCCAGCTCGAGCCGGCCGATTTTGGTCTGCCTAGCTATCCATTGACTGCCGTCTACGGAAGGAAGATGCCTAAGGACAATGCGGCCAAATTGATGCAGATTCTACGCAATGAGCTACCCCGAGATGATCCAATCCTGAGCTTCGTGCTCATGAACGTCGCCGCGCTCCTGGTTACCTCGGGAATCTGTGAAGCAGACAGCTCCAACATGGGCCCTGGCGACGATGGACAGGTCATCACCGAGCGTGGTCCTGGAGGCGGCCGTTGGAAGGAGGGAGTCCGCCGGGCGCGCTGGGCGATCGAGAGCGGCTCAGCATTGAAATGCTTTGAGGAGTTCATTGAAGTTACAAACAAGCTCCAGAGCCAGACATGAGCACTTTTCGGTTATATGTTTTCCCCTTACTATTCTCTTCCCTTCTCTTTTCATTTTCGGCTGCCATTCTTGTAATGGGATATTGAGAGAACCAAGCCCGGGTGCTTGGATTTTTGGAAACCAGGAAAAAGTGATCGGGTATAATGAGTATCATGTCTCACCACATTATGGATTTACCCAGAAAATATCTACTCTTGGATACAGGATGCATAGTTTCAGCCATCCCTTTGTAGCAATACACTGGCGCTGAAGTGCCGCCATGAAGCCGCAACACTATGCTTCGCTATCTTTGAGTCCCAACTCCCGAAGCGCCACGAAAATGCGAAAAATAACCATAAAAAATTCGAGCACGCCACCACAGCCTAAGCAATCGACCTATCGCGCCTCGAACTGAACCATTCTAGAAGACATAATCAGCAATCACACCCAGACACAATAGGGAAGAGAAACTCACCGCTTCGTCCGCTCCTTGTATAGAACACGATGCCCACACTCCTTGCAACGGATCTGATCGCCTCGCTTAAGCGACACACGGGCGTTGCAGTCACCGCACAGGTAAGCGACGATGGGACCGTCGAGAGAACCCGCACCGAGGTTGTCGTTGCTGAAAGCATTGCCGCCGCTGAGGGAAGGGACTTGGTAGGCTTCACGAGACATGATTGTGGTTGAATTTAGTGTCCGAGCAGTTCAGTTGGATGTAATGGACAGCGTTGAGAGCGCAATGGTCTTGCGAGCTTTTGAGTTGTCGGTGTTTGATGAATCGAGTCGATTTCTTTCTGCGCCGTTCTGGATCTTTTTTGAGATTAGTCATGTTGGTTAGAGGAAAGTCACGTGGTATAAAAGGATGGCGGGACTACGCTCCCGTCCCGTCGGCCGCTATTCGGCATTCTCTGCCAAAGCAAGTCTGACACTCGAAAGCGTAGACGTATTGACTACACTTAGGTACTCCTACAGAGTAGTACGGAGTACATCTTCAGGACTAGGATATCTGAATATGCAGTCAGGAATGGAACAGAGGAGTTCAATCTGAGAAGCTGGGTCATTTGTTTGCTCTTCAAAGATCCAGTCTTCCTATAAAACATGCTTGTTCCTCGATCATATCGGATGTTTGATTTTAGTAGTAGACGGCTTGACTGTCCGAACCATTACCGTCTTCCAGTACCCCGAAAGACAGGTTAGGAGCTGGCACGTGTTTCCCGAGATTTTACTCCGTTATGAAAGGTCCAACTACCTCAGGCTCAGGCTGTTCGGCGTATTTCAGGCGATTGGTAGATTTGCTTCTCTATGGGGAAGAAGAAGCTGCCTACACCTCCGTCACACCATAGCTCAAGGTCTTGCGCTGGAGAGGACGACACAACCTATCCTGGCCCCATGTCACTGGTAAACGACATGCTCCAAAACAGAATTTATCCCTCTGCTCCTTATCCATGCGGCATCCAGTCGGTTGCTGGATAATCAATAACCGGACAAGGCTACCTGTCCTGAACGTACATCCCACAGTAAGCCTGTTATATTTAAGTCTCAACAAAATCAGCACTAGTACTGCTCAAACTGGTTCGTTGGGAGCTAGATCCACGCTATCTACAGCCCGAAGTTTCAAGCAATATATCATCGGGACAAAATCCGCGGCTGCTGGCCACTAAGTAGTCTCCCATTTATGTTACCACACAAAACAAACCCTTTTGAAGGATGTGAAACTACAGATGTGGTTATCTGTGGATGCGGAACTACAGGGCCCATGCTATGGGATATTTAAGTCGGATGTCCGTAAATCACATCCTCCTCGAGAAAGAGAACGGAATTACGACAGATCCTCGGAGTATCGCTCTGGATGAAGATGGCATCCGCTTGATACAAGGGCCTGAGATATATAGACAATTCATGGTGAGATCGGGAGCTGTGCGTCGCTTGAACACCTTGAACCCAACCCACACCCATACCCATTGCTGGGGATACTAGAGCAGACTGTAGGTATGCAGATATTCAAATTCATTGGAGGGTCAGAGAAAGACCTCAGCCGGGACGCGTTCCTGGAGATGGATTATTCTACGGTTTGTTATATGCCCTTGGCTCTTTATGCGGATTTACAACTAATACTGTCTTCCGCACAGAAGGAGGCACAGGGCACGTTGGCTTCATCAGTCAAGAACAGCCAGTTCTGGAGAAACACCTTCGGGATGGTATGGCCTCAAGCTTCTGCCATCTAAGATCCAACTCCACTGTCGTTGAGGTTCAGCAAGACGACGATTGGACATATTGTCGGTATCGCGGATTGGATGGTGAACTTCGTTCTATACGATCCAGGTTTCTCGTCGGTGCCGACGGCAAGACCGGATTCACCAGGAAAAATTACCTGAAAAATTACCTCGAACTATTAGGGATACAGATAGAACAAGCTCATGACTAAGTCTTTCAAAGTAGACAAGGCAGCTGTCCAAGGTGGACCACTAACTGTCATTGTAGTGCTTTTTATGACGAAACATGGGTAGCGCTGAGCTGGAAGATACACCTTCCCACCATGAATAACACCACAGCCAGCTTACCCTTATCGCCTTCCTGCATGCGTAAGGTAGGGAAAGATAACTTCTTGCGTTCTTTCAGGCGAGGCCATCTCATTACCATCCTCGCCCTTTAAGACAACAAATTCAAACCTCCAAAGCCGGTCTGATGGTAGACCAAATCGCGTACAAATAGCTGGGCGCGCAGGATTGCACAGAATTCAAAAGTTCGAGGGGGAAAAAAGGTCGTATACCTGCTCTTGCGTGTACTTCGGTTTCCAAAGCGGGAAACCAGGGTGTGTCGCTGTTGTAGGTAAGGTTAGCTGAGCTATGGTTTACAGGCTCTCGCAAGATGTGCAATATCCCGAGGACTGCATTGGCGTCCTCAAGTCGAAACCGTTCCGATTTTCTACACGCAGCTGCAATAAGTGGTCTCATGGCCACGTCGTCCTGTGTAGCGATGCGGCGCATGTGTTTCCTCCATGTATGGTTTTAACTCTACGCCTGCAAGGAGGATTTTTTTTTTTTTTTGACTACCCCTACGCATAGTTGGTGGTCAAGGCATATCCTCCGGACTTCAAGACGCTTCATCCCTAGCCTGGCGTCTTGCCTTACTTTGCCGCCAGAGCACACCGGATTCACCCCGTCTTGAAGCTCTCCTCAAGAACTGGTACCTCGAGCGCAAACAACAGCTGGAAAAATCCCTCGCCATAACCGTCAAGAATGGAGAATTTGTCACCAAAAGTAATCGGCTGAAGATATCCATTCGCTCATGTTACTTATTTATCATGAACTAATTCCCAGCTGGCGACAATAGCTGCGATTCGGCCACAGAAGGGGTATGGTTTGCTATCGATTCTCGCATGAGATGCCCTTCATCCCTGATCTCACGGGGGGCTCTGCCTACCTCAGGTATATTGCAAATCCGGAGCAGGGACAGCATTCTTCCCAGGCGATATTATTTTCCACCCATCTAAGAAGGGCATTTTCCAATTACTTGTTTACCTTGATGAGCCTAATGAACTTGTCTCTGCCAGAGAGACTGTCTATGCTATCGAGGGCTATTCAGAGGGTGAGATCCACATCGATGACGCTACCTACCTCATCCAGAGCACAGGTCAGAGTGTCGATTCTTCCGATGACCACGGTAGCGCAAACTCGGTATATCAGCTTTGCAAGTGTCGAGGATTCTGCGAGACCTCCATTGTGCGATGGGAGACCTGAGTCACAACACTATGGTATGTACTATCTCGGAAAGGTGCTGGGAGGGCGCAAGGATGTGATTGTCCGTCCGGATCGTTTCATATTTGCTGCGTGCAGTAATCGGGAAGAGCTTTAGACGGCAATTGTAGAGGCCGTCAAATATTTGTAATCGTAATTGACCTGGCTTCTTCAGGTTGGTGCGATACAAGGTCATCATGTCGCACTATATATGTTGTCGAATCCTTGGCAGAGGCGGAGATAGGGAATTTGTTAGGGTTAGATAGGCTTTATCCGCATCCGGTACAAAGGTACTGTGGTTATATAGACGCGGGCCAGGCTATTGCTCTCGTAATCGAGTCCTGTACAATTATCATTGTCTAGGAAGCAAAAGATGATAGAATATTTAACCCGAAAGGACAAATCGTATTTTTGGGATTGAAGATGACCCAGAGAACTGCAGCTGGTCACGTGTATACCCGCTCCGATGCCGGGGATTGGGAATCTTGGATCTTTTATCGTTGATTACTGTTATTTGTCTCCCCGCGGAGCTCCAGAAAAGAAGCCCGTCGCCACGCCGATTACAAAGCATATATCCTCTACATATCAGCTTATCTTGCGGCTTCCTCTATTTCTCTCTATAGATCACTTCTGTCAACTTATTCTCATTTGAAGTCCTCTATTACAAAGTTAACCACACTATAGACGACAACTGGGATCCCCGCACCTGTAAACCCTCAGTCATCATTCGGAGGGGCTTCCCCCGCTGCTACAATGAGCGCAATTCTTTCAGCGGACGACTTGAACGACTTCATCTCCCCAGGCGTCGCTTGTATAAAACCTGTTGAGTCGCTCCCACAGAAGCAGTCGAATGAGGTAAGCTAGCAATCAATATGCTCGGAAAGTTTGTTATTGATTGTAGTATGAATAGAATCCCTACGAAGTTACCACAGAAGACAAAGTCCAGCCCGAAAATACGCCCCCGGCACAGATCTCCCTCACTGATTGCCTCGCATGCTCCGGCTGTGTTACGTCCGCCGAGGCGGTGCTTATCTCGCTACAGTCGCATAATGAGGTTCTTAACACCCTCGATGCGCAACCCGAGATCCGACTAGTGAGTGGCGAGAACGGGACAATCGTAGAGGACCATGTGAAAACAACAGATGATGGGCGGATTTTCGTTGCCAGCGTCAGCCCTCAGGTGCGCGCAAGTTTGGCAGCTACATTCGGAACTTCGGAGAAGGAGGCAAATCATATAATTCATCAGTTCCTCAGCGGCCCCAATGGCTTGAGGGCAGGGGGAAAGCATGGCAGCGGTTTTAGCTGGGTTGTCGATACCAATTCTCTACGGGAGGCAGTGTTGGTTCTGACAGCGGACGAAGTCAGCGAGTCATTGACGGGCTCCTCGGCGCCTAAACGCCCCATTCTTTCATCTGCATGTCCAGGTTGGATCTGCTATGCTGAGAAGACGCATCCGTTTATTCTTCCTCACTTATCTCGGTTGAAGTCACCCCAGGCCTTGGCGGGCACTTTCTTGAAGACAGTGATCAGCAAGAAGCTTGGTGTGCCTGCTTCTCGGATCTGGCATCTATCAATTATGCCTTGTTTTGACAAGAAGCTTGAGGCTAGCCGAGAAGAATTAACCGATGCCGCTTGGAATAGACTCTCATCGGGTGAGTCAAACACCCCTGTTCGCGATGTCGACTGCGTCATCACCTCACGCGAACTACTCAGCCTAGCGTCAGCTCGAGGGATTTCACTGCCAAAGCTACCAAGGAAGAGCCTTCCCCAGTCACTTCGTCTACCTTTCCCAGACCCAGCGCTTGACGCTTTTCTTTTCCCTGGAAAGTCGTTCTCTAGACAGACAATTGCCTCTGGGACCTCAGGAGGTTACCTGCATAACGTGCTCCTGTCTTTCCAAGCTCGCAACCCTGGCAGCGAGATTGTCACCCAGCGGGGTCGGAACGCGGATGTTGTGGACTACACCCTGGTGTCTCCTGAGGGTGAACCGATACTGAAAGCAGCCCGTTATTACGGCTTCAGAAATATTCAGAACTTAGTTCGAAAACTCAAACCCGCTCGGGTATCCAGGCTCCCAGGGGCCAAGGTAGCGACCGGGCAAACGGCGGGAGGTCGACGGCAACCAATGTCACGAAACGGAGCCACTGCCGGGTCAAGCATGGACTATGCCTATGTGGAGGTCATGGCATGCCCTGGTGGCTGTACTAACGGAGGAGGTCAGATACGCATTGGCGATGCGAGGGAATTCAACGCGCAGCACGATGCTTCGGAGACGTCTGGAACTTCAAAGCCCTTACCACATGAGCAGCGCTCATGGCTTGCTCGCGTCGATGAGGCCTATTACTCGGCTGATTCAGATATGGACGACGCGGTAGAGGATGCACGAACAGTCTCGGTCACAGAGAACGAGGATAGAGTCCACAAGACCTTGCAGCACTGGTCTGCTATGACGGACATCCCGCTTGAGAAACTGGCCTACACGACGTACCGCGAGGTGGAGAGCGATGTCGGCAAGCCAAGTGCGCCGAACAATACCTCGCGGGTTGTGGAGTTGGCAGGGAAGATTGGTGGTGGTTGGTAGGTCTGGCACGGGTGGTTGTTACGCTTTACGGTCGATATATACCCTTTTGTATTACGTTTCGCATTGGTATATTGCATGGGTTGGGTTGCCTAAGCATAGAATTAGAGCGATACCAAAATATTCTTGGGCCTTGCTTTTATCTTGTGGTCCTACAGAGATGGCGTAAGGAGATTCCAAAGTAGGCTTGATTTTGCCAGGGCTGGACCGTGCAGAGGCCATGTACTTACTCATGGTCAATGGGGGAGCCCGTTTTGAAAGCGTAGCTCAGTTGTACCTTCTCTCGATTGTTCCTTCCCATCCTGGATAGACAAAACACACCCTCTTCCTGTCCATACCTGGCTTCTTAACAACTTCATCCACTCGACTCCTCAAGTATTCCTTCATCATCATCCAACCTAGTCATTCTTTCAACTGTACATGTTTACGCGGGCCCTCTCTCTCTGAGCCCACTATATACCCTAGTCACATACTAATCACCAAGACCCATTACCAGGATGCCTTTGTTTCCCGCTCTCTCCGTTCCTCTTATCTCAACCATCTCCCTCTTGGGAACGGTCTATGCCCGAGCAAGTCTGGAAGGCTGCACCTTCACCGAATCTGTCAGCGAGAGAGATGGATACTCTATCGTCTGGTACGTCCCCGAGACTGGCGAAATATGCGATGTCCCTGTGTGTGGCGGTGGGCTGGACCCCTTTGACTACGACAACCCTGCCTGTCCAGAGTACACTGGCACAGCCCCTTATAAGCCCAGTTACCTCGAAGACTATGAACCTTACCCTACCAGTGTGACGGCAAAGACGGCCGCGGATGCTGCTGCTACTGAGACTACCGATTGGACTGAAGGGGAAGAGCAAGACGAAGAAGAAGAGGAGGAGGAGGAGAAGGAGGAGGAAGAAGAAGAAGAGGAGGAGGAGGAGGAAGAAGAAGAAGAAGAAGAGGAGGAGGAGGAGGAGGAGGAGGAGGAGGAAGAAGAAGAAGAAGAAGAAGAAGAAGAAGAAGATGATGATGATGATGGTGATGATGATGATGATGATGATGATGATGATGATGATGATGATGATGATGATGGAGACGGCGAATTTAGGAGCACGACAGTTACATCGTCACACTTCTCGAGCATTATTGCGACTAGCTCCACCGAGAAAACGAGGAGCACTTCGATTCCCCTAACTCCTTCTAGAGCTTCGTCGAGGCCGTCGCCTACATCAACCAGCTCGTCCACTGAGACCAGTTTGGCCAGTGAAAGTGCGTACAGTTTAACTTCCCTGATAGGCTCTTCTCCGGTCTTGGTGCTTCCAACGCCGCCGCTGAGCCCATGGCCGACCACCAGCCCTGCGGTTCTACATTCGCCATCCACTTATTCCTCGCTTCCGTTAGTGACGCTGTCGCCGGCACCCCTGCAACCAGAACCTCCGCGACTGGCACCTTCGCAGCCAGCACCTCTAAAGCCTGCACCCCCGAAATTGTCGCCTCCAAAATTGGCACCTCCAGTGATAGCACCCCCGCAACCAGCACCTCCTCAACCAGCGCTTCCTTATCCCGCATTCCCTCAACCGGTACCGCCAACAACCAGCTCTATCAGTACCGGATTTGGTGGATCGCCTACCATTATCGATGTTCCAACGGTCACGGTAGTCCCAACCCCTGCATTGAATGATGGAGCCTCACTGCGGCTCAGTACTGGCTTGGGCGCTCTCGGGTTGCTTGCAGCTATTGCTCTGTGAATTGGTTCGGGTCTAGTGGTGGAGCAGGAAAGCATCCGCCTACCTGTATTTTTATTCCTGCCCATGCCCAAGAACTTCTTGTTGTACAGTCATCGCCCAACGCTTTGTGAGGGTTGGTGATAGGCCTCTGCGCACCATGACTGTCCTTATTTGCATTCTTAACTCAGATCATCTAAAGCAATACATTGTTACTGTGGCTACCGGTCTTCCTTGCTCAATTCATCTTCATAAAATGTAGATCTGAGGCTGTAGAGGATCGTTGCGAAGGCGTACTGGTCAAGGAAGCGAGTTGGATATCTATCCCATTGTATGTGTGCATCTATATGCAAATATATCCTACCAGAGTATATATACAATGAGGTGGTGAGCATCAACCGAAGGAAATGTTTGTCTCGCTGAGGAACTTTTCCTCGTCTGGCGTTGTCGCTCTCCCCAGAACTCCATTCCGGTAAGGGTACCGTCCAAACCGTGAAATGATATCATGGTGCTCCTTCTGAAACTTGAAGTTTTGCGCCAGATTTGCCTCAACGGATTCCCTGTTACTTACGAGAATCTCCCGGCAAGATAGTTCCTTCTCGCCCACCCTGTCCGCTGGTTCATCCAAGAGCTGACGAATATCTTCAGCCATTTCTTGGTAACCCCTTAGCACTAGTTCTTGATGACCAAGATCCTCTGAATGCATAAAAGGCAGATAAAACCAATGTCTTAGCGCGAGGCGATACCGAACTTCCGGTCTGACGGCAATCCCCTCCTCCAAAGCCCGGGACGCGATAAATCGACATATCGGGTCGAAGAATGTATACACGAGTGCGGCCTCAACGCCTCTGTAGCAGTTGCGCGGAAGCTGGTCGAGGAGGATAATCAAGCCGAGCCAGTCATGCGGGGTTGTGGGCTTAATGAGGGCGAGAATTTGCTGCGCCTGGGCTTCGAGGTTGGACGGGGAAGATGATTGGGTTTGCGCGGGGGTTTGGGGTTCTGGATGTGGCTGGTGGGATTGATAGATTGCAGCTAAGATGGGCTTAAAGTGGGTTCTGGGGGTTTGTTAATTGGCCGTTCTGTTGGGGACGGGGGACTGGGATTAAGGCATGAAAGGATTAGGGAAATGACATATGCAGACTCACGCGCATTCCAGGTCGAACACAGCATCTTTCGTAAACCACGGCTTGAACACCTCTAGCGTTGGAAGGGTGAGGTTCGCGTCTTCGGTGACATGCTGGAACCAGAAGTTGTAGACGCGGCCTGGCAAGGATGGGCTGAGAAACATGGCCAGGTCAACTTTTGGCTCGTTGGACATGCTTGGACGCGTTCGTGGTATTGGCCCAGTGTGCATTCTTCTTGCTCTAGAAGTTTGCAGGACAATTGGACTTCTTCTTGACCATGAAAGCGAAGCTGATGGTGTTCTTTTGCTTGTGCTCGTGCTCGGCGCGGTTCGAGTCTGGAGAGTCAGCAGCCGTTTGTAGTAAGATTTTGGACGGAGAATTGGTTGCATGTCTTCTGAACGAGTAAAGGCTATCGGAAGCTAGACCAGGATACAGGGTTCTGTGGTAATGGTTCGGTTCGGCCGCTTCGAAGTCGAGAATTGCTCCAAGATCGAATACCTGTCCATCTACTCTGCGATCGTAGAGGAGATGTGGTTGGAGATCGCAGCTTGTGTTCTTTCCCAGTTACGTCACCCAGCAGCCTTGGCCTTGAACTTGGATGTGTTAGGGCACAATAGCAGCCTCAGGCACAAAACTCGTCAAAGATGCGCTTTGTCAAGGATTGGTTGACAGCATCCAGCTCGCTTGACTGATTCTATGTTGGATGTCCTCATATCAAGGCTACTATTTCCAGATGCAACCTCTCCATTCGTCAACTCCAAGTCATCACAAAGAAATGAATCCCAGAAGGTTAACACCATGTTTCGTGTGATGTTCGAACCACGATTCAGAAAAAGGCTGCACAGAACAAAGGCTCTCAGGCACGTGTGATCCAGAACAGATTGCGGTTTTGAGTCTTCAGGGTGTTTGAACACTGTCTACAGTCATCTCATCTTTTCACATCTTTAGCTTGTTCTCACCCATGTACGAGGATCTCCCTTTTGCACTTTTGGATGCAGGACCAACTGAAACTTTTCCAATGTTGTCCATAGAAGCACCGCATTCTGCAGTGCCATTTCCCAGCTACGCCATGTCCAAGTTGACTCATGAGCAGAAAAAGAAGATGCGGGCAAAATATACCACGTAACGATTAAGACGTTGACGAATGTCCTGAAATTGAGGCCGGGTCCTCCTACTGATGCATTTCTACATCTGCGAGACAAATACATACCCATAAGCTCGCCGCTCAAGGAGCACTCAAAGGACACACAAAGTCCAACGCCAAGTCGAAGTGGTCGATAGTGACGTCTACGAGACTTATGTCAAGTTTACCCAGGAAACGACTCAGAATTGGGACTCGAAACCGGCCTGTGTGATGAATTCGGGTAACCCAAAACCAATAAAGGCGGAGGCTGTAATTGGGCGTCCGAGCCAGGACAGAAACCTCTGCTGCGCAGCACCCTAAGCGCATCTCCCAAGAAAACCTTCTATCCTCTGAGGCTACATGAAGTCATCTGTTCCCCGATGGTGGTCGTTTTTCGCACAAGAGGAGAGGAGAGTTATGAGTTTCGATCATGAAATTCAGTCAGCCTCAGGACTTCCCGGTAGTGAGTGTCGTCAGGATGGCGGTTTTCTACGGACAAACTATCAATAATGTGAAACTACCTACACGGGAAGTCATAAGGGAGGAAATGCGGTACACCAGAGCGTTGTACTTAAAGCTTTCAGATGGGGCGCCTTCGGGAGTCCGAATGAAGATATGGCGATTTGCTGCTGCGAAGTTTTACAAAAGTCAGTTTCAAGGACGGTTCAACCGCAGCGTATTCGCTGTGATGAGCGACAAACAATAGCTTCGCTATGCTCCGCGAAGTGTGGCAGGACTTCCAAGTCTAATATTCTCAAAAATTCATTTCTTCTATTCAAGCGTCCGGCCAGTTTACGGCTTGAGCAGATGGTGAAAAGTGCGCTTAATGTTCCCGTACGATACAGCGTCACTTCCTGGGCCGCGTTGAGCGCCGTTTTGTTTGGTGTGCTTCCTTGTCTTTGCCTGCGTCCTCGTCTTCCAGTTTGACGGTCTGTTTGTTCTCCTTTTTCGATTCTATTTTGTCTGTGTTGGGCGTTTCTTTCTTTGTCGTTGTCCGTTTTCGCTTGATTTCGCGCTCATAACTGCTTTCGTCCTCTTGCTTTACATCGCCCGCCACAGGGCCAGTCTTCTTCTGCACGCTAGGGACCACAGCACTGGTTCTACCACCGACGGTGAGAAAAGTGATTTTCTCTCCGTTCGGCAGGGTGGATGATTTATTCTTTTTCCCCTTGCTCCATCTATGCTTGAACAGCCAATGTTCAGGGAACTTGTCAGAGTCTGCCAAAACCTCTGTGGAGGTGGAACAGACATAATGAATGGATGAGTGGAGTTCTTTTATTTGATCGTCTGTCAACGTGTTGCTGTATTGTTCTGGGTGTATTTTTGCGTGGTATAAGATCTCATCGCTGAAGTAGACGTCAGCTCACCATCGTACAGTTTGATGTCATAAACCTACCCCATCCAATTTCCAATTCCGCTTATAACAGCTTGGTCAAGGAGAAGCGCCTTGACCGGTACCTTCTTGCTGCTCAGCTTGCTACCAAGCCACTCTTTCGTGACCACGTCCTTATCAGCAAGGGGATCCGGCCCATTTTCCTTGAGAGGAGTATAATTCCGAATCTCATCAGCCGGACAATCAACCAACCGGATCCTGGCCAGTCTTCGAAAATCAACAAACGCAGCGTCCACCTTCGGATCGCCGTCCGTCTCCAGCAAGAATTTCCAATACTTCGGCGGCCACTGCTTATCCTCCGGCTTGTCCGTGCGGTAATAGTATGTGTCCGCGTCACGAATCTTCAGCCAACCCGCCATGCCGAAATGCATTACGGCATGCGGTGGCGACGACATGGTGATCCAGAAGTATTTTCCCTGCTGACCCGTGCCTATCACTTTCTTGCCTTCCATGGCCTTTTGAAATTCGGCTGCGCTCGTGCCAACCTTGCCGTAGATAATGTCATCGTGTTGCGTGGACACCTTTGTTAGGGTCTTGCCAACTAGATGCTGCCGGATGAAGTGCACGATGCGGTAAATTTCGGCCAGTTCGGGCATTTTTACTCTCTTTTTTGTAGATGGAGGTAGTATGATGAGTATGATGGGTATAATGAGACGGGACGGCTATGAAGATGGGTTTGCTGCTGTTTGCTCCTAAACACGAGCTCGAGCTTCACGCGTTAACTGATCGCGAGGTCACGTGATGGAACGAGATAGTGATAAGCTAGTGACTTGATCGGGTGCTTCCTCAAAACCAACAACTTGCATTTGGCCATCTAGACGGATCTCATGAATAGTATCTTGACCTCTTCATATTGCCTGTCAAAATTTCACTCTCTGGCCCACCGGGGTAGAACACTCTTCCAATCAACTGAACCATCAGCCTAGCCAAGCTCTCTTCAGCCTCGAACTATCCAGCTACTCAATCTGGCTTGGTTCTGGAATCCAGCCGCCAAAGCGGAGCAGCAGACTGGAGTTGCGGATACTGAGAGTTGGAAGATGGTACGGGCATCTTCCACGCCTGCTCCAACGCTGAGCCCGCAATTCTGTTTCAACGAACGGCTACTGAGAGGTATCTCCGCCATCATCCGAACTTACCTGCTATACAGCTAGCGAGCAAGCTAACCCTGCATAACGACAGACTTCCTAAGCCTCTCTCGCTCCACAATTGACGACTCTATAACCCAAAATCTCAATGCCCTAGTTACGCCCGCCCGCGCCGGGTTTGACCCCTCCTCCACCGCGATTCGGCAGACAGACTCAAAAGCCACACGAACAATAGACCCCGCCGCATGTCAAGACTTCAAGGATAAAGTTTTGTTTCCGTCATGGCAGACTCGCTCAGATGTGCTTACCTATTGCGCCGGTGTTGCGACGAGCCCTGACCCGGATGACCCGGATTTATTACTGCGGCAGACGGAGTCTGCGAGGGATCGCGAGCGGGTTGTGGATGAAAGGTTAGATCCTTACTCTGCGAGGTTTTTTCCGAGGGAGGCGCGGACAGAGAGTTTGGCGAATTTGGTGAGGAATCAGAGGACTGTGGAGGAGATTATTCGGGCTAGGACGTGGGGACTTGTTTTGGAGAGGTGCGGTGCTGATTCGGGGACTCCTTTGGGATGGGAGGAGGCGCTTAATGGGTGGCGGGAGATGAAACAGCGGTGATTCAGGAAATTCTTTGGTTCTGTATATTACAAAGCACGGTGATGGTTTATCATTGAAAAGCGTGGTCTTTCATCTCAATTTTGTGTCTAATGATGTATATATAGCATTATGTGAGCAACATTCCATTCAACGTGAAGTTGTATGTTTCCAAAGTCAAGTCACAAGTTAACTTGTGGCATTGCAGAAACCCTCATGAGCCCGACAAGATTATCCGATGGGTTTGATGCTTAAGTGAAGTTGATTAGAATTGCCTAGGGATGCCTGCGGCCAGTTCTGCACGGCGCATAGCGTTTGGTAATGGAACCATAAACGGAATCACGCATATCAGAGCTGCAAGCTTGGTTAGGATTGATTTGCTTTTAGCACCACTTGTTGCAGAGCATAGGTTGTTCGATAGTGGTGTACAGACTTTCCGAACTCGGTGATAGCAAGCGGGTAGACGATTGACACCGGGTTTGTGCTATCGAGGATGATTTCTAGGGGTTTGATTCGCTGTTAGCTCTTCGGATATTGAATTATTTTGGCATGGACCTCGCTCATCTGTGCTCCCCGAAGCCTGTAATAACCGCATTTTTGGGTCGGAGAGCGTCCCTGGGCTTGCAACCATGATGCTGACTATGCATCCATCCCGTGTGATCAGTATGTGATTACACCCATCGCGCTAGCCTCCAGCTGGCGGAGTGAATATTTCAGCCAGCGTGTTTTTCATAGAACGGTGGACGGTTGGAGGTTGACCCGGGCGGTTCAATGATGGGCCCGTTTTGCAGAAGATGGAGAAAACGGTGTAACCCAGGCGTTAAGAAGACAGGCTATTTTTGTGCCATATCGAATTATCTGTACATGGTTTTTGGGAGGTGCATTTCACCCGACTTAGCATCCTGTTATGCATAGAGCCCATCCCTGCTAAACTGCTGCAACACGGGCCCGGAATCTCGACGTTCCCAATGGGGTTCAAGCTAAGGTATCATTGATGAAGGCGAACTGTGCTATCAGAGTTGCTTTGTGATAGTCATTTCGTCCGGTTGCTACTGGCGTCGTCCGGGGTGTGGTTGCACTCAATTGGATGATTGTTTCGTCGGATCGTCCTCGAGAAAGCGTCAGCGACCCCCAGGAGCATGAGAAACAACCGAATCAGGCATCTAGCAGCTGAATTGATGAAGCAGCATGGGCCTGGGCTGTCGAGCGCAGTGAAATAACATTGTAGGCGGGATCATTTGACTGCGGCGCTGAGGCTCGAGCTTATCGCCTGATTGCTGCTCCAGGCCAGCTCCTCGTTTCCGCTTTTCGTCCCCCCGCGCACATCGAGCCTCTCTCCTCGCTCACCTCCAAAACTCCGCCGACAGGTCTGCAACGCCCACCATGCCGCAGCAATTGAGCTCGAAGGATGCCTCCTTGTTCCGACAGGTGGTCCGCCACTACGAGAACAAGCAGTACAAAAAGGGTGAGTTGTTGCCAATGCTATGCCGAGTTTACCACGCTGGTCGTCGATGTTTCATGCGGGCGGACGTAAAGGGCTGATTGTCATACTTTGCTTTTCTCGAGGGAATTACAGGCATCAAAACAGCCGATCAGGTCCTCCGGAAAAACCCAAACCATGGCGATACGTTAGCGATGAAGGCTCTGATCATGAGCAATCAAGGTGAACAGCAGGAGGCCTTCGCCTTGGCCAAGGAAGCTCTTAAGAATGACATGAAGTCGCATATCTGCTGGCACGTGTACGGCTTGCTCTATCGCGCGGAGAAGAATTACGAGGAGGCCATCAAGGCATACCGGTTTGCTTTGCGGATTGAACCGGACTCCCAGCCCATCCAGCGTGATCTCGCCCTCCTACAGATGCAGATGCGGGACTACCAGGGATACATACAGAGCAGAAGCACTATGCTGCAGGCTCGACCCGGCTTTCGACAAAACTGGACCGCTCTCGCTATCGCACACCACCTCTCCGGCGACCTGGAGGAGGCTGAAAAGGTGTTGACGACATACGAGGAGACGCTGAAGACGCCACCACCTCTGTCAGATATGGAACATTCCGAGGCGACATTGTACAAGAACATGATTATTGCGGAGTCAGGGAATATTGAGAAGGCCTTGGAACACCTCGAGTCGGTGGGACACCGCTGCTCAGATGTGCTCGCTGTGATGGAAATGAAGGCGGACTACCTTCTACGTCTGGACAAAAAGGAAGAAGCCGCTGCAGCCTACACTGCTCTTCTGGAACGCAACTCGGAGAACTCTCTCTACTACGACGGCCTGATTAAGGCCAAGGGTATCTCCAACGACGACCACAAAGCCCTCAAAGCCTTGTATGACTCCTGGGCGGAGAAGTACCCCCGCGGTGATGCGCCTCGCAGAATCCCCTTAGACTTCCTTGAAGGCGATGATTTCAAGCAGGCTGCCGATGCCTATCTGCAGCGCATGCTCAAGAAAGGCGTGCCATCGCTCTTTGCGAACATTAAGCTTCTCTACACCAACTCTAGCAAACGTGACACAGTACAAGAGTTGGTCCAAGGTTATGTCTCAGCCCCCCAATCGAACGGTGCGGCCGACGGTTCCGAAAACACCGAATTCCTCTCCTCAGCATATTACTTCCTCGCACAGCATTACAATTATCACCTTAGTCGCGATCTATCCAAGGCTCTCCAAAACGTTGACAAGGCCCTTGAGTTGTCCCCGAAGGCCGTAGAGTACCAGATGACCAAGGCTAGGATATGGAAGCATTACGGCAACCTTGAGAAAGCAGCAGAGGAGATGGAGAAAGCCAGGAAGATGGACGAGAAAGATCGTCACGTCAACTCCAAGGCTGCCAAATACCAGCTTCGCAACAACAACAACGACAAGGCGCTTGACAACATGAGCAAGTTCACGCGAAATGAGACCGTTGGTGGCGCTCTTGGCGACCTCCATGAAATGCAATGTGTGTGGTATTTGACGGAAGATGGCGAGGCTTACTTGCGGCAGAAGAAGCTTGGGCTCGCCCTCAAGCGTTTTCACGCCGTTTACAATATCTTTGACGTGTGGCATGAGGACCAGTTCGATTTCCACAGCTTCTCCCTGCGGAAAGGTATGATTCGAGCCTATGTTGACATGGTTCGCTGGGAGGATCGTCTGCGCGAACATCCTTTCTACTCCCGAGCTGCGCTTTCCGCAATCAAGGCCTATATACTTCTCCATGACCAACCAGATCTAGCTCATGGGCCTCTTCCCGAGATTAATGGTGCTGATGGGGATGATGCTGAGCGCAAGAAGGCTCTGAAAAAGGCTAAGAAGGAGCAGCAGCGGCTCGAGAAACTCGAGCAAGAGAAACGGGAGGCTGCTAGAAAGGCTGCCGCTAACCCCAAGAGCTCAGACGGAGAGGTCAAGAAAGAGGATCCCGACCCCCTCGGCAATAAGCTTGCGCAGACACAAGAGCCGCTCAAGGAAGCACTAAAATTCCTCACACCTTTGCTGGAGCACTGTCCCAAGAACATCGAGGCTCAATGCCTTGGGTTCGAGGTACACCTTCGAAGGGGTACGTTTAGAAGCTCCACAAAATGTGCGTGTACATCAGACTGACTACTTTTCTAGGCAAATATGCACTTGCGCTCAAGTGTCTCGCAGCGGCCCACTCCATCGATGCGTCCAACCCCACCCTTCACGTCCAGCTACTTCAATTCCGCCAAGCTTTGAACAAGCTATCCGAGCCTCTTCCGCCTCAGGTCGCGGAAGTTGTCGACACGGAGTTCGAGGCTCTCCTGCCGAAGGCGCAGGACCTCCAGGAGTGGAACAAATCCTTCCTCTCGGCACACGCGGACAGTATCCCACACAAACATGCTTACCTTACCTGCCAACAGCTCCTGAATCCCGAGACTAAGTCGGAAAATGAGAAGGAGCTTGCTGCAACCCTGGATGCAAGCATTATGTCCCTTGAGACAGCCCTTGCTGGTCTAGACCTACTAGGCGAGTGGGGAAGCGACAAGGCCGCAAAGACTGTTTATGCTGAAAAGGCAAGCAGCAAGTGGCCGGAGTCGACCGCCTTCCGAGTTATCTGAACGTCGACGCTGCTTGCTTCTGTCTCTGTTGGTGTCTGAATATGGTTCTTGGTCTTATTGGTTTCATTGTGCGCACTTAGCGAAGCCTATAGAACCAAAATAAGATGTCTTCTTCAGCCGAATTGTCAAGATGAATGGAAAGACCATGTATGAGTATTTATTATTGCTTCTTGAGTGGGGGCTATGTTGCTTGGAGTATATACTAAGTACGGAGTATAGCAAAAATCCATTAAGGAATTGAAATATACCACATTCTCATCTAATCTGCCTTTTTCTTTTTTTTCTTTTTTTTTTTTGGCTACGTCTCCATATTCAATCGATCAGCTACTGAGTTAATTCGTCGCACTGCCCGTAAACGCACCCTGTGTGATCGGGAGCAGGCTGGCAGGCTGGCTGGCGGAGCCAGACTAGCCGGAGTGCTGACGTCATCATGATGGGTTGGGTTAGCTGAAGCATTACCATAGGAGCTCCAGGAACTCGACCTTTCCGAACATGCACCGTAGTATGATAGTATCCCATCTTCTGAGCGCACTACCAGGACCTAGACCAAAAGCCAGCCTGTGTGTTGAGTCCACTGCTACCTTGTCCCAGCCTCCTGCGCCTGTCTGAGACTCTGGAGCTCCCTTGCACGCACTCGAGACCTTGTTAGCGTTCCGCGCACCGATCAAGAATAGAGCAGGTTTGCTGCATCTTATTGACTGGTTCAGAGATTTAGGACATGTGAATCACGGTTGAGAGTCATGGCGGCGCGCGATGACAGAGTTCAGTGGGTTGATTCTGTCAGGTCGAGATGCTGATCTTGGTGGATGATCTCATGCTGCAGTCCCAGACTCCAGTTTATACTTCGCGATCTTCGATGGTGCTTTCCTCAACGGCGTTACACAACCAACGACAGTGTGACGTCAAAGCGACACTGGCAGTCGTGCAGTCGTGGATGGGCAAGTGCAGTGGTGGCTTGGATACATATAGCGTTCCCCTTCCTCAACTTTATCCCTTCCCTTCCTGCCTTTTTGAATTTGCTTGAATCTTTCCTACATTCCACGACACAACCAGTGATACCCCCTGATACCCAGATACCCCTTGACTCTCTAGTTTGTTTGTTTTCATACCAATCTCTCGGTTTCGGCGCTCCCCTTCAATCCAAACTTTGAAGGTGATAATCGATAATCAATACAACACGATACTCTTAGACTCGATCACTCCCTCTCCTTGCTTGCTATTCATAGCTTGATCTCGTTCACCATGCCTTCTCGCGCGGTCAACAAGCCGGTCGACCCAAAGCAGAGGGACAAGGACATCAACAACAAGCTGCAGCTGTTCGGAATTTACCACGCTTTCAAGAATGGCAAGCTTCCAACTGTACGTCACAGTTCATGCTATCAGTCATTGCAGCCTGCTAATTGGCTTTCGCACATAGAACAAGCAATGCGATGTCGCTATCAACTCTGCGCTAGCCCACAAGGCGCTCGCAAACCCATCGAAGGAATTGTCGGAGGAGGGTCAGGCTCTCGTTCAGGACCTCCGAGTCGTCATTGAAGAGGCCAAGAAACTTATCCTTAGCAAGAACGACGGCCAGTTGCTTCAAGAGTTCATCTACGACGCTCAGCACATCTCTACAGAGGACGTGCAGAAGCCTAATGTTGCCGGCAGTGACACTGCTGAGCAGGATGCCGCTAGAGCACGAGAGGGACTAAAAACTCTTGGAACTCTGATAATCACCAATGGAGAGTTCCGCAAGCTCCGTAAGTAGAATATGTTCCACACTCAACTCTCTATACACTAACATATATTCAAGTTAATGACGCGATAATCATTGCCCGTGATATTGCCGGGGACGCTTCCCAGAAGGCTGCCGACAGGGTTCGCCCAGCGGAACATGAACTTTCCCAGGTCGATCAACCCGCCGAGGACAATGTTTGGCATGAGAAGCCGGATTTTGCCGGGCAGAAACAACAGCTGAAGTCTCGCTTCAGCAAGAACAAGGACAAGGCTGTAAGTGCCATTGCTCGCATCGTACCTTACAGTTACTAACATCCGCAAAGCAACAAGAGGCATCCGATGTTGCCAACACTGGTGCCCAGGCTGCTACCGGTCAGGGTGGTGACTCTATCGACCCTTATTCTGGAGTTAATGCTTCACTCCAACACGCCAAATCCAAGGTTCCTGAGGACCAGAAATCGGAGGCCAACAAGCGAAGCCAGGAATACAAGGAGAGGACCAAGAACTATCTCTCTGGAAAGTTCCCTCAAGAACGTCGTGACCAGACCATCTATCGCTTGAAGAAGATGATTTTGGAAATCCAGGGCCACCGGGACTGTAAGTGATTTAACACTATACACTAGAAGCACTGCTAATGCATAAAAGACCAACAAGCAATTGAGACTCTGCTTGACCTTGCGGAAAAGTATGGTGGCCACGGAAGGAACATTGTTCAGCAGGGAACTGGCAGTGTCCAGGGAACCCGAGGCCAGGGCAAAGTTCAAACCGTGGAGAAGAACCTCAGGGTATGCTAGTCAAAAAAAAAAAGACCCCAGACAAGGGACTAACTCGTAGCAGACTTTAATCGAACGATTCGCCAACAGCACGTCTATGGATGATTTCTTTGACTCTCTGGAAAATATCTACCGCGATGCGGACAAGGACCCCGAGCTCAGGGGATGGTTCAAGAACACAAACCAGTTCATCCGGTAAGACTGGGTGCAATTCTGTTTCTCTGGAGAATGTGGGTACTAACGTCCGTCTTGTAGCAAAACTCTCCAGCAGCAGGGCTATATTCTTCAGGATGACTGGAACCGCGAGTATAATGATCTAGCAGAGCACGGTCGATTCCTGCTTCGTGATCGATACAGGGACCACACCAACCGCGTATTTGATGAGATTAAGTTCCTTGGTGATCAGTTCAAACAGGACCGCCAGAATCGCGCGTTCGGTGACGCCGTGGAAAAATTGTTCACGGACCTCGGCCGCGATGAGAATGGCAACCCCAAGTTCAAGAAGCACCTTGTGAAGGATATAACCGATGTCATTCTTCCAGCCATCTTTGAGAACGTCCGATATGTTCCTGTCCCTCGTATTGAGGTGCAGGATGCCATGGCTGATGTAGTCATTGAGAACCTGGTGGTCGAAAGCGACAACCTCATGCCGAATGTTGTCGAGTTCGGAAGTGATAACTACTACCGTTGGGGAAGGAAGAAGATTAGTAGCAAGCGAGATAACAAAATCATGATCTCTGTGTCTGGTATCCAGGCCGACCTCAGAGATGTTAGCTTCTACATCAACAAGAAGCAGGGCTTCCCCTCCATTACCGACACTGGTGTGATGGATATTTTCCTTGGAGGCGAGGGTTTGTCGTTTAAGATTGCCGCTTCTACTGCCCAGGAGCAGGACCGCCAGAACTTTGTCAAGCTCGACAAGGTATCTGTCAAACTCGATGATATTGACATCAAGCTCAAGAAGTCCAAGCACAAGGTCCTATTCACTCTCTTCAAGCCCTTACTCTTCCGCACTGTGCGTCCCGCCCTCCAAAAGGCCCTTGAAAAGCAGGTCCGTGATGTCTTTGAAAAGGCCGATGCGTTCGCATATGACGTGCACCAAGAAGCTCAGCGCGTGAAGGAACAAGTCAAGGAGAATCCTCAAGACGCGCCAACCATCTACAACCGCTACTTGAACTCTTTCCGTGCCAGATTAGAGCAGGGCCGACGCAAGGCCCAGGAGGTTTCCCAGCAAGCTGCCCAGCGCGACACCAAGGCGCAGACCACAACTACTCTCAAGGGCTCGCTGTTCCCGGACATCAAGCTTCCTGGCGGCATTACCACGAAGGCTACCGAATACGAAGAGCTTGCGCGCAAGGGTGAGCGCTGGGAGTCGCCTATCTTCAGCATTGGCTCCGCCTCGGAGTCGAACGACATCCCGAAGCCGGAGCAGATCATTCGTAAGCCTCACAATACCGCTGAAAGCAAGCTTCGTGACCGTCAGTCCAACGGCGCTGCAATTAGTGGCGCAGCTGGCGGTCTCGCTGCTGGTCCTCATGGTCCCATCACCAACGGAGGCGCATTGGCTACCGGACGAGCCACGGACGGCGGCCCAGCAATCGGAGCGCCAAGCCTAACCAACGGGAGCACTGCCGTGACCAACGGCCATGCAAAGCATTATGACTCTCTACTGAGCAATGGCGCTGATGGCAAGTTGGCTCAAGACATTTCCCAGATTTCGGGAACTGGATTCAACCCTCAAACCGCGTAAATTGTTGATAAGATGCGACTGATAAGTGCGAATCCTGTTTTCTACTTTTCTTTGTACTATGACTTACCTAATCCTCGCAAACGTTTCGTTTGAATCACCACCACATTCTTTTGTTTTATATGTGCCACGCTATCATGTTGTTGAATTTTTTTTACTACCCCAACCTAGGTAGATAGGTAGTTCTTATCAAGTAAGAGTTGTATTGTTGAATATCTCTCCTCTCGTGAACTTAGACTTGGCAAATGCTTTTATCTACGCTGAACCATCTAAGAAATCTAGCAAATATCTTTCCTCCCGTGGGACAATGTAGACTCCTTACATCTGATTGAAGTATTTCTCCCACCCCAAATCCTGCATCTTTACATTCTTCAAATCCATGTTCTCCTTCCGAGCATCCTCGGCATACTCCTCAACCTTCCGCTGCACAACCGGGTCAAACGCGCCAATAATACGCGCTGCCAGGAGCGCAGCGTTAATGCTATTGTTAATACCGACAGTTGCGACAGGGACACCTATGATAATAACATCAATATACTCTGTCTTCGACGAATAGAATACGAAGAATGGGACTCAACTGTGGGCGATAGTCAACACATACCTCTAGGCATCTGCACGATACTGTACAAACTATCCACGCCATCTAACGATGAACCCTTAACTGGAACGCCAATGACAGGGAGTACCGTATGTGCCGCAGCCATACCAGGCAGATGAGCGGCGCCGCCAGCAGCAGCAATGATGACTTTAATCCCCCGCGCCGCAGCAGAGGCAGAGTATTCAGCCATAAAGGTAGGTGTGCGGTGGGCGGATGTGATATCAACGGCGGGCTCAATGCCGAATTTATCCCGGAGCAACTTCAGACCAGGCACGAGGGTTTTGAGGTCACTGTCAGAGCCCATCATCACGGCGACCTGCGGGGAGGGCTTGGTAATGCCCGACGGAGCGGGCTTCGTTTTGATGTCTGGGCGCTGGGAGCGAATTTCGTCGACGACATCAATGAGCGGTTGGATATATTTCTCAGCCTCGTGCATTGTCGGCGCAGTGACGGTGACATGGCCCATCTTGCGGCCCGGTTTGGCGTCGCCCTTGCTGTAGAGGTGAATTGAAGCGTTGGGTATAGAGAGGGCAGCCTCGGCAGCTTTGAGGTGTGTATCTGGCGCGGAGCCACCGATGATGTTGAGCATGATCGAGGGTTGGCGGAGTTGCAGGCTCTCTGGGGGAATGGGCAGGTCGAGGATCGCGCGGAGGTGGGCGTCAAATTGGGAAAGGGCGGTGCCCTCGATGGTGTAGTGGCCGGAGTTGTGTACGCGGGAGGCAAGTTCGCAGAGGAGCAGACTGTTATCGTTCATGAGGAACATTTCGACACCGAAGGCGCCCTTGCCTTCGAAGGTTGCGACGGCCTTGCGCGCGAGCTTTTGCGCGGCTTGATTGATGTGTTCCGGGACGTTACGTGCGGGTGCGTAGACGAGCTTGCAGATGGAATCTTCTTGGACAGTTTCGACTGTAGGGTAGGAAAGAACAGCGTCTTTGGTTTTGATCACCATCACAGCGAGTTCCTGCAATCTATGTCAGAATATGTGATATGCGCGCATGGAGGATGCAACCTTTTGGTAGTATGCCCACTTCTCTGCGTACAATGGGCGGCCCTTGAGAAACTCCAGCGCATCGGGGATATCGTCTTTCGAGTTGACACGGTAATTACCTTGATTGGTAGTGTTAGCAATTGCGCTTTTGATTTAGAATGCGGTACTCACCGCGTCCATCGTAAGCCATGGTCTTTGACTTCAACATCAACGGGTATCCCAACTCTTCACCAACCTTGGCCAATTGCTCCGGGGTATTTTCCAGGAGCTCACGGTGCTCCGCCATGGGAATCCCATGCTTTGCAAGGTGCTCTTTCTGGTTGAATTTGTTTTGAATCGTGCGAATAGCCTGCCAACTCGGCTCAATCTGCACCTGCGACGCAATCTCCTCGAGGGCATAAGTATCGACGTGCTCGATTTCCGCCGTAATGACGTCGCACTTTCTGGCCAATTCCCGAACGGCCTCGCGTTCCTTAAATGAGCCGGCGACATGGCCGTCGTGGGCGCTGATCTGCTTGGCCGGGGAGTTCTCCGCATCGAGGATGTTGCATTGGATGTTGAGTCTGTTGGCGGATTCGACGAACATGCGGCCGAGCTGGCCACCGCCAAGGACGCCGACTTTGCGTGAGTTCCACATCCTCAACTGCGGAGATCTATGTTAAATAAGAGACGTGGAGGAGGAATCAAGTAGAGAACTGGAGATGAATCACCGATCACGAACTTGTGCCCCTCGGTGGCTCCGCAATCGGCCAAATGAGGAAAAATTGGAAAAGCATCTATCATCACGTGATATTACGATAAGATTATCGGTGTACACCAATCAGCAGCCATAATATGACGGAGAAGCCATCAGTTCCCCACTATAGATAACACCAGGGCGTATTTGATACGTACACATTCTTTACAGGTACACGCCGCTATCGAGCGAAGCATCGCTTCCTCAGGCTCAAGCTGACTTCTGATCATCTCAGCCTGGCTCTGTGCCCACCAGCTCTGAGTGATAATGTCTTTAGGTCTGTCTACCTTCCTCTGGCTTCTTGCCCAAGTATCAGGCGCTTCTTCTCCCTCCTCGTTCCTGACACAATTGGCTCGCGGACTAACATCATCCAACAGATGAAGAGACTTTGGAAATAGTCGCCAACGGCGGCTCGATGGATCTGTATGCTACTAGATGATCCAGTATAGAGCTCGTAGCTCCTATTTATGCTAACATGCCTACTCAGTGACAAATGGCCAAGCATGGTCGAGCCTCTGCTCACGCGACTGGAATACGTGCGCCTAAGACCTCCCTTGAGCATCACCACGTGGTGGCTAATATATATTAGATCATTTACAATCTCTTCCCAATGCCGGAGATGCCCGTCGAGTCTTCACCTAGTCTCCCGTATCAGCCACAATACCTGAATCCGACAACCTCCTGCGCCAATGACCCAAACCCGGTCCCCTCCAGCAGCAACAAGGAGAACGCTCCTCCGTCAGACCCCCAAACAAATCCCCAACCTCCTTCGTCAGACCTTGACACCCCGTTGCCTTCGTCAACCGAGCGCATTCCAGACTCGCTATCGGCGTCACAGGCTGCCCCCGCAACTACACCTCTCCCCGCACCGCTTCTCCTCATCCTCCAATCTATCCAGTCAACTCTTAGATCTCTATTCTCATCCAAACCACCACACACCATTCAACGACTAGCGGAATTGATTCTTCGCCCCAATGCACATTACCGGACACTCCCAGCCTACATGCGAGCGCTTGACCGCGTTGTCTCGGTCACCAGCACCGCAGACGTGTTTCCATTCCCGATGCAAAGTGGTGCAGCTACAGCCCAGCCTAACGGGGCACTAAATGGCGCGCAGACCACATTCAATTTGTCTGACGACACACTAGGAAGTGATGAGGCTTTGGGCGGTGCTCTTCTCACCCCGATACCTTGGCTGAACAATGCTTCGTCGCCAGACCCTGAAGGGACGGGTATTGATGAAGGTACATTAAACCCTTCGATTCTCCAAATTCAGAATACTAAACATAGGATTTTCTTGTGCAGTATCCATAGTACCAACTTCTCCTACCCTCCAAAACCAACTGCTTTCACAACCCGCCGACTTAACTCCGCAAGAACACCTTGGTACGGGGGGTAGCGTACTAGAGGGGGAAATGCCAGTTGAGTCCACTGAGGAAGTCCCTCACGCTCGCGGTCCCTCTGTACTTGGAGTCGAGGATATGGGCTTACAAGACGGCAAAGGCATCGAAATGAACCTTCAGGGCAAAGAGACCGAGACAGATACTCGTTCGTCCACTGCGGAACCATCTACCCTTCAGAAATCAACCCAGGAATCAGTCGCTAATGCCGGACCCACAGAGTCAACGACCCAAGGTCAGAATGAAGATTCCAAAACCGATGCAGTAGCAATCACCACTACCGCTGCAGATGGGGATGGGGATATCACTTTATCCGATGAGCCTCATGTATCGCAGAAAGGCCAGGACGAGAAGAAATGATGGCGACCCATGCGCACCAAGCGGACTTGATTTAGTTTGCGGAGCCTGATAGAACTTACTTCAGCCAAATTAATGCAGAGATGCTTTGAGTTGGCATTACGCTGTCTCCCCGTGGTCGAATGTGATACTGCTCGACTTTGATGATTGAATGATGATCTGAACTTTATAACCTTATGTCTAACTAACATCTGGTATGATCTTTGAGTCTTGTTTATCTCGAACCAGCTTCACCAACAAATATATGATGCTTCCTTTACGGCCCTAATGCCAACCTCTTAGCGTGAGCAGTGTATCGATCCGCAGAAAGTATTTAAGGGAGCTCGCCAACTGTACAAAACGCAGATCTACGCAAAGTTCTATTTGGGCCAGTCGTCTCTAACATAGTTCACACATGGATCAACATTTGATGATGATCTTTGGTAAGCTTATTTCAAAACCGGCTGTGGTCTAGTTGTTCATTGTGGTTCCTTTTGAAATTTTGTTGATGCTTACATGAGTAATTATATATATTCTTTCCAAAGTCAACATAAAATAGGCAGAAGTTTAGAATTTCGCACTAAATTTCAAAAATAGAGCAAAGACTTATGATATTTATCATTCATTTTTTTTTTTCTTTTATCATAGGATAGGTACATTGGTCCAGCGGATAACAACAATGGGGAAGAGGTATCTTAGGCAGGAATGCAAATAAATCATAAATGGGACAGAACCGAGAAAAAAGAGAAGTCATAAAGCATCATCACTAGCTAATAGACCGACCATCCAATAAACTATCCAAAACATAAGATGCACACCCTGATAAGCCTAGACGGCGGGTTCCACCGTCTGCAGCGGCACATAGCTTGGCTCTACACTCGCCGACTGACTAGGACGTCCAGTAAAGACAGACCAGACCCTAGCGCCGTAGCCCTGAGCCCATTGCGCTGCGCGACGAGTCGTGTTAGGGGACGTAAAGAGCGTGGCCCCGAGCCAATTCTTCCTAGAATTGCTATCCGACGCTGTGCCAACCTCCTTCTCCAGTAGCTCCGCGTCCATCCAAGAGGGTCGTCTCCAGAATTTTAAGAGGAGACTGCTCACGACGACCGAGACACTGGAGAGCGCCATTGCCGCTCCGGCAGCCATTGGCGGGAGCATAAGCCCGCCAAAGGGGAGGAAGAGTCCCATTGCGAAGGGCAGGCCGATTATGTTGTACCCACATGCCCAGACGAGGTTGAGCTTAATGCGGTTGAAGACGGAACGCGAGAGGGCGAGGCTGGCCGGGACGGAGAGCAGATCATCGGGTCGCATGAGTACGATGTCAGCTGCTTCCATAGCGACATCTGTGCCTGAGGCGAGGGCGATGCCGACAGATGCGGTGGCCAGGGCGGGAGAGTCGTTGATGCCGTCGCCCACCATGGCGACACGGTCGCCTGTCTCTTGAAGAGATGCGATGATGGATTGTTTGTCGGAGGGGGAGACGGAGGCGTGCACAGCTTCAGGTGCGATGCCAACAGCCGACGCGATTGATATGGCCGCTGCGTGGGAATCTCCGGTAATCAGGGAGGTCGAGATTCCCATTCGGTGCAAGGCGGCCACAGCAGCTACGGCGGTCACTTTGACAGTATCCTGGAGAAATATCGTGCCGGCGAAGTGGCCGTCAATAGCGACGTGGATTTGGGTAATGCCGACCCGGGAATTCTTGGAACCGGATGCATCAGGCGTCGTTTCGGCTGAATCTGGGATGGCGACGTCGTATGATTGCATAAAAGCAGCATTTCCGATCAGGACACGGTGGCGGACGCGTTCGACACCGGAAGCCGGCTCAACTAAGGCAGCTATGCCTTTGCCGACGCGGGCTTCGAAATCGCCTAGGCTTCCTGGAAGTCCGCCTTCGCCTGAATTTCCTGATTCACCCTTTGCTGCCAAGTGGATTGCCTTGCCAATCGGATGCTCGCTGTTCATCTCCGCGAGCCCAACAATCAACCACCAGAGCCGACGACGCCAGTCACTTGAACTCCAGTGAGGTTCAATCCTAGCCTCCGTGACAGTCATCTGTCCAGTCGTCAAAGTACCGGTCTTGTCAAATACAACATGAGTGATCTTGGTAGCAGCCTCGAGCACAGCGCCCCCCTTGACGAGGATACCCTGAGTGGCACCAACTCCTGTGCCAACCATTACCGCTGTAGGTGTACTGAGTCCCAGTGCGCACGGACAGGCGAAAACAATGACTGAGATGCACAGCTTTAGACAGACCATGACCTTACCTCCGCCTTCTTCTGTCACAAATATCTTCGGAGGGTTGGGCAGCAGGTGGCTCACAAACATCCAGCCAAAGAATGTAACCAATCCAAGGCTGATAATCGATGGTACAAAATAGCCAGCGACAATATCCGCCATGCGTTGAATGGAAGCTCGGCTTGTTTGTGCGTCTTGTACCAGCTTGACGATCTTGCTGAGCTGGGTGTCCTTGCCAGTGCGAATAACCTTGACATCAACTGCACTTGTCCCATTCACTGTTCCCGCAATGACCAGGCTTCCTTTTGTCTTATGAATAGGCAATGCTTCACCAGTGATCATACTCTCATCGACATATGTCTCGCCCCGAATGACAACCCCATCAGCAGAGACTTTGTCGCCTGGATGGAGAACGACAATGTCTCCCACTTCAATGAGCTCGGTGGGGATGATTTTCTGTGAGACGGTGGGCGTTTCGTTTGAAGTAACCGGCTTTTGCTCTTGGCCGTCAACCTTATCCCATTCTTCTATCATCTTTTCGGCGGCTATCGGGTCATCGTAGATGGTCGTCATTGATGGCGCGAGGGACATAAGCCGAGAAAGAGCAGCAGACGTTTGACCTTTGGCCCTGTTCTCAAGCCACCGACCAAGAGTTATGAAGGTGATGAGCATAGTACTTGTGTCAAAGACAGTGTTGGGTCTTTTGTGAGGTTCCATAAGGATAGCTACAATCATGGTGAAGACACTGTAGAAGAAGGCTGCTGAAGTGCCAAGCATAACAAGAACATCCATGGTTGGGGCACGGTGCCGTAAGGACTTATAGCTTGTGATGTAGAAGCGTTTACCGATACCGAATTGCACGGGAATTGTGAGTAATAGGCACACGAAGTCGCCGAGGTAAAGACCTGGAATGATTCGAATACCGCCAAAATCGAGCATTGGTAGGTACATCGGAAGAATCATGTTTATCAGAAACACAGGAATGGCGAAGGATAGTGAGAATAGGAAGGCGCGTCTCCACTCCAAGACTTCTTTCGTCTTCGCTAGCGACTCTAACTGCGCATTCTTGTCATCAGAGTCCGCTAGTAAGGCATTACAGCCAGCAGCTTCAATGACGGCAACAATTGCACGGATTCCGACCATAGAGGTGTCATACGAGACCACCAGCCGAGAGGTAGCGAGTGTCACTGATGCCGAGACAACCCCCGGTTTCTGCATCAAGGAGTCCTCCAGGGCTGCCGCAGAATTAGCATCTCGTAAGCCATGAACGTCAAGCGTGACCCGAGTCGGACCGCTCTTCTGACCAAGCGCCTGGACCTCAGAAACGACCTTGGCATCAAAGCCGGCATCTTCGATCATTTCGACAATTTTCCGAGACGGAAGTATTTGAGGATTATGGGTGATAATTGCTCGCTCGGCGAGCAAACTGATGTTGAATTGAATCACGCCTTCCACGCCGTCAAACGCAGCCTGTACACTCGACGTACATGCGCCGCATGTCATACCCTCAATAGCAACAGTAGTGGTCATTGACTGAGACGAGGGGCCCGTAGACTTAGATCCGCGAGGACCAGCCTGGGATGTAGAGGTTTCTAACACCCTCGCGCCAAAGCCACGATCCTCCACAATCTCGGCAAGCTGCTCGGGTGACACCGTCGACAGATCATGCTCAATCACCGCTCGCTCTGATAGCAGCGAAACATTGACGGATCGTACGCCAGGATTCTCTGCCAGCCCGCTTTCCACTGCAGAGGTACAGGCTCCGCATGTCATTCCTTCAACTGCCAATGTTGTTGTCGCGACGTTCGCCCAATGTGCTTCATGATCGCTGGCGCTCCGGGACGGAATCGAGAAGCTGTCGGTGGAAATCACAGCCGCATCGAAGCCGCAGTCTTCGATAATCTCGGCGATTTTTTCTGGAGGGAGGAGAGTGGGATCGTGGTGGACGACGGCCCTGCTCATCATCAAACTCACGGAGACTTCGCCGGCGCCTTCGACGCCGTTGAAAGCGCCCTCAACAGCAGAAGTACATGCGCCGCATGTCATTCCCTCCACACTCAGGGTAGTCGTGGCCATTTGCGATGTTGGCTGGCTCGGAGAGAGGGCGCCACACCCGGCGGCTAACGTATTGGGGACTGCCATCGCACCGAGACTATCAATGGACAGTGAGAAAGCCAGGCAAACGCCGGAAAATACCACGGTCACCGCATAGGAGCGAACAGTCGGTTTTAGAACGAGGAAAGGTTGAGTCGAGAGAAAATATGAAATGAGAAAGGTGAGAGGAAGAATGGGATTAATCAGACGGGGCGGAAGCAGCGGAGCTGACGGCGCCTGGCCTGAGTCCTTGAATCCCGAGCATTTATTGCTGAAATAACTGTGCTCAAATTAAGACGCAAGGGAGAATGGAGATTGGGTGATTGTTCAAGCAGAACTATTGGACGATCATTTGGCTCTTTCGCATAGCTTGCTAGGCTTAATGGAGTTTCTCCTCATTCTAGCCTGAATGGATAGGCATTTGCGAGCCTCTGTTGAGAATGACTAATGCTTTTTGAATGGCAGCCACAATGAGACCCAGTAGATCCCAGCAAAGTACGCTGAATTTTCCAATCAATGTGCTACACCTTTTCAATTCATCTTTTATTTAAAAAACTCAATACTCACCAGATTCGGCCAGATTCGATATACCAAGCAGTGCCGTGGGGTCAGACTACGTACTCTACTCCATACTACGCGCACTATTGCCGATGACGGTAGCCTGTACTTGGCTTGCGAAGACGTGGTCTTTTCTTGTCATACATACGGAGTATTCGTCCAAAAACGCCGTAATCTGGACCCGTTGGCTGCTATACCTGAGGCGTTCGGGGGAACCTTTGTCCCCCAGGCATTTGACAGCGACTGGTGTTTCACCTAGAGTATACTTCAAACCGCCGAGGCTTTGGCGTTCTGAGCTCATGCCAACTTGCATATACCTACCCCTTTCCAAAACCACTCGCAAGCAAGGGGTTCGCATGCGAAGGGTCAGATCCAACTTTAAAGTAAAAGCTCATTGCGAATCAAGATGGCGCGAGATGCGAAGCTCAATCTGAGTTTGGATGCGGTCACGTGCGGAAAAGAGTCTTAGGCGAGAGAGCGATCCGGAATAATCCATTTCTCATAAATCTTGGCATGGGCCAGGTTGTTTTTGCCATTTGAGAGTATCAACCGATATTAGTACTACAGAATGTTCCATGTAGAAATGGTGATGTTATCGTGTGTTTGAGGTGTTTGTGCTTGGCCCCACTGGAGATGGAGTGGAGGATTTGTTTGCATTGAGTGCAAACTTCTGGACCTCATTTCTCGCTCCATCTGCGGAGTACTGTACACTAATCAACACCAACTATTCAACAACATCAGCTACGAGCCTAATCACCATTGCTCGCCTTGTTCTGATACAAAACCCGAAATATACACTAATCCCAACTTATACGCTATCATTGGCAGCATTCTCCAACTTGCACATTTAATCCCGCAGTCCAGCTCAAGCTTCAGCACCAACACTAATGGACCAAGTCCACCATAGGGCCCTGGACGCCCTACAATCGTTCATGGCCCTCGCAGACTCCAGTAGCGCCACATCCCCTCGGTATATTGCCAACATCATTACGAACGCTACTTCCAGCCCACAAACTTACGTCTTCGCCGAGCTGCTTGAACGGCCCGCAGTCCAAGCACTGCGGTCTCCAGACACCCCCGCCGAATTCCAGAGCTACCTAACCCTCCTTGAAATCTTCGCCTGGGGAACATGGCAAGACTACCAGCAGACACCTAACCTCCCACCACTGAGCGAAGAGCAAGCCCGCAAGCTTCGCCTACTCACCCTTCTATCTCTCGCCTCTACTATAAAACCCCTCACTTACGAAGCTCTGATGACCTCACTCTCCCTCTCCGCACCATCTGAACTTGAATCACTCGTCACAACAGCGATCTACTCTTCACTTATCACGGCTCGCCTCTCGCCAGCTACAAACCCACCCACAGTCAACGTAACATCCGTCGCTCCGCTGCGCGACGTTAAACCGACCTCTCTCCCAACCATGATCTCCACACTTACAGCCTGGGAAGCCCGCTGTGGCTCCGTAATCTCCGACATTGAAGCAGAAATAGCGAAAATCAGAGCTGATTCTGCGCAGCGCCGTCAAAAGGAACATGCCCGCGCTGTAGCGATCGAGAAGACACTCGAGAAGTGGAACGCCGAGGGCAGGGAGCAAGTACAAGGAGGCCCTCCTGGTCAGGGTCAGGGTCAAGGCAGTATTGGGACTAAGAATATGGGTTGGAAACCCAGAGATCTGAGTACGGCAGTGCGTGAGAGAGGGTTCTTTGGGGGTGGGAGTAACAAGCGGGAGTTTGATGATGACGGGTATTTCGATGAGGGATCGAATGACTTTGATCAACATGGTTCTGGGATGGATATCGATGAGGGAGCTGGGGCTAGGGCTTCGGGAGCGAGGCAGTCAAAGCGTTTTCTTGGAAAGAAGTCATAGCATCTCAAGTCACGGTTCACGAACGACAATTCATTGCTTTGAGCGTCACGTTCTCCTCATAGTATAGATTTATTGACACGAACTGCAGGTCGTTTCATGCACCAGGAGCTAGAGCACTGCAAATAGATCTGTAATTACGTTTACTCTCAAATACTATGCCAAGAGGTACCAAGTATGAACAATATATCCACAACACCAAGGCTTCAGCAAAATTCATCTAACGTACAAGTTCAGTAGCGAAGGGGTATTATAGAAAGAGAAAATGATTAAGAGCACTCAAACCAAGACAAAGGAGACCGCATAGGTTGAACAAAAGCACGAGATAGATGTCTCCGCTGAGTTCAAGGGTCGCTAGCTTGAAGGCATGGCGTCGGCAATTCTAGCGGCATTATCGAAGCTCCCAAGTTTAGGGTTGGTTGAGAAGTGGCTGTATACCAAGTTATGACAAGGCTAAAGCATCGTACCGGGAACCAAAATGAACAGAATGCTCAGCGCTGCAGCGACAAAACTCGCAATTAAGACCGTGGCGACAGCTCGTTTCACTAGAAGCTTTCGAACATACGGTTCACGAATTGGTGACCAGTTCATAAAGGTATACTCGCTATACCCTACGAATGCCATAACGGGATCGATCTTGTACTGGTAGGAGACAATGAAGTAGGATGCGATGACGAAGGGTAGGATTACCTACAACCAAGGTTAGTCTTTCGGCAACCCATGCGACAGGAAATTACCTACCCAGCAGCGAATGTGCCTTGGTTTATCCCGGAGGACCACATAGAAGGCACCCCAGAATCCTCCACCGAAGCTAATGAGGGCGAAGGCTAGACGTGCCATGATTGATAAGGGAACAAGGTTGCCCAGAGCTTTCGCCTGCAAAAACCCTGGGAAGGCATCGCGTTCCATTGCTTGAAAAACGTAGTCCTTTGCCGGATCGAATACTTCTGGGTCATCTCTGCCGTCGTCCTCCACTAGATTGATGATGCTGGAAACCATTTCTTCAGGCAAGACGATCTCTCTTTCGGCTCCAGGAAGCAAATATGTGTACAGTATTTTCTCTGCGCTGGCGCGGATGTCCCCGCGTGCCACCGTATGACCTGGAGAACTCGACTCGTGTTGGGTTAAGCTGGGCCGTGGCTGGTCATTCGACATTGTCCGGGCCGGATCATTCTGTGAACCCAAACTGTTCTGCGGAGAGTGCTTGGACGAGTGGCCATCAGAGCGGAGGAAAGCTGACAGTCTCTGGTCAGCCTCCTTATCATCCAGATCACGGAGTCCGTGCCGCAGTCCGGAGGGGCCAGCTTCTACGAGTGGGATATCGTTTACACTCTCGAAGTTCTCTAAAGGTGTTGAGGATCCCTTGCTCTCCGCCTTTTCAAGATCGGGTGTCGCAATCAGAACGGAGCGTCGTAATTCTCGGACATAGTGACGGCATAGCGACATGTGTTGGGATACATCAAGCCTAGTTCGGTGTGCCATTAGTATGCATACAGCCAATGACTATAGTCATAGTGAGTATATTCATGGATAGCATACCAGAAGTCCAGATAATCGACAGAGCGTTGCTGATCGCGCATGTAAATATAGAAGGAGAAGAGATCGACGGGGGCGAGAGTGCGACGGCTAAGGACTTCGAAGAGTGTTGGCAAGCGATTTCGCTGCTCTAACTCTACCATACCGGGCGTCGCCATCTTGTATATCGACCGTACAGAGAATGCTGCTCTAGCAAGTTCGTGAAGCTGCGTTGTTCAGGTTCGACGTGAAACAAGGAGGGGCCAAAAGGGGGAATGAATGTGATCGGGACCGAAGTAGATATGAGTAAACAAAGGTATATAGCTTGGCCTCAGAATTGTCTATTGGCAGAATTCAACCGAAGATCGCAACGCTCAATGACAGTCAATAATAACGAATGGCAAAGTGAATTAGGCGTAGAACTTGAACATAAAAGGTTGATGCGACAGCAAAAGCGAGAGGCTGACGAGCTCCCTCAAGAGAGGAAGTTTGTCGAAGGCGGGAAACTAGCAGCCACCAGACTGCAGCTCGGTCAACAGCAGCAAACGCGAGCCATAAAGAGGCTTATCGAAGGGGAAAGAGTGCAGCGAAAAAAATTGAGCCAAGCCAGCCGGCAACAATATGGTGTTTCGTTTTGCAGTGTCTGCCGAACTGCTTGAAGCCTGCGAGTGTTTAGCAGTGACACGGCCCGCCTCAACGTTGATCCGAAATGAATGGCTCCACCATCAGCCAACTATAGTAGTAGACTAGATCCAGAAAAGTCGAAAAGTCTCCAGGACCAGATTCGTTCAATAAACAATTTGTCAGGATGATTAGGGTCTGTGGTGGATAGCAGTTGATGTGTTTATGCATGGTGATATTTGGTCGACGGAGTACTCCCGACTACATCATCGCCAGCGGCTGGTTCCCCTGGATCGCCCGGCTGGACGACCCAAAAGCTTCTGACCACTTATTGGATACGTCACATAGATTCGGAAACTATCTCTCTAATCTCTACTGGGGAGTTCGACCCCTGGTGTAAATGAGTAGTTGAATAGAACAAAATAACCTAATACGCTCCATATAATGCACATGATAATCCGGGTATTTTTAACCAAGAGCCCTAAGAATGCGGCGAAATCGCCGGCCAAACTCCCTTTCAACGCCTGCATATTGAAATATTTTAACCACTCTATCAGTGTCCATCGGCCAGATGCTAGATTGAGGTTAACCACCACTGCTACCGCGCGGAGCAAGGGTCAAGCTGTACTCACCGACCACTCAGGGATGTTTCGAATCTGCTGCCACATGAACTTCTCCAGCTTGTTTGCGCTCTTCGCGTAGGGTGTGTTCTCGTTATTGTACCGCCGACAGTTATCAAACATCAATACGGCATCTTTAATGAAATCTTGTGGCGTCGGGTACATGTCTTTCTCATGCTTCTCCTCCATTGTCGACAGATCCATTGGCTCCTTGATGACTTCATAGTAGTCGAGCACCTCGTCCTTATTGACCGGTTGAGTGAACGGCCATGCCGCGCTGTGGTTTTGCATATCGTTGAGAAGGTGCAAGAGTTGATTGTAATTCGGCCCGTGTCGTGGCTGACGGGCGAGTTCGTCCATATCTGGAGACCAGCCGGACTCTTTTATGGCAGGAATACTCAACGGGTCAATCTTGACTGGTCCGTTCTTCCACTCCTTCGGCGGTGGATGGATTATATGTGATTTGCTGAAGGCACGAATCTTTGCGTGGACCGCCTCTTTCTGTTTGAGCAACATGCGCCCAGATTCGAGATACCGAATTTTCGGGAGCATTGTGCACTGCATGATGGTTCCTCCTTCATAATCTTTGATGTATCCCATCCATATAGATCGGTCCAGTTGAATCTCTTTTGTGAATCCTTGTTTCTTAAAGTACCCGATCGCATAATTATCGGCATAGGTCAGAAAGTGCATAATGTCCGAAGTGGCCTTGACGTAGTCCTAAAGTGTTTGGAATAAGCATCAACGCTTACAGAAGTGAGCACACCTTCAAATTGCTTGCTTACTTTCAGATGCGACATTAGATGCGCACCATATCCCTTAACCTGCTGATCAGAAGAAATAGCACAGAAGACTATCTCCGCAAACTTGCGGCTATTGAACGGCCGGTAGGTTATACCTCTGTCTGAGGGTTAGAGGAGCTATCTTGACCGCACCAAAGCTCCACAAACAACACTCACCCAACGACTTCCAATGGATGTTTGACAATGGCAATCGAGAGATGCGACCTATCGTAGACCAGCCGGGCGATATAGTCCTTTGGCATTTTAGGAAGTTGTTTTTGAAAGATGCATTTCAGTCCAGTGAGGACAATGAAGCTATCGCGAGAACCATCATTATTGACCACGCGGAACTCGATTTCGCCTCGGCGTTCTTCCAGGACGGCGGGCTGTGGCCGGGGTCAGAGTTGCTTTCATCCCAACATTGACCGTAGCTCACCTTCTCGGGGAAAGGAACGATTCGCATCGCCGGCTTCTCGAGGGGATCATCATCTGTCTAAAAATAGATCTTCTAGATAAAAGAACATCAAATGACATATAATGAACAAAGAACATACCTTCGATTCCCGCTCTGGAGAATCGGTGCGAGCTTTCTTGCTCTGTTGTTGAGAATCTGGGGAAAGAGCCTCCTCCGAGGCTTTCCGCTTTACGCCCGGGCCTAGATTCGGTCAATATGAAGTCCTCGCAATCGAGAAAATTCGCTTCATCGATTTGCAACCCACTTTCAGTCATTGTAAGTTGTTGCTATGCGAGTAAGCTGAGATTCTCCGTTATCGAGTGGTAGCAAATTGCGCTGTTGCTCGCTGTGAGGTCTGCCTATGATGACTGATCCGGGGAAGGGAGCCGGGTCAATAATCTTCCAGCCCCGATTGGGCCAGATCGACTTTCCGCGGAGCTTCAAGAGCTCCAACCTTGTGGTCTTAGTGGTGATGCTGTCTGCTGTCCTCAAGCCCAATCACTCTTCAATGCTCTAGCTGTGCTTTGTCTTTAGCCACATCTCTCATTTGCAAGTCTGCTGGTCTGAGTTGCTGTACCATACCCAATGTCGCTTAACCAGGCCTGGGAAGCAGCTTCTGCACGCCCTTATATTCCTCTCGTTGCGAAAGACAGCCAATTTACCGTTGGCTTCTCTCTTCTGCTGCTCGGTAAGCTTGTTGATGATTCGGTGGCACTCATTTACTAAGTATACTACCAGCTTTCATTTTCACCGGACTTTTCGGCCTGAGTTAGTGTAAATGGCCGTGATATTGGAGTGTTTACTAAAAGCCAGCATAGACCGGTCATTTTCAAGCATTATCTCACTTGGTTTACCGGCATCTTTAGCTTTCGGGTATCGTACACCATTGTCGAATGAGATTGACAGTCACTAACATTATGCTTAGTTTCGGAGCTGTGTATATGATCTGTGCCGTTGGAGTCTACGTTTAAGTGACATCTTCCTTCTATACGGTTGTCTGGAGGTTTGAAGACGCAAGCTGTATCACTAGAGCACCACTTACAATAAATACCCGGTGTTTAATCCGTACTGCTCCCTATCTGTTATTCACCGCAACCATGACGGACACCGGACCCATCTTCACTGCTGTTTCTAGCAACGCAAATCAACTATACACTCTATTACATTGCATCAGCTTTGCTCAGAACGCCACCGTACAAATAACGCCAGATGGAATCCGCTTTTCCGTGGAGGAGGGCCGAGTTGTACAAGGGCTTGCATTCCTGGACAAAGCTCTCTTCACCACATATTCCTTCAACTCGCGCTCGGCTGTCAATGCCGAAAATGGCACCTCTATGGACACAGAACCAGACGGAGCCGACTACCCTTGCTTCGTTGTCTCACTCTCGGCTCTATTGGAGACTCTAAAAATCTTTGGCGTAGGCGACTCTTCATCCGCCAGCACCAGCCGATCAGCCAGCGTTCAGCCTTCGACTGCCTCAGCCTCCAACGCATTCACAGCCCCAGCTCTACTCCTCAACCGCTCCTGCACCATCCAATACCTAGCCGAGGGCTCTCCCCTAACCATCACCCTCGCCGAAACTGGCGTCAAAACAGTCTGTGAATTAACAACGTATGAGCCCGACGAAGGTGACCTTGAGATTCCCTTCCAGCGCGATGGTATCGTCATGAAAATCATCATGCGGTCTGCCTGGCTGCACAATGCAATCACAGAACTCGGTGCCACGAATCCCAGCATCCTGAAAATCACTGCGTCCGACAAACAAGAACCATACTTCACGCTCTCCGGCGCAGGAGGCCCATTTAGCGAATCAATAGTCGAATTTTCAATCGAACAAGACGAGGGCCGAAAGGGCACCACGCACGATACACACCGCAAAATTATGACAAACGACGGAACCCGACCACGTGCCACGAGAACTAAGCTCGCTCCCACGGTCACAGAGACATTCCTCATCAGCCCACCGTCCTCCATGGGCTCACGTCTAAGGCAAGACTTTCGCTTCGCGTATATCCAAAAGGCAGCCCGTGCCATGGCCGTAGCGAACAAAGTAAGCATCCGCGGTGATCGGCAGGGTGTCCTAAGCCTGCAGTTTATGATTGAATTTGATGCAGTAGGGTCTGTCATGACGGGGAACAGTGTTGGTAACAGTGTGCGGTCTGGCCCTGTAAGAGGTGTGGATGTAAATGCACCAGGATCTACTGTGAGTTTCGTTGATTTTCGGTTTGTCCCGCTGCTTGATGAAGATGAACTTGGGGGTACGGCAGTAAGGGATGATTTGGAGTAAATTTGTCAGAGCAAACAATATCAAATGCGTACTGTATATATTCCGAAAGTATAATTAGGGATAAAATGATATAAACCATAAGATTTAAAGACAATCACGTAGCAAACTGAATGGAGATCTGGTTTTGATTACTACCCGCCCTTAACGCCGGAACCTATGCTACACCATGAATGTCATAAATAGCCATATGTAAATGAGAACCGAAGGAGCCGAGCTTAGATTGCGTCGTGGGCGCCTTGCAGCCCCAGGCGCGAGAATAAGGGCAGTGGTTGGGTTTGATCACATAACCTAGATTAAATATAGTGTCAGTTATAAGCCATCATGAACGTAATAGAGAATCAAGAACCTACCTCAGCAATAGATTGCCTCTCGATAATAGATTTTTGCCTCTCACTGCGCGAAACCCGGTAGTAGTAATCACTAAAGTCCCCGCACTGCATATACCTCAAAAACTCCTCATCGTGGGTAATGACAATAAGCTGGAAATTCGCCTGCTGCTGCCTCGCCCGAATTATATCATGCAGCGACTCCGCCAAAGACCGAATATTATCTCGGTCGAGGTTCGTCGTTGGCTCGTCTAGCGCAATTAACCCGCAGTTGACACCGAAACATTCGGCCAACGCGAGACGGATAATGATGCTGGCGAGGACCTTTTGGCCAGCGCTGCAGCGGCCTCGCATGTCCATCTCCGCGCCTTGTTTGACCATGCAGACGCGGTAATTGTAGGAGCGGTTGCCGCGAGCGTTTTCGCTGTCGGAGCGGATGAGGATGGTGTCAACGTCTGTGCCGCGGTAGGTCTTTTGCCAGAGCTCGCCGATGATAGCGTTGATTTCTTCCATCTTCAAGCTGTGGTATTTCATGATGGCTTTGTCGAGGGCGGTGCCATAACGAGCTAGATCTTCAACGGCTGCTTTGGTGGTTTCGACTTTTATGTGTGCTTCCTTATATTTGTAGGCTGCGTCCTTGTAGTCCGTGTCCCAGTCTTTTATCAGCTGCATAAGCTGATCATCCTTGGATTTCATTTCTCCCATCTTGCTAGATTGCTTGGCAGATAGTGCATTATGCTCTCGGGACCGGCGTTCAGACTCTTCTTTGAAACGGCTCCTGTCGACCTCTGCGTTCTTGCTCTCTAATTCCCTGATCTCTCTTGTGACCTTATCGAAGGCTCGCACTGACTGGCGATATGTGAGGTTATCCGCATACTGACGCTTTGTGTTCTCACTGTCCTTGAGCTGTGTGGAGATTTTGTTGATCGTCCTTGTAAGAGCTGTCTGTTCGGTTTCGAGTTGATTGATCTCATTTTCGATGGACTTGAGCTCGCGTTTGCTCTGATCAAGTTGATGTGGACCACCTCGCTCGTTATATGCGTCGATCTCTTCGCTTGCAAGCTCTATCTGGTGTATGCTATCGGACAGTTGGGAGATTACTTGCTGCAGTTCCCTCTCGCGTGCCTCGGCCCGTTGACAAATATCATCATACTTGGCTTGATACTTCAGGAGCTCTGGATTCAGATCCTCGATATCTCTGTCTGCCTTGACAATTGCTTCCCGTTGCTGACTATTGAGAGCCTTATACTCTTCGATGCGAGAAAGGAGATCGGCTTTCTTTTCGAGCTGAAACTTGACATTGTCGAGATTGCTTTTCACGTCCCTGAGTTGAAGTTCCAGGCTGTTGATTTCTGCACGTGCATGCTCCTTCTCATTCGTAAGCTTTGAAAGAGTCTTTTTAAGAGCCCTGGTTTTCTCGCCAATACTGGCTATCTCATCTTGAATGTCCTCGAGCGTACGAGGTGCCGCAGTATCTTGCTGCTGCTTGGAGGAAAGCTCTTGTATCTGAGAGCGAATGGATTTGATCTCGCTATCATACCTGACGATAGTGCTGACTGTTTTGGACAGAGCTTCAATGTCGCGTTTCTTCTCGGCCATCTCACTGACGGCTTTGTCGCGGTCCTCCAGCTGACCCAGAAGCTCATCACGCTTTAGAGTGTATTTCTCGTCTTCCTGTTGCAACTCTGGAATCTCGGTCTCTTTGAGACGCTTCCAAGTATCGTAGGCAGTGCTAGCGGCACGGGCGACATTAAGATCCTGTTCCAATAGCTCGACGTCCTCAGCTTGTGCTTGCAGCTTTGCTCTCTTGATTAGCCCTTCAAGCCTGTTGAAAAAGGTCCTTAAATCGCTATCGTTCTTGAAAGACCGAGCACACACTCGACAGATTTTGTCCTCTTTTGCGGTTGCCAGGCATCGGCTCATGTACTCTTCGATACCGGCTCCCTGCTCAGCGGTACTCTTCGCCATGTCCAGCTGATTCTGCCGCTGGCTGACAACGTCGGGATATTCTTCGGGTTCATCGTCAATGGCTTCGCGTATTTCCTCAACACATTCCTTGAGCTCTTTTTGGCGTTGGCTGAGGGATTTTTCAACGTCTTTCAACTTGTATTCCACCTGCTCCAGCTCACGGCTAATGCTGTCCCTTGCACGTTCGGCCTTGGATACCGCGTTGGATCTATCTTCAAGTGTACGCTGAAAGTCTTGCTCTAAGGTGTCGATCTCCCAGTTGGGGTCAACAAACTTGGACAGGCGCTCACCGTGAGCACCCTTCATTGTTTCCAAGCCTCGCTCTCGATCTTTCAGCTCCTTCTTTAGGTGATCTAAGCGAGCTAGATCTCCAGCTTTCTTGGTTGCTTCAATCAGCTCAGCATTCAGACGAGAGCTTTCATCCTCGAGCTCGCGAATTTGTGAGTTTATATCTTCAATCTGTTTGTCCCGGGAGACGGATCGTTCACGCTCTTTAGCCTGGTCCAGCCGGGAATGAATGTCCTCAGCATTAGACTCGAGAGCAGCTTGAGCGCCCTCATCCGCGCCGATACTATTCAGCTTCGCCTGATAGCCGGCAGCCTCCTTGTCGTTAGCGGCTATCTGGCGTTTGGCTGCGGTTTTGCTTTCTTGCAGCACGGACTTGCGCTCACTGATCTGGTTCAGGGATGTCTGTGCTTCACGTAATTCACCCTGTGCCTCCCTCTTAGCTCGGTCCAAGACCTGGGTCTGGTCTTTTAAGATTTTTCGTATTCTTGCCATGAATTCGTCCACATCAGACTGGTCCACAATCCGATCAAATCCGCGGATGTTGTAGTTTCGTGCAAGATCTTTGGCCATGCGCTGACGCCTTTCGACCTGGCGCTCAAAGTTGGCCTTGTCGTTCTCATGCTTTCCGTACTCGGCTTGCTTGAGACCGAGCTTGTGCCGTGCCTCTTCGATTCGATCCTTGATCTCCATGTATTTCTCCTTTTCGGACTCCTCCTGCTGCTGGTACTGAAGTTGCTTCGCCTCGAACTGTTCCAGATTCGATTCGAGCCATTCATCCGGCTCGTCAAGTTCTACCAGGTGGCGTTTAAGATTGTCGATCGTGGCTTGGATACTCTTCGCTTCAATCCGTTTACCTTCCAGTGCGCCGAGGATCTGAGAGTAGCTTTCGGACTCTTTCCACGCTTTGTCCGCAAGTTCAGCGACTCGACGCATTTCCTGGGTGAGCTGCTGAGTCTCGACGCGCAGAGTCTCAATTTCTTCCTGGAGCATTATGGACCTCTTCTCGGCTCTGTCGGCCTTCTCTTTGTCTTCCTTGGCATGTTGTTCCATGATTCTGTACTTGCCGAGGTCTTCAATCTGCTTCTTCCGTAACGCCTTGATGTTGTCGATGGCCTTTGTGTACTTGACTGCTTCGAATATCTCATCAAACTTCTTTTTCAGAACAGAAGGTTCACTCATAGGCCATAAGCTCTCGTCTTGATGACAGAAAATAACGGAGTCGAGAATAGCTTTGGACACACCCAGATATTGTGGCATAATTTGATCCAACTCGGCGACCCGGGACGAAATCGCCGTCCGCTCTCCCTCTTTGATCATTAAAAGTTGACCCTCCAGAGTCTTTTGTTGTCGCGTAGTCTTTTTCACTGTGAGCTGAAGACTCCTGGTCGCTACCATCTTCGCACCAGATGTGCCCTTGAAGGATAGCTTTACTTGAGCCAAGACTTCTTTCTCCCCACACAGCTGTTACATCCCTTAGCCCGTGTCTGTTGCGTGTTTTTCACCACATACCTTCGGGTCGTGGATGAATGCGCCACCCTTACTGTTGGGTGGAAGGTCCCCGGTCGTGGCATATTTGAGACATTCGATAATGGTCTGGAGTCAAGTTAGCATGTCCCTTTTTGATTGGATATACGATAAAGCCACCGTCTTCCCAGAACCATTGTACCCAACGATCAAAGTAAGCGGCGCGTGAAACTGGATAGTTTCGCTGCGGGTGTTGTCGAACGAGCGAACACTAAAGATTGAGATATGAGTTAGCAACGAAATAGAAAAATCTAACGAGCTGTCTCACCCTAGAATCGAAAGCTTGTCGATTTTCGCTACGCGGCTAGTGAGTATGTTGCGGAGAAGTGGAAGCTCCGGTGCTTACACCTATTTCATGTCAGAACACGGTAAAATGTAGAAGCAGCCGTCCAAGAACCTACATGATGAAAGTTGATCCTTCCGCCAACGACAGTTTAGCAAGATGACAGCAGGGACGTGTTGCGTCCTCTTGCTTCCCTAGGCGAGTGTTTCTCCATCCAGGTGCGCGTCTGCCTGTGAAGTGACGCGGGGAAAGGCGCGAAATCACGTGAACATGCTAACTACCCAAAACGTATTAAGCCCCTCTTGAAACCTTCGTTGACCTCGGCCTGTTTTTAATGGTAACAGATACTGTACATGGATAGTGCCAAAGTTAGCTGCTTCTCAGTATCTTATGCAGAGTACTTCGTTCAATCATGTGGGAAGCGTTGTAATGCCCTGAATCAGACTGTTAGCGCACGCAGGTGATACGGTCTGTCCGGTTGTGCCTTGTATACAAGAATCCGGCATTGGCAGTGACTAAATTGCATTGACGTACTGAAACACATAATAAGTGTGAGGTGCTGCTTATATAAACAGAATTGTATCTTGAAACTCCGTTCATTATGTTTAACCTTGACCGACCCGTAGCAGCCAACTGTAGCAACCTGGAATTGTACACTGCAGGAAGAGAGTTCGTTAGGCCAAGCATAAAGACCAAGCATATACTTACACGCAAAAAATAAGCCCCGAGATAATTAAGGCACAAGGCTATCATTGCATGTCTACATGTCCTACCGAAGTATATTTCGAGTTCAGACCGCTTAATGCCCGACTAACACCCCAAAGCTTGATATCCTAGATACTCAATTCGAATCTCCGTTGAGATTATTACTGGCAGCTCCCAATTCACTCAAGCCAGCGGAGCCTGGATTGCTCTTGACCCTGCGATATAGGAATCTCTCGTAAAGGCTCTTGTAGGACAATGAGCCCTGCGACCTACGTTACGTAGACTGAGCTTTCAACGTGCCAGGTTGAGTGCGAACGCTGTCCGGCACGACGCAGACCCTGTTCCTATCTTCAGGTTGATAATGGGATGAGCCTGATGGTTTGCGTGGTTACGAACGAGGCGTTGGAGGTTTCCAGTAGGCGATGTTTCCGGTGGGATATCATGTGCCAGCCTTTGCACAAACTTCAAGTACCTCAGCCATTGAAGGGATAAAAATTTGCAGCTAACCAGCCAGCAGGAACTTCGCTATTGAAGAGCTGCCACATGAGTTCATTGACCGGGAAGTTGACTCCGGTATTTTGGAGCGGCATCGGATCATGACTCAAGGACCCCATTTCAGTATCGTCAAGGTGGTAGGTCTGAGGGATAGCATCCGTTGTGTTCCGGTTACTAGTGTGACTGTCGGTCACATAAGGGGCAGAAGTCTCCTGCTGTACGAGAGGGCCTTGTCCTGCTGGGCTGGAGCCGTGACTCTCCAAGAACAACGGCTCACATAGTCTCTCTAAAGAGCGGAGCAAGCTCAGAAGCTTCTCTAGGTGCGGGTCTTGTTTGAACTGCGACAGGTCCTCGATGATGCTTCGCATGAGTCTGTAGTCGCTGTGATCTAGGGTCGCGATGATATTGCAGAAGACGACGAAGAATGCGCTGAGCGGGTATAAAAATAGCGTCCTTTGCAGACAGGATTAGAAGAAGATAGATAGGACTCAGAGAAGGGTCTGCGAACCATGTCAAAAATGATGGATATGCGTCACCAAACCCGGACGGCTCCGCCGGGAGCTGATGCTGCTGGAGGAATTGGAACGCTTGGAGGCATTTTCGGGCATTCAAAAGGCACTGCCTGTGTATCAGTGGGGTAAAAAAGCTCTTCAAGCGTGTTCGCTGTACTTCCACGAAGATTGCGTAGTAGCAGAAGTCAAAGGCGACGCAATCGTATTGCACAATTGTGGTAAGTGCATCGCGGCTCTGGGCGCAAATCTTAGCAATCAGCCAATAAAGCCTAAGTACAGAAACATACTGTCTGTAATGCGGGGAGAATATTCTGCATCTTTGCCTCGAGAGCCTGGCATGTCTCAACAATCGCGCTATTATCGCTACAGCGGGATACCCGGTGAAGTGCTCCCTGCACCTCGGCGACCTCAAGCACGGCACGAAAGAGGCTACCGTATGTTGAAGACGGATCCAAGGTAATCAAATTAACAGGCGAGACCTCAAGGTCCGGCAGCGAGACGGGCCGGCCTAGAAGAGCACTTAACGTTCGATCGAGATAATAGCACCAGTAGACGGCACTGTAGATGTCCTCCTCGGCTTGCGTGCTGGTTTGCGATTTATGAATTTTGTGGTAGTTCAAGGCAGTAATCTGCCGCGCCGCATATGAGATCATGAGCCAGCACTGGTTGAATCTCCCTAGATGCTGCATGAGCAGAGCCTGTGGCCAGTATTAGTCCTCAATCGAAAAATAGCAGAAGAAACAAAACTACACTTGAAATCAGCGACTGGATGGACAGCAGATCCGGCCAATGGAGCAGATTATATTGTCTAATGCTCTTGATCGCTGCGCGAGTATAGATTCTCCTGGATTGCGAGAGCTCGCGTTTGATAGCTTGGTTGTCAGTGGCGCGGGAAATTCGAAATAAACGATCGACTGCCTTGACATAGACGCAGATGGAATACTGATGGAAAAGCCGTCCGTTGCGATCGAGATCGTCTTGCAGCAGAGCTATCACCATCCGCTCATATGCCTTGTCCGAAATGTGGTCTGGCCACTCATCGCCCGCCGACTCCATTGGACCTGGGTCGCATTAGTCACAGTAGTCGATTGCTAGAACCTTGCATACCTCGAAGAAGCATGAACAGCATCTCACGAGGAGGCGATTCTGGAACAGCAAGTCCGTCATCGGGTGACTCGTTCTCTACAACCGCATCGCCTTGGTGATGCTCACTAGCAGCAATCTCGGTCACCAGCTGGAGAGCAGATCTCAGAATTGATTGCCGCTCCTGACTGATGCCAGATCTAGAGTCGTCTAGCTCAAGCTGTATGACGTTTTTGGCTTGGATAGCGTGGTAATTGGAGGTATTATCACCTTCTGTCGATGGAGTAGTCATGGACGATGTCTCCTTTGCTGCCTGGTGAAGCACACTAGGGCTCTGATGTGAGACTTTTCGTCTATCCTGTGAGCTCTCGCCTGCTGGGTTCTGGGGAAAGTCATGGACTCTGATTCCGAACTTTGTCAGATTCCACACTGAGATATTACCGTTGATACACCTACCTCCGTAGCCGCCTTAACGGCCCACCGAGATCAACTATCGATTCCGCGGGCGCCAGTTCGCTGTCGAGTATCAGAATCAGTATAATCTGACCGTATCTGGAGAGCTCCCGACCTGGAAGCCTCCGCAGAGGACCCGATGAACCTTGCAACCGTCCTCTTCCGAGAAGACTTCTGCCTTGAGCGTCGACACTCCACGCCAGCATCAATGCAGTTTGCGCAGGGTAGCCGCCTGTCACATTTTACCTGATGAGGATGTCAGTCCGGGATACCGCGCGTGCAGTCCTTGACGCAAGGCATAGTCTTTACCTTTCTGCCGTAGCATAAATCACACTAGTACACTCTGTTAGTCGTAGCCTGATGAATGGCCGTCAGCGTAATGGTTTGGGCAAACCCACAGCGGGAAGTATGTCCCCAGCGACAGCGAGCTCTTGAGCCATGGCTTGGTGGTCCAGAATTGTAAGAAAAAGTGAGGAAGAAAGTGAGATATACAAAGCTGTGATGACAGGATGACTAATCATTGACATTTGATGTTTACTCACCCTAGCGGCCTAGACCGTGACAAAACCCGTAACGGGTCGAAGGTCAGGACCCGTACCCAAACCCGCGGGTTCCCTGCCAAGAACCCAGTTTGCATAAAACTTCTATATTAGACTATATTTCTTTCATAAGCTTGCTGATTAATCAAATTCTAAGTTTAACTTATACAGCATGTTTGTTTTGTTTGGCAACCCACAGGTTACCCAAAAACTCACGTGGGTTCATGGTCTAGACCCGTACCCAACCGTCGCGGGTTTTGGGTAGCCCGTTACAGGTAACCCGCGGGTTACGTCAAGGTCTACCTTGGCCACACGGTCCACACCCAGGGACTCGGTGGAGTTTCTATCCTGTTCAAGCGGATCGCAAATCTCATATGCTATTATTTTGTCGTAGTACTGTTGCCAGAAAGGTTCGATTGCGAAGAACTCATGAGCGGAGGCTGTAAACATACAAACCCAGCATGCTTTAGCCCTTAGCCATCTCTATATAATTTTGATGTAGCGTTGCTATGCTCTATTTCTATGGGATTTGCCATATTTACCACAAGAGATCCTTCCCATCATAGACATTCCTGCCGTCAGACCCGTCCCATCCGGGTACACAGATATTCCTAAAACACCCGTTATCCTTGGACTTGATAACTGCTACGACGTCCATCACGGCCTTCGCGCCCTGGGAGAGAGTTAGATCCGCGTTCTTCCCACCCATATCACTCTGAATCCACTATTATATGTCAGTCGAGATTGCAACGTATATTTGTTCCACCAGAGATGCAGAACTCACTCCCGGATTCACAGCGACAATAGTGAAGCCCTCGTCTCGATATGAGAGTGCATACTGAACAGTAAGTGCGTTCAACGCGGCCTTGCTGATCTTGTAGGCTGGACATGGGGCATAAACGTAGTCCTGGGCTGATGATATGGAACCAAAGCCACTTGAGCTTGATCAGAGAAGAGAAGATGCCGTGTCAGTAGTACATACTCATTGGGGACCTCGAAACTGAGGCTCACATGTTGATGATCTTCTTTACGGCACTGTGTTGCATCAGTGGTATATACTGCCTAAGCACGTTGTGCGCTCCAATTACATTGACCGACAACTGGTACTCGAGGTCAGACCTACCCCCATCGATTGTCAGTCTTGAGATTTGACACTAGCGGTTACCAAGGATAATGCATACATAAGAGCAATTTTCCCGTGAGTCTCTCCGTGAACGCCCGCGCAGTTGATCAGCATATCCAAGCTGCGCCCGTTCAGAATCGAGCGTACTTCTGCCACCGACCGGGCAACTTGTTCCTCATCTGCCACGTCCAGGGGAACGAAGACTGCCGACCCTTTGGAATGGACGATCACCTCGCTCAACGCGGGAGTGCAGCGTCGAGCTGTGGCGATCACTAACCCTCCAATTTCAATCAGTCGGCAAGACAGTTGCTTCACAAGCTCAAGGCCGAGGCCCCGCGAGCTGCCTGTGACGAGGATGACGGACATGACCGAGGATGGTCTTGCTGGATGGATGCAGGTGACTGTCAAACCGGTCCGTTACGGCGCATAAAAGACTGACGGGGAGCGTATTTAACCGAAACCAGGACCCCAGCTCTGGACATACCGATAATCAACTAATCGTTTTGCCGGATCTGCAGGAGGATTTGTAGCGTTGATTCATGCTTACCCACGGATTCGGTGCCGTTGCTTACTGCCTCCGAAGGTGATCGGCTCCAGCTCACGGAAGCCACCGATAGGTTTCCTCGGCCTGCCATTAGGATCCAGGCACAAGAACTCACGGAGCTCCCGGAGTCTCATCTGACTCGTTCACTACCCGACTCGTTGGCAATGCGCTGCTCCATCGGTGGACATCTCGGTTCTCCGACTCGGGCTGCTCGGATTTCCGACCCAAATAGGCTTAGCTCGGAATCCATGCCCTAAGTGCAGACAGCATCTAATAGCTGTTTTGGACATAGTCGATCGGGATTGTCTATTTTTCTTTTTGTTTTTTTGTCTTCCTGGTATTATCAATAAAGACCAGAATCAAGATGCCAGCTCCCTGGAAAGTCCTGGCCAGCACAGTCGGGACAGGCGGAGCATGCACGATCCTTTCCTTCTTTGCACACGAGATATCAAATTCGTCCCCTTGGAATCGTCGGACCCGATTTTCCACTCTGAGCACTTCAAGCGATACAACCCCTACGGCAACCCTACTATTCACGACCTGCATGTCAAGAGAATTCCATTATCTCAAATAGATCCTAAGCTCCGCGCGGACCAGGACAAACTTCTAGAGCGGTATTGTGGAGGGGTCTGGGCTGGTTTAGGTGGGTATAGAACATCCAGCCCCAGCTACTGCAATTACAGTATAGGCCAGTCTGACAAGGGTATGCGCTTCTCATGCCATCGCTACAGGTTTTGCTCCACAACGAATCCTCCTTGCACTGCTGCACAAAGAGGCGAGTCGAGCCGATCCAGCGGCGCCGGGACCGGCACCGCTATGGTCTCCTTCAGAGCTGCTGGAATCCGAGTACAAATCGGGAACTAACATTGCTGGCCATTTCGAGGTAATTGAGCGCTCGAAGCAGGGCCATTCCGTTCTCATCAGCGGCGGTGACAAAATCTCCAATCGGGGGTTGCGGCCGCTGGACGGTCTTATTGAGCTTACGGCATCCGTCGACCAGCAGCGTGGTCTGGTCGAATTTGGATGCAAGACTGTTTTCTTCCAGGGGCTGGGGCCGGCCGCAGGTGGGAAGCTCCCAATGCCTGGGCCCGTGGTGTGGCTGCATGAGCAATATGCGAAGGCGCTTTTGGCGTCTGGTGTAAGTCATGTGTGTATGTGATTTCTACTATGGATCGTCTTTATTTGAAGTGCGTATCCGAGCCAGAATGTTCGGGTAGATGTATATAAAGTCATCGGCCATGAATTGCAATCTTGTCCAATCTGAGATCAAGCTTGGCTGTCGCTCGGACGACATGCGTTGCTTCCAATGGCATCGAATACTCAACCTTGGCCGGAAAAGCCGTGTTAACGACCTACCTCCAAGCCTGCAATAGCGGCACTGCAACCCAATTCCCCAATATTCGATCCACCATAACCAGATTAACTCTTTCGGATAATCGCCATCGCGGCCGCCCCTGCGTGTAGCCTGATCTTAAGCCGTCTCTCCTTTTATCTAGAAAAAGCTCTTGACAGAATTGTTGGGATATCTTGGTTAGGCAAAACCGGAGACTTTGTTGCACATGAAGAGGTCAATGCTGCGACTCTGCCAGTGTAGGTCAATATGCAAGCTTGCCGAGGGTTGATATCAACCGGAGACCTCTCCTTACTATTTAATATACAGCACCTTGGTCGACCTGCTGCCTATTAACAGGTACAGTGATCCACCTCCTGAGATCAGGAGAAACCCTAATTTACTGAGAAACCCCTGTACAGACTGTAGATATAACGAAAAGAGACCTTTCATATAATGTTTTGCTGCATACATTCGTCACATGACCGAGACTGTGACACCACTAACCACCATGATAGCCCACAGCTGATTAAGGTGTTGAAGGTGATAGCTCTATTTGACCCTTTGTCATCGTGGTATTCGCCCCTGCGTTAGCGGCCTTGACCGGGACTCAGCTGCATGATGTTTGGCCGTTGGATGAGCTTGAATGGATTGGCCCAATTTTGGACGAGGAGGCATTTTGCTAAGGCTGCCATTGTGAAAATTAGTGGGTCTGTTATTTACAACTAGAAGTGAGGATCTATGGAATCGACGTTGGTTATAAATGCTCCTGAGGCCATAAACAGCCGCAATTCTACGCATACCTCTCAGTGGCAAGTCACCATTTCAACATTTTCATGTGCCGCACATCACTATTATGCACCTATCAAGTGATCTAGAATCCTCCTGGGCTGATGTTGAATGAGCGTTCGGCGTTAGCTAGCTTCTGTCTATCCGAGCTCACGACAAAATCAATGCTGAAAATGACCTTCGTGACCAAGTCCAGATGCCCTAGATCTGACAAATCTGGTCAGATGCTCTATATAATGATACATTTTTTCTGCTTCTTGTTCCTCTATTCACCATCCCGACGCCCCTGCTTTAACAATCTCGGTCCAATCTCGAGGTCGATCTTTTCTATACTCTAGTCTCTCTCTACACTGTTTCTATCTGACTACCTTGATAGCGCCTCTGGCTTCCCCTGCCCAACCTGGTAGATGCCAATTCTGAACTGATCCTATTCTCTGTAAGGAGACTCAAGCTAGACTGGAATATTCCCACATCCTTGGATGACACTCCCTGAACTTCAAGCCCAAGACCGGGAAGGTCTTGTTATTATTATTACTACCAGAAGTATATCTACTATTAGCTCGAAATATTATTAATAGCTTAGAATCAACATACAATAGGTATTATATCCAGTTAAATAAGAGCTATTGTGTACCTGCTCTTGGAGGATCAAGCTATCTATATAAACTTCTTGAATTAGACGTACAATGTTGCCATATCCCATATCCATGAGCCTGGCTCGTAGGACAATGGCCCGGCCCGTGACCCAGGCATTCTGCTGTAGGGCAGAATATTAAATGATATCATTATCATATCTTCAGATAACAACAATCAATCATACTTCATACATCCATCAAACCTTACTCATTGCAACATACAAGTCCTTGCAGAAGAAACTTCTTCAGTTGTAATAAATACTGGCAGTACCTTTATTATTATGTTTGCATGAAGCAAGCCCTGATGTATGGATTATGCGATATTCGTTGGTTTCTCGCTAATTTCGGAAGGGTCATTTGGTGCCCCCGGACCCTTACGAGGCAATGCAAATAAAGCTGATCTGGCCTGCATAAAATTAAACGTTCTTATTAAGAACTATTCCCTAATATTTAGTGTTTTACCAAGGTGTTGCAAAATCAGCCAATTATTGCAATGCAATATCCATGCTACGACCAGAATAGGCAACCAACTGGGTCATCTGTCCTCGCGGAAGCCTTTTGGCAGTGGACAAGAATATAGTCCCCAGTACTGGATCAACGACAGGATCCTACATCACTGCAGGAAAGTGTACTCTTTGAGATCCATCTTGACTAAGCAGATATGTGGAAATTTCAGACAACGTGGAAATCTGGAAAGGGCCCGTAGAACAGAGCCAACTTTCCTGAATCAAGATGGATAGCAGCAAATGATATCTTTGCCAAGCTCTGCTTGAAAGAAGCCAAGAGTCTGTTAAAGGTGTGGCTTGAGCCAACATAAATACTTTCCAAAGCCAGTTCACGTATGTCAGGAGTTAAGTTGGGTCGAATATGAAGAGACATAAGCGTGTTCGAGTGTTCCCCATAATCAGTATCAATCCATAGCCTTTGTAGGCGCGTTGCATGCTGTATAAGTCGTGCCGTGAAGAGAGTCGTGTCTTTTGTGTCCATTGAGTATCTGAATGTGAGGGTTTCCAGAGTAGAACATGCAGTAATAAACCTTGGCTCCTGGAGGAGGCTTTGTCGACGCAGGACGTGTTGATCAGGTTCCCTCCTGAACCACCTGGCCGTTTAAAAAGAATACTAAGCTCTCGTAGCGGACGCTATATTGGAGTGATAATGCTGAGAATGATTGTAACCGCATCACTGGCGGTCAGCTTATCGGGTGGTGGCATGCGATGATCTGGCGTGAAATGCTGGTACAGGAAAAAGGACTGGCAATTCACCAGGCGCAGTAAGGTATCCCGCCACCGTCGAATCGACTTTTGTGAAGTAACAAGAAGTCCAGAGGCGTGCCGTTCCCACTTCAGTTCTGATCTTAGGATATCCTCAATCGTGCCGTTGGCAGATAATGAGCAGACGTATGGACATAGTCGCGGATTCTGTGATAACGTGTCCAGCCTCTCAAGGGAGGCCAGGGACAGGTCTGTCTCGACAGTCTTGAGATATTTTTTTGCAAAACTGAGGTAAGGTGCAGTTGTATAGGAATTTGCAGGCGAGTCTAAAGGACACAAGGCCGGGGAGTTCAGGAAAGCGCTTATTTCCGGCAACAGCTCAAGTGGCAGGTTGCACAACGGGGAAGAAGAGGGCTCTTTGCGATTTCTGATCTTCTGCGCAAGCGCTGAAGGTTCTTGAAGCCCGACTGGGACTCAGTGGTGGACTCATGATGACTTCTTGAGAGGAAAAGTGTCGGCGCCTAGGCAACACTGATGGATCAAAGAGTGACTATTTCAGGTCACGACATCATTCTCGGCTGAGTAGAGCGCTAGTCAATCCCATAACTTTGTTTACATTTATTGTATATATAATATATAGAGATCAATACCCGACGATCCTTAAAACCTTTTTCAGCGCTCGCTTAGTCGGTAATGAAGGATGATCGCCGTCGACTGAAACCCCATACATCACCGCCGTTTCCCATTACACGATATTCTAGATCCGTGCTTCAACCGTCCAAGACCTTCCTGACTGTCTTGTCCTTCGATATTTAGCCGGTTTCCTCGGTAGGTAATCCAGCCCCATCGACTTACAACGGCCCAATGGCCCCGATGGTCTGATAGGCTCTCCCTCACTCCCGACTGGAGGAGCTTCCTTCGACATGGTCCATGCTCTCTCCCTCCCTGATCTCATGAATCACGTTGACCAGACGAAGTATCCTCTCATCAGGATGCCATATGTCCTTGTCATCTGGGAGCGTCCACCATGTTCAGACTTGCCCTAACCCTTGTCGCAAACCTCAGCGGCCCGGCCAAGGACTGGCAGTGGATATCTTGGGGGATGTACAGGCAAGTTAGTAGCATGCCTCTAGAATTATCTCAGCCTCATTGTATGATGTTTCAGGTAGGAATGTCTACCTTTAGCTAGTAATATCCACAGAAAAACCTATATGTAGGTATACCCCACCGGATCGGACTATCTTGGAACTCCGGAGGGGTTCTTCAGAGGTTCGCTGACAGCTACCTAGGCCGACCTCCAGACCACCAGCAATTGCCATTCACAAAGCGAAAAATGGTCTACACTATCGTCGTCCGTGCGTCATTGTCCCTATTTTATTCTTTATTCCAAGCTAACGAACCTGCTCACGATAGACATGAGGGCCAAGCCCGACCCGGAGAGCATCTCCAAGCTATCCGCCAAGCTCCAGGAAGCCTCCGCCGTCTACTCCAAGGACAAGGAGACCCTTTCCTGGCACGTCATGCAGTCCGTCCACGATCCGCAGGACTTTTGTATCGTTGAGCGCTACCTCAACGAAGGATCCCAGACCTACCACTTGAACAATCCCTATTGGAAGACTTTCGATCCCTACGTCATTCCATTGTTGGAGAAGCCCATGGATCTTAGACGCTTTGAGGAGCTGGAGGAAAAGAAGGAGTGAATTCGAGAATCTTGCTCTTGCCTTGCATTTGGTTTTTGGTCTGGAACCTATTTTTACGGGGATTCAATGGCGGTGAGCTCTGAGACCTTGCGTTCCTATACTTTACATGTGCTAACATGCCTCCTCTTGGCTTCGTGCTAGGATGGAAACACCCGTAACTAGAATAGATAGACTTTCAATCGCAACATCTCTTTGGCCTGAATATCTAACCAGCGCACCGGAGCGACGGCGCCTAAACATTGCAGCGCAGCCATGTAGGCTCGTATAGGCGCTTGGGCCAGTGAAGGGTCAAACGTGAAGGCCATCATTGGAGACTCTAGCCTGCTCAGCTCGGCAGGCTTCGAGGTGGTGGGGGCTTCGCCGCAGCGAACTGAAGGCAAGGGCACGAGATTCGGGGTCAGCTATTTCTACAGTGATGGACAGACACGTACATAATTGACCGCCGGAGAGCGGCCAAGTCTACGAAATACAAAAGGATTATAAAGTGGTATATAAATATACATATGGAGGCTTCTAGTAGCGAAACAGACTCTTCACATGGCCGTTGATCTATTTGGAGGCGTAGACCAGAAATCAGTGCTTGGGTCTCTCCCCACTCGTCTTACCAAACCCCCCATGTCAAATCGATGGATTAACTCCATTCCTATAATAAGTATCAGCATTATTGTAAACTGAAAATGCGCTCCTGAAACTCTAGTCCCTCTCCCGCCCTTCCTGCTCTCTTAATGTTACATTCGACCACTAGAGGTGAAGGATCGGGCTTCAGAGGAAAGCTCTGGGAATGAGCGAGCCCATGTAGATACAGCGTTTTGAATCACTCCCTAAAAAAAATGACCCTAAAAAGAAATGAAAAAGAAAATATCACTGAACTAGTAGTTGGCAGCGGCCTATGGTCAAATATATCATGCCCTTGAGTATACAAAGTGAGGTACGGAGATCCTGGTGAACTCTACGAGTCCCAACATTGTCAGCCGCTTCGCGACAATGACAACACAGGCATACGGTGATACCATCAGAATTTTATTAAAAGCAAGTCCTTTAGAATGCCATTTTTTCATCTTCAAAGTGTCTTCTACAATGCCATGGAACCAATGCGGCCGAGGATGTAGCCGTTATATCAGAGGCAGGCCTTAGTGTAGCTGTTGGTGTACCAAGGGTTTCGTCCAGCACAGCATGGGTGGCAGCTTTTGAATTAGCAGTGCACAGCCCCACCTAGTCTTATATTTCTTCGATAGTGATTCTGCCGCGAATGGGCCTTGGTGTGCTTCACTAGTTAAGTTACATACGCCAAATTGTCAGGGGCTGCGGCTAGGTGGCTGGTGGATTTGGGGAACCGACTTGAGGAGGGAAGTCTGAACCTCGCCCACGACTAACGGGCTTAGTGAGTGCAATGAAGTGGCGCTTCAAACATGTAGCTATTTACGTGAAGAGACTGAACCCAAGGGATTTCCAGTGTCTGATCCTGCGGTGGCCCATCGCAGACTTGAGGCTGGCCTCCATGTCCAGGGCAGGAACACCAGGATCCCATTGTCGGCTGGATCGTCCATGGCAGTTGCTACAATCTCAGATCATAAGGGACTGGGAGTTGAAACCTAACGAAGTGTTAGATCTCCTCTGTTTTGGTTGGTCTCTGGTTTGGGGAAGGGTAGGCTGGAGTAGGAAGACAAACTCTATCTGTGGTATATTGTGCGAGATCGCCAACGTAAAAGTGGTTATCAGCGCCATTGCTGAGAGAATATGAAGAACAGAACAAGAAAGAAAGCGAGTGGTATTTGCTACCAACATGGGATAATGAGGTAAGTTATCTTTCCAAGGATGGAGATTGTGATATGTTGAATATGTACTTATACGTACTTGATGTTCTAGGACGACTGTAGCTTTCCTTTTCGGGACACTGCCGCTTTAGTGAGGGCGTCCGGGGTGTGCTCAGTGAGTATTTCACATCACGGATCACGGCTCACTGAGCACTCAGCCCTTGCTCATTGTGGGAAAGCGATCGACGTTGTCCTTTATTGGGTGGCCAGTATGGCCGTCCATCTATAACGTAATTTCCGGCCAGTCTGCCCACTGTAAGAGACGTGTCCAGGCAAGCATCTCCCAACTGGGCCAAAAAGGTCACTATGATCAGACCCCATGGCCTGATCTGCCTGGATCACACCTATAAAGCTGGTCCGCCGTTACACCCACTTCATCAATATTATATATACACTTGAAAACTTGGAAGCTATCTCCGTCTACCAACAACTATATTAATAATTAGGACAGCTTGTTCTTATAACAAAACAACGGATTGACTCTAGGAGATGTGGGTGACTGGCCTTGAAGCCAAGCTGAGGCCATCATCGGCACGGCTTCATTGGCGTTGACCAGAAAATCGGTTTCTATGAGAGCATTACCGCCCTGAAAGCTTCGTAGGGAGACGTCTAACCAGGGTGACAAGAGGACTAATCCTGCTGGCTGTTGTAAACCCCGTCTTTTTGCCTCGAGAGCGCTGAGCACGCATAGCCCACCTGTTTGCACAATCGCAGTGAGGTTAGACAGCAATATTTCAAGTTCGGCCAGTGATTGTCAGGTATAATTCACAAACCTCCAGCTGAGTCACCCATAAAGATGATGTTCTTTGGCGCAATTCCTTCATCGAGAAGATACTTATAGGCTTTGAGGAATGCTTCTTGCTGGGCCGGAGATGGCGCAACGTCGCTTAGGGCTAGTAGAGGATGTTATGTATAAGGCGAGAATCGCCACCACCACAATTTACTTTCGTAGGAAGTCTCAAATCACTTACGATATTCCACGCTGAGAAAAGTCAGACTCAGCCCGGTCTTCGCAGCTCCTTCCCTCCACCGCGCCATATAGTCGAGGTACATTCGGGCCTCCCCACGAGCATATCCGCCACCATGGGCAAAGATCACAACACAATCATGATCCTCGAGTGGTCTTTTTGGGGTCAAACTGGCAGATCCAGGGATAATGTACCCTGTCCACTCTTGACCTACTCTGCTGGCGGAGGTAGACGGGCAATCATTCATGGGTGGGCCTCGGATAACCTCGCCGCAGTAGAGTAAGGCAGAGGACCAATAAGACCTCTGGAGCTGTGTTCGAAGGCCTTGATAGCGGGGCCATCCAGGCAGAAGAATTCGATGCAGGATGATAAGAAGGGACTGCACCGTAAACGCATAGAAGAAGCGAGTAAATTGGATTGGACTGGACATGAAAGGTCTGAAAAAGCTTTCCATTATGGTGACGGCTCGAGAGACTGTGATCAGGCGTATGTAGAGCGAAACACATCCGTTAGATAAAGTAGAGTTGATATCATTTCGGGAAAACTAGTATATCGGTAAATTCACAATAATTGCTCGGCATGAGAACGCCGACCGGCATTCTCCATAGCATCACTTTTGCTCTCGGTATATACATCGCAAACCGGGGGGCGAGTTTGCTTTCGAACTGGAAACTCATCTGCACATAAACAGGAGGCATCTCCGACCTCCCAAAACCGTTGTTTCGCCATCTACAAACAACACATCAAACATATACCTCCCTCAACAAGACCTCAAAGCAGTACACACACTATGGGCTCTTCAAGAATGCCACCCAAAGCCAATCCAGGTGCTGCCTCCCCCAATGGTACCAGTTCACGGGACGGGTATCGTGTCCGGGAGACGCCAATGGGGATAAGACGCCCAATCCGGGTCATCTTTATGGGCATGGGAGCGGCAGGAATTGCCTTTGCGCATTCTGTGCTACAAATGCACGACATCGACCTGACCGTCTACGAAAAGAACCCCGACATAGGCGGCACGTGGTACGAGAACCGGTATCCAGGGTGTGCCTGCGATGTGCCTAGTGTCAACTATCAATTCAGCTGGCATCGTGTTGATACTTGGTCGCAGTATTATGTGGGATCTCTTGAGATCCACCGTTATTTCAAAGACACTGTTGCCAAGGAGAACCTTGAGGCTTCGTCAAATTAAATCACCGAATAATTGGGGCGGAATGGCTAGAAAACCTGTCCAGATGGCGGATTACGGTGATGCGCAATGAAAACCCGCAGGATTGCTTTGACGACTATGCGGAGTTTTTTCTCAACGGCAGTGGTCATTTCAACAGCTGGCGTTGGCCCGACATCCCAGGCTTAGAGACTTTCAAGGGCCAGCGCATCCACAGCGCGAATTGGCCGGTCGACGACGATGTCGACCTCAATAACAAGCGGGTGCTAGTCATTGGGATTGGAGCTCTGGCGTGCAGATCATTCCCACCATCATCAGTCGTGTTCAACACCTCCATGTTGTGGCGCGATCACCTACCTGGGTCACAGCGGGAGGAGCTCCTCGCTATGCTGGTACAGATGGAGCCAATTTCCAGTACTCCGAGGAGACCAAGCGCAAGTTTCGGGATGATCCTGAATTGTACCTCCGCTACATGAAGGCCATTGAGTCAGAACTGAACGTTCGTTTCAAGTTTGTCATTAATGGTAGCAGGGAAGCCAAGGAGGCCCGGGAGTATTCCGAGACGATCATGCGCCAGAAGCTCGCGAAGAAGCCAGAGCTAATCGACCTGCTGATGCCGAAGAATTTTGGCATCGGCTGCCGGCGTCCTCTCCCTGGGAATGGCTTCCTCGAGGCGCTTTGCGAAGATAAAACAAGCGTGTATCAGCGGGCTCAGGACATTACCAGCACTGGATTCACGGCAGCTGATGGCCAGCATCATGAGGTGGATGTCATTATCTGCGCCACTGGCTTCGACACCTCCTTTTGCCCCCGCTTTCCCATTATTGCCAACGGCCGAAACGTCCAGGATGACTTTATCCAGGCTGATGGTGACATTGCCGCCTATTTGGGGTGCAACCTGCCAGAGGTGCCCAACTATTTCATGTTCAGCGCGCCTTACGGGCCCCTACGTCACGGGTCGGCAATTCCCATGATTGAAGCCTTCTCCAAGTACATCATGCAGATAATCCAGAAGTTCCAGTCAGAAGATATTTGCAAGATTCAAGTCAAACGCCAGGCTGCTTTGGACTTCACGGAGCATGCAGATCTGTTTTTGCAACGAACGGCGTGGTCTGGTCCCTGCAGCTCCACGTTTAAGAATGGTATTGCCAGCCGGAAGCCACTGTTGTGGCCTGGATCAAGAATACACTATCTCACCATGATGCAGAGTCCAAGATATGAAGATTACGATATTGAGTATCTAACTAGGAACCGCTTTAATTTCATGGGTAATGGGTTCGACGTGAGGGAGCATGACGGGCGGGACCTTACTTGGTATTATGGCTTGGTGAACGGGGAGGACAAACAGCCGGCTGAGTTTATGGATCCACTGTATTGAGTATGATCTGTAATTTTTAGTATTACCATGGATGGGATCTGAGCTACTGATATCGTTGGTTCAGTTGTGACTTGCGTGGAACGTCTATGTACGTCCGCCTATACCCACTATAGCTTAAAAGAGTTGGCCATACCAACGCATCATAGCTTACATCTCCCTTGATGGGGTGGACACTAGTACCTGAGGGAAACAGTATATAAATGAATGCGTTTAAGACAGCAAAAGGCATCACAGAGACGCGAGACATGTAATCACACATCCAATTCCAGAATCTCAAGCAATTGATTCTTGGTAGTCAAGGGAACAGGGTTAGTCTCACAGCTCCAGTCCTTCAGGCTATTCTCGCCCAGTGTACCGAATGCCTCTCATCCTGCGCCAACATCCGTCAAGGAGAGCAGCATATCAAGCTCCCCGGTAACAGTACCCAGGACATCGGCCAAGTACACTGTCACAAGATCCTGTCCTCGATCGTGCAGCAGAGTGCAAACGATAGGTAGCTGGGCATTGTTGTCGCTAAGACGAGCATTGTACATGCAAGCAGCTGGAAGAAGAATGCAATTTGTTTCTCCATGACCAACCTCAAGCGGCCCCAAGTAGGTATTGAGCAAGTTAGGGTGCACAGTTTGACGAATAGAAAAGAGCAACGGAAGAAGAAGAGGAAGAAGCAAAAGTAGTCATACCTGATGACCAATTCCATGGCTGCCCCCTAGATTCACGGGGTTGTCCTGGGTAATGGATGCCACTGCGTGGATGTTTCCAAGCTGGGCACTCGAGTTGCGCGTCGCGGTTTGTCTGATCTGCAGCATCTCGTTTACACTGCAATAGACCCGGGATTAGAATGCCTAATACATGTAATACTAGCGCATCTGTTTCATCTGTAGTATTTTTTAAGGAGAAGTATGTCTTATGGTGGTTGACCGCGCGCACGCCGGTGCTCAACTAAACATGATCAGGCGTGGTGGTCACCACAGCAGGGTCAAGAATGACCAGATAGGGCCCTTGTAGAGGGGGCCAAAGAGATGCTTTTGCAAGCTGCTGTCCTCAGTGGTACCAGCAAGGTTCAAATACTCTCCTGCCAAGAGGGTTGTATGCACTGAGATGATTGGAATGAGGGGCACTGATTATCAGCTCCCCGAGACACTCTTCGCAAGCGCCAAAGAGACTACCATGGCGGTATCAGTCAATGTGCTTGGCCCCAGGGTTAGGGTCCGATCTGTGCTGCTCTCTCGGACTGCCACAATCTCCAGCACTTCAGACCACAGCGTATAAAGCCGCATGCCTACTCGAGCTCCCACGATCGCGACACGCTTGACTTTCAATGCACTTCGTAAGACTTGCAGAGAGTTTGTTTTGCTCGACAGCGACTTAGACACAATCACGTACACCCGAGACGCTGCAAACATCTCACTCACATGCCGCGCCGCAGCCATGCAAAAGGGGATCCCGTATGAAAGTAGAGGAGATCCCGGCCGACCCAGGAACGCCTTTCGAATGGTCTCAGGCATCTTCTTTGTTGAAAACGGTTGGCAAGCACGAAATCCACAATCAGGTTTCTGACATGGGAAAGGTCCCGTATCCCGTATCCCGCGTCCTAAACAGCAGTTTTGTCCGAAAGACAAGGCATACATCCAACCATGCCGATTCCACCCCGCAACTTTTTGTAATTTCTCATGCTCTGGCGCTACAAAAGGCCATGTCACTCGATGGGGAAGATCGGCAAAGATTAGTCGCTCGGTCTCTATCGGTGCCGACCATGACATCCATTACGGCCCCGCATGAATCGGAATGAGGATAGACATCTAACATATATACAGATCCTAAATCAGGAAAAGAATTTTAGTGGCAGAACAAAGCGAAAATATAGTAAATCATGACGACAACTCAATTTGCTGCAACCTATGTTACCGCCAATTTAGGCGAAGATGCGTCGGCATTCGATATTTCCCGCTTCCTTTCTTTGAAAAGCAAACTCGACGTCGTTAGACCATCTTCGCATGAGGGTTATACCATTGGTGTTTTGGTAAGATGCCCCCTTGTGCAGATATGTCTCGCCAGCTTATTTAACCAGCAATGCCAATAGAGCGCCATTCTCTGCGCCCAACGTCGTGGCGATGCAGTCCCTGCGCTTTTTAGGGCTGCGACCCAGGATGCCACCCAGGAGATGGTCAAGATGACATTCATCACGGTTCGCGAGTGCATAACTTTAATCAATCCCTATGTGGGAATACCTTCTTGCATGCCCGCTATCATTGGGTTGGTAGGAGAGCTCCGTCATCGAGGTATTGACAGTGTGCCTAGTCCAAAGAGGTAGGTGATAAGTTCAGAGAATCTCATGACAAATTTCTCCACAAATTCCTCTACTAATATAAACCACAGACCGGGATTTGATAAATGTGATTGGAATGCCGAAGGAGATCGAATGCGCGAGACTCTATACGGCGGCGTAGGGAACCAGGAGGGACTTGCATTCATCTCTAACCACTGGCCTGATTTCGGTGAGATTCCTTGATTTTGCAGCATCAAGAGCAATATGCTAATCCATATACAGCTCACTATGCTTACACGGCGGTATTTGGCTATCTTTATGGTAGCCGTCTTCTTAGTACGAGGGAGAGTGAATTGATAGTGGCGTCCGCCATATTGGGCCAGGGCGCGACTCGACAAGCACGAATCCATTGTAAAGTGGCTCTGAAGCTGGGGAATGCGATAGAAATCCTTAAAGAGGTTGTCGACGCTGCTGTTGTTGTCGGAATTTGGAATAACAGCCCTCTCCCTGTTACGGTCGATGTTGAAGAGTGCGCGGAACAGCTGAAGGACTCATTATCCAAGAGAGGCATGCCGTAGTGCTGGCGTGAATCATAAATTAGTTGATTAGCAATCTATTGTCTTTAATATATTGCTACATTGCATTTCAAGCATGCTAGAATTATGTATTCTTTTATTCAAATGGTGGTCTCGCAGAATATGAAATCCCCTGGCCCGGTTACTTCTACAATCACGTAGCTTTACAACTTACGGTGGACTCATATCCAGAATATTGTGAGCAGGTAAAAAATACCTAGTAGCCATTGGCTATGTGCCGACTAGCGTAGAGGTGGTGGACAACACGCCGCCACCACTGGTATTTGGCACCCATTTCTCGGTGGCCATGTTCAATGCTTGTCCCAGATCCGGAGGGAAATGGTGGAAAAGGCAAAGATGTTAAGCACCATGTTGAATATGCCAAATAACTTGGCTACTTTGCACCATTCGATCTCCTCTTGCTCAAATAACGTCCACGCGAACCGGATAATAGCTCACATAGTCTCAATTGTCACAAAGTCACCCTCCCATATTGCACCGTAGCCTCACTATATTATTCCATTTTATTTCATCGCAGGGGTAGATTCATTATCAATGAAGCCATATAGGGTTTTAGCGCTTGCAAACATAAGTAAGGTCAATTAAACGGTTCATAATCAGGCTAACGCCGAGGATGTCATTGTCAACATGTCGACAAACCCGACCGTACGGGGATTGGATTAGTGGGAGAGACAACCACAGACCGTCACTGGCATGGAAGAATCCTGGGATAGTACCGGATAATAGGGGATGGGGATCTGATAGGCCATCTTGTGAGGTGTTTATGGCGTTTCTTTGGAGACCCTAAACCTGATCGATGCTCATTGGCAGTGGAACATAATGATGCTATAGCGGCTCCACTGCCCCTGCAAGATCCGCGTCGCCAGCACGCTATCATAGGACGTTACTGTGGCTGCGTAGACAGTACTGGTTGTGAGCATGGCAAGGCTCGCAACATGCCAGTGTAACGGCGGACCAGCTTATAGGTGCGATCCAGGCAGATCACGCCATGGGGTCTGGTCATAGTGACCTTTTTGGCCCAGTTGGGAGATGCTTGCCTGGACACGTCTCTTACAGCCAGTCAGATAGATCAGCTGCGCGGGGCTCATGGACAGAGTGGATGTAGGCCCATGAAGCTCACCGGACGGGTTGACAATTTTCAAGCCACCTGCGATGGTGACCACGACAACATGGTAGCACAAACAAGAAATGTGGACTTTCTTGATCGAAGCTAGTCTAATAGATTCACCGGGTCACCATTGGATCCTCGTCCTGTTCCCTCCCTATAAGCTTCATTGCCATAAAGCTGGGGAGTGTTTACTGGAAATTACCTGTTGTACCGCCGCTTTTGACAGGGGGAATACATGATACAGACCCGACATGGTTGTGGCGAACAGCGCCAAGGGGAAAGTGAGGCAGAGGGTGTTGAATCCAATGGACTGTAGAGAAGGGCTACATTTTACTCTGCCGGGCAACCGACTGATCTAGATACCGAAAGTTGCCCTAATTCCAAGGCACATAAGACCCTCCCTAAGCTCGCTTCTCCGCAAGCAAGGGCATCCGAAGTCCCTGCGTCGGTGTTGCAGCGGAAAGCCCTCCATCAACCGGGAAAACCACCCCGGTGACCCAGCGGCAAAGGTCACTAGAAAAGAATCGCACAGCACTGCCAACATCCCATCCCGTTCCTTCCGTTCCCAGAAGCGTTTTCTCGGCGCGGGCCCTGCGCACCTCGTCCGTCATCCCCGGCCCGCTCCCGTACACCATGGGCGTGTAAACCGTTCCTGATCAAACCCAGATCAGCTCATCTCTTCAAGACCAGGAAGATTAGTAGACCCTGTACCTGGACACACACAGTTCACTCGAATACGGTCCGACGCATGGTTAGCCGCCATCGCACGGGTCATGTTCACTACTGCCCCTTTGCTAGTGGGATAGAGCAGGTTCGGAATGCCACCCAGCAAGCCAGCCACACTCGAGATGTTGATTATACTCCCCGCACATTGTCCGGGGTTAGGTATCATGGCTGGGACGGCGTACTTGACCATCTGGACCATGCTGCCGACGTTGATCTCCAGGCCCTTCATAAAATCCGCCATATCCACTTGTACCGCGGAGCCCGCCGGTCCCTTGACACCCACATTGTTAACCAAGATGTCCAGCCGGCCGTATTCAGAGAGGGCCGTTTTAACCACTCGCTCGCAATCTGCGGCCTGGGTAACGTCGGCGACTACGGCTATGGCCTTCCCTTTTTGGTCCTTGCGGATCATGTCGACCGTTTCCTGGGCGAGCGCTGGCTGGAGGTCGACGCAAACGACGTTACAACCATCCTCGGCGAGTAGGATGGCCGCTGCACGCCCATTGCCGATGCCCCCAGATAGTGCGCCTGCGCCAGTCACTATGGCGACCTTACCGTGCAAGGAGGCCGTGGGGCGCAGGGACTGGGCAATTGATGACATAGTGAGCAGAAGATTCTGCGTTGTATAGAGAGTGATGATGTTTTTTCTGAAAAGCGAAGCTCATTGACTTTGCATTAGAAATTCGGGCACTCATATATATCGGCATGGTCATCTTCATGGAGGCAGTACGGAGTTTGTACGACAGAAGACCACGCCGACGGGCATATTCATACACTGTTCTCTCTCACTACCGCCACTGTAACAGTTGCGCAGGGAGGGCAAGGCCTCTTGGATCTCTACATATGAGAGCAGGATAAATTCTGGCGGGGTATAGTCGATGTTGGTAATGATTAGGGTCTAATGGCCCAGGTCCATCGGTGATCCAGACGGGACCAGTTTGTTGGTCTCACTCCTGATATTCGCCGGCTTTCTCCCCCAGGCCGCTACAAATTGTATGTACCTAGGGTACATAAAACTAGGGTTGATGGACAGCAGTCACAAAACATCTACAGGATACTCCATGATCAACATATATACGACTGGCCATGCAGCTGAGAATTATCTGCCAGATCTTGGACAGTACTTTCGCTAAAACTACTTTGTCTCAATACCGGATGTCGTCCCCGCGGCTATATGGATCCATCAGTTGTCATATACCCGATGTCATGCTAAAGTCGTGCTAAAGTCGATCCACAGCATTTCCCCTTGCCACCACACAAGGTGACATTCGTCGGCACCTCTGTTAATATTTAATGGAAGTTTCCACTGAGCGCCGTCCTTCTTTACAGTATCTCTGCACAACTCTTCCTTGTTCACCATTGGCAACCCCACCCTAATCACGTCATGGCAGCTACAAATCCGAAAGAGTGGCTATGTATTATACCAGATAAACCAAATGTTTTGGAATTAAGAGAGTCCGCTACAGTGTCAGCGTTTTGTTCCTTATCCTTTTTCATTGGCACCTGTCTTGTTCACCTTCTCAATATCTAACGCCTTCCCTAGGCCTCACCTTGAAAACGTCGGAAAGCTTGTAACGTCAGAAAAGCTTGTCCTCGGCGGTCGGTATTTCAGCTGTCCACTGGGGTGGAAGAGGTCATGAGCTGACAATTCACCTCAGGTGCCATGTTGAAATCGCACCCGCAAGAAGGGGAAAAATGGTTGTTTGAGGGTAGTGTGATTATTGTCTCTGGGGAGACTGCACAGGAAGCTCTGGAAATTGTGAAGAATGATGCCTACGCGACCCATGGTGTCTGGGACATTGAGAAAGCTCAGATAATCCCAGTAAGTACTTTGGTAACATATTCTGCTCGTCATTTACAGAGTCAATACATCATTTGAGTGATGCTGAATTTTGTCTAGTTTGTTTCTGCTATTCGTGAACCTCTGAAAAACCAACCCGCGGTGATGGAAAAATACCTGAAGTGATATGACGGTAAATAGATTATGTCCAGACTTGCCTTGACAAACAATGATCATATACGTTATTGGTTGAGTTGGTACGCAATTATTGCGTAGAAATGACGAATTTACACTTGCAAAAGGTTTAACGGTTTTAGCAGGAAAGCTTTGCCTGTATGTAACATCACTGACAGCACGGTTTTAATCTAGTCTTACTATCATCACAACTGAACAAAACTCCATAACCCTACCACGAACGGAGCTGCCGCGGTCCTAAATGCCCTTTTGGTGGGCTCAAATTGACTTATTACGCAAAAAGCCTCACTATTGCAGAGCAGTGCTTTGCAACCGAGCAGCTGGGCCAGGATGGAATGGTTGTGCCTACCGGAAACCTGGGGTTCTGGGGATGAAATCCATACAACTATATGCAGCCCAAGGGCTGTTTTCTCCGTTACATAGCCCATGTGACTTGCGTAGGGCAGGTGACCAGGAGAAAATTGTATCCAGCTTAAACTGTCTAAGCGTATAAACTGCAGAGGTGGAATATTGAAAAATGAATGTACATCCTGTGGTAAACATTCAAGGAAACGGGTCACCCCCTGCGGGGCGTTGCCGACTCAACTTAATCCTACCATCACATCCTCGTGAAAGAATATCTTGCGGACCTTGTGCATTCCGCATTTGCCCAGAAGCTTGGCCCACAATGTGTCTGTATATAGTCGAATAGCTGGATGATGAAAAGTCTCAAGTTACCCGTTTGCTTGACGATGGATGCAATGCCATCTGTGTAGACCTAAATCTAGCACACCTACAATACACTATATAGACGCTCCAACTAGAGGGGCTAGTCAGGCAATGCTGGGGCGAGCAAAGTTATCTTAGGAGTGTTAGCGGCGAGTTCCTCAGCTTGCTTGTCATGCAGAAATACGGTCATCTCGATATGCTGGTCAATAATAACTGTAGGTTGAAGAAGACATGCTGTCATTGTGACTGAATCATAGGGCGCTGGACCTTGAATGAACGGCGCAAAGTTCATTTGATTCATTGTGATGCTGAGTATGTTACTGAAAGAACTAAATGGTTAAACCCGTTCTGGAGCCATTTTTCTGCACACTGTATGACTTCTGCGAAGTACATGATGGCTTTAGCCTGAGGTGCTTTAGTGCCACGGCTACTGCATACTGTGTGCATTGTATCCCCATAAAAATGCTTCAGAAGCCCTAATGATACAGCTATCTGTCTGGAGGAGTCCACCATGAACAACTCCCTGGCCTGTGAGGTCCCACTCTCCCTCCATCCTGGGCTTGGGGGTTGATGATCTGCCTAGATTCACATGTTGGATTCTCGCCACAGGGGAGGAGGCGGCCGTAGGGTACGCAGACGAGCCCTCAGATGGTGACGCAGCTCATCGCGGAGGTGCAGGAGTCCGCCGGAGAAGGACATTCATCACCACTGCCATAGACTAGAAGAAATCTTCCACAAGATGTGCTTAGCGGTAGGTTCGCGTCCACATACCCGGCGCGGTCTTTCTGCAAAACGTCGGCCCTTGCAATTTGTTGTCGTTCGCGATAGCGCCATGGTCCCTTTTGTCATCGAGTTCGACAGCCGACTGTTCCCTCTGCTAGTCAGATACTCGCTCATGTCCGCGTCTGCTCATATTCGGGGCAATCGTGACACATCTGTGCTCCTCCCACCCCGAAGCCCAGATTGCTCTCGTCGCATTCATGTGTTTGTGGACGGGGGTTTGATCAGCATGTATAGTAGATATTGGCCATCCACAATGCACACTGCTCTGCTCTGTTGGGTTGCCCATTTCAAATTAATCTCACTCAATGCAATATTGGTATGTTAGCTTTGGGCAACTTCCCCAAGAAACATGCCAGCTCATCATCCACATTCCAACCCACATGCAGTTGTCGCAAGTGGTTTGAGCACCAGATTCATGTCGCAAAGCTTTCACTTATTCTGCAGAACATTGTACACTTTCACTTCGGGCTTGCTAGTAAGTTCTTGGCTATTGAGCGGATCCAGGAGCAACTGTTCTCTTAGAAGGGCCCAGCTCCCAGCCTCTTTGCAAGGACTGTCCGGGCAGCCATCTGTGTCTATAACGGCCGTGCAGTTCGATATCTTGTTCAATTACCACCTTATGCTCCTACATATGGATCACTCAAGGGAATCAGGGTTACGCCAGCCGTCGCCCGCTATTTCAATGACTGATAGCTACACCTCCTCCATGAGCACCGAATCCGCGGCCCTGGCAGTCTCTTCAAGTGCCATCAAGCTGATGAGCCGGACTTCCATTTGCGCGATCCCTCACGAAGTCTTTCCTGGGTTTTTCGTCGCTGGAATCATACTTTACCAGCAAGCACAACGTGCACAAAATATCCATCTGGCCCGGATGATCCGGGCTAGTTTCGACAATTGCCAGACGCTGTTAAACCAAGCGCAGAACAGCTGGGACCCGGGAATGTGGGCGATGAAAGTTTTTGAATTACTTCTCTACACTGCACACACGGCTGACGGCGTCGAAACTCAGATGCCGCAAAGCGACAGTCATGAACTAGGGACACACATCCCATCCACGGCACCTCACACTCCAGGGTATTCATTCATGGCCAATCCCGCCTCATCGGAGTTCCCGGCCTTCTCAGGCATGGAGATTAGCCAAAATATGGCCGAGATGGCAGATTACATGATTCTGCCAACTTTTTCTCACTTCCCTTTGGCACCTAGCTCGGGAAGTAACGGTACTCATGACTTAAGGGGGAGGTAAGATCTGGGTCGATCTATTGTAAAGTTATCGAGTTCTTATAATAGCCTAAAATTAAATACAAGCTTTATACTATTCTTAATCACGTGTTTTAAAGCCCTTAGAGGCAACTAACCTAATTACGAAGCGATTGGAAGTTCCATTATTACGAACCTTGTTTTAAACATAACTTATAGAGGGAAGCACATATAATATTCTAATTAGCCAGGAAGAATTTGAATTATTGTGCTAGATCGATTTCGCAGGCGAGCTTGTGTAATTAATTCAATAGCTTCGAACTTCACGTTGGCATTACACGATTTCGTAGAGATGAAGCAGACCGACAGTGCCATTTGGGGTTCTTACTAAGAGACGGCTATTTCTTAACAGGTGTTGAAGGACGAGTACAAACAGGTCTAAGCCAGCTGCAACCAAGTTGAATTACCAACCCGTTTAACCTAATAACATTTGTGGGTCCATCCGGGAATCAGCAGTAAGCATTAGTGGGCCGATTAGTATATATTCGGGCGTCCTCCCTGTTGAATACGCCTAGAGCACGAGTGCCTCAGGTGCGAATAGACACAGCCGGACCTCACCATTTTTCTAGAATGTCATTCAATCGGATCGCGGTGTATGGCCATCGAGGCTGGGCCAGCTCAGCCATTGTTGCTGCCCTCATAGCGTCTGGCGTGCCAATCAAGGTGCTTTACAGGCCTGGGTCGGACATATCATCTCTTCCGGAGTCCATTGCCAAGATCGAGGTTGATCTAGAGGACCAGGAGAAAGTCATTGCCGCTCTCCAGGATGTTGATATTGTCATGTAAGTTAATGACCTCGGCCTTTCCCGTCAAGTTGTCAGCGAAATGACGGGGCAATCTAGGTCTCTCGTAGGACACGAAGGCGTCACCCGTCAATATGGCCTGGTGAAGGCTATTCCAAATACCAAAGTGCGCCTTTTCGTCCCTTCGGATCTCGCCGCGAGGTATGACGAGCTGGGGTTGCGGATTCCGGTGAACCAGGCGAAGGATGGAGTGGAACGAGCAGCGCGTTCAGCTGGTATACCAGTGACAGTGGTCCTTCCAGGAAATTTTGCCGAGTTCGCGTTAGCTACGCCGTAAGTTTCTTGCCTAAACGTCCCATAGCCGGTAGGAGTGATTGATGGATGGCAGGGCTATGGGAGTGGATTGTCGCAAGAACCGAATTATCTTTACCGGGGACAGCGAACAGAAGCCGCTTAATCTCTGGTACGTGAGATATTGCCTATTATGTTCTATGACTTCTCGATTCTGAGTCTGGATCTAGTACTCGATCCTATGTCGCTGCAGCCTACGTGTCAATATTCGCGTCAACACCTATTGATCAGCTTCGAAACCGAACGATAGCGCTATCAGAATTCAACGCAACAGGAGAAGAGATTGTGAAGGCGTTAACGGAGAAGTTCGGTTCGAGAACACACATCGCCTATGAGACCAGCGAGAAGATCGAAAAGGTGATTGAGACTTCCCTCGCAAACAAAAGTCCCTTTGCGCTGGCGTTCTACTGTCGTAAGATTTGGGGAACCGGACAACAGACTCGGATGATTGGTCACGACCTCTGGGATGTGAAGGAGTACGAAAAGGCGTCGTTGCGTGATCTTATCGTAGAAGGGAAGCTACAGGAATACCGTGAGTTGCCACAGGCAGTGTTGGACTTTTTCGAGCCGCAGTTTGATCGCTGCACTTAGCCATAGTACGACAGTTATGATTTTGCCTCCAACCAGTCGCTCAGAGCTTCTGATTGTCGACCTTGGAAGGCGCTCTCCAACAGAGTTCTTCGGATACAGTATCGTCACCATCGGACGTTGTTTTGTATGCATCTTCATCCTGCGGCTATATGCCTCCAACGGCTTGTTCCTCGTCACTACTGACTATTTGAAATTGGGAGAGAATGGGCGATCTCACGATTCACTGGAGTTCATGTATAGAATCTTAAAACAAATTTATCTTGGGCTGCCGATACTGAATTAGGGCTCATGAGCAGTGCCTTCTTTCCACCGTAGAACCGCCTGGATGGCCCGATCATGCTTCAAGTCTTGGAAGGCTTGTTGATATTGCTCGACTGCATAGTAGGCTATGAGCTATTCCGTTGGGAACGTGCCTTGCTTATGTTTCTCAATCAAGTATGGAATCATCTAAACAGCCACGAAGTGACGAATGAATTACGAAGTGAAAAAAAGCCTCTCAAGTCTCGAGTTGCGACTATGCGTTCCCATTCACTCATGCAGCTCGGCAAGGGCCTCTCACTCTGTCGGTACCGAGAAGATCGGTGTCAGTAAGCCGAGGAAACAGTACTGCCCACCCACTCAATTCAGGTGATACTTGTATTGCTCTGGCACCACGGGCCGCTGTCCACCAGACGGAGTTGCAATATACCCGCGGCTATATACCAACCCAAGTGGGTTTCTCCCAAGCTAGCAGGAGGCAAGCAGAGGAAACGAAGAGGAATTAATGATTATTAATCCGAGAATCGGTTCAAAGTTAATAATTGCTTGAATGACTTCTATATCTCTCACAACCTCAAGGCAGCCATCAAGTTTGAGACTGCTTCTCCTCCTGGTGGACAATTCCCTAAACTCGCTCAATTTTCGAGTTAAAAAAAAGGCTATGTTGGACAACGCGCCTAAAACCACTCGAGGGTGGCAGGTCTTTGACTGTGGGCAGAGAGAAGGATGGGACTCTTTGACTTGGAATGGGAATATCCCCCTCCCCCCCCCTAGGCCCGTCGGATGTCCTTGTGAAGTTTCATGCCGCCGCCATGAATTTTCGTGATCTAGCCAGTGAGTTTATATCCTATATCCTGTGCTTCCTAAAGTAACATCTAACCAAAGAATCCCAGTTGTCCGAGGCTTTTACCCGCGTCCCACCACACCAGGTGTTATTCCTGGCGCCGATGGCGCTGGAGAAGTTGTAGCCACTGGTTCCCGTGTTAAGAGATTTCAACCCGGGCAACGAGTCATCCCGTTTGGTTATCAGTCCGGATACTTTGGCGGAACAGTCTCTTCCGCGGAGGCAGCATCAACTGCTATCGGAGGCGCAGTAGATGGGACGTTTCGCGAGTACGGAGTGTTTGACCAGCAGGGTCTGGTGTCGATGCCAAACAATTTGACTTATGAAGAGGGATGCTCAATCATGGGAGCCGGCTTGACGGCTTGGAATGCACTTATGGGAGGCTCTAACCCTGTAAGACTTGGAGATTGCGTCCTCACACAGGGTACTGGTGGTGTTAGCCTCGCAGCTATCCAATTTGCCCTTGCTGCTGGAGCCGTCGTTATTGCAACTACATCCTCTGAGGAGAAGGCCAAGAAGCTGGAGAGTCTGGGTGTCCACCACATTATTAACTATAAGAAAGATCCAGATTGGGGTACTACGGCGAAACTGCTATCACCCCGGGGCCTCGGCTGTACGCATGTAATTGAGGTGGGTGGTCAGAACACAATGAAGCAGTCACTGAAATGCGTGGCTCCTGGAGGTGAGATTGCTGTGATTGGTTTCCTAGCAGGTCAAGGAACTGTGAAAGAGGGTGATCCGTCGATGCTTGAGGCTCTGTCTAGAATGTGCAGTATCCGTGGAATTGAGGTCGGTAGCCGGCTCCAGTTTGAGGAGATGATTCGGGTTATGGAAACTGTCGGAATCAAGCCAATTTTGGACCAGCGGCGGTTTTCACTCGAGCAGCTCAAGGACGCTTACCAGTATCTCTGGGAGCAGAAGCATTTCGGAAAGGTCGTGGTTAAGATTATTTAACGTACAGTTGATCTCCATGGGTTTCTGGGTTTTGTACAGTATTTTAATCCAGTAAATCGGTACATGCCGGATCTAGAATACCGAATATGCATCGTCCCAGAATTCGCAGTTCCACTAGATACACCACGGGTTCTTAAAACTAACTGGTTACTCTTTAAGAATATACTTGAATAGGAAATATGACGGATCACCGGATCCTATAACACAGGAGTCCGGTAATGGCCGTCACGGCCCATACAACCTCCAGCCTGTGACAGCGAGGTAGATAATGGATTTCACTAACGAGCGTTCCACACAGACGAGTTGACCCTGACAAAACCCGCAGGTTACCTGCCACGGGTCTACCCAAAACCTGTGACAGGTCAGGTATGAGTATACTGTCTGAACCTACAGGTTGGGTACATGTCCTGATTATAAACCTGTATATAATTTTAGTGTAAGGGCGCTTGGGACAACGGTAGGCAGTTAGCTGTCAAAGCGCCGGGGGCAGCGACTGGCAAGATTCCTAGTCAGTTCAGTAGGGGAGGTGTTCTACAAGAGAGATATAAAGAGGAAGGTAGGTCAGGACAGAACAGAATAAATTGCTTGGGGAGCTAAGTTGCTAATAATCTTGGTAACTCTATATATATAGTCCCCTACTATCAGGCTACCACTAGTTAAGTATTAGCAGGGTAGCTGGCCTTGTCAGGCCGTTGATGCCCGATGAGTCAGTTGCTCATAGGGCTCGGGGGTTGGTGCTTGACAGGTCAGGTGTCCCTCGTTACAATGCCCTAACCCATGGTTTAACAAGTCTAACGACAACTAATATAAGGTCAAGTAGTGATATTATTAAATAAAAGGTATAATTAGTCAAGTACAAGTAAAAATTAGTTATAAAATATCTAATTTAACAGAAAGGTTATAGCAGCAAAGATAATTAGTAGCTCATAAAGAAATAGCTTGAAGTAGAAGAGCTTATTAATAATTATAATAAATATTATCCTTTTTAGCCCTTTAGCTAAACTAACTAGTGCCAGGGTCAGCTTTACTTTCTAGGGGCACTTTATTGTCATATCTATCTCTAAGCCTAGCTTGATGATGGCCCGTGACCCAGGTGGTCTGTTAAAGGGCAGAATATTAAATAATATCATTAGCCTAGCTTCGGATAACAACAATCATACTTCATATGTCAATCAAGCCTTGCTCATTGCAACATCATGCCAAGCGGAAAGATATATAGAAATACTTGTAACCCTGATACTAATTATAAAACCAGGCCTGATTTACTAATAAAACTAAAAGTTCCAGCAGAGAATAAGGCCTCTAAAACTATATATTAATATTACCTGACAGCAATAAACGAATGGCAGATTGCAAGTAATAGTGTTATGCCTAATGCAGGTGTTTGTTCACTGCATTTCTTTCTGCGTGTGGTACTAGATGACATTAATGTAGGTAGGAGAGTCAAAGAAGTCTCCTAGGAATCGGCAATGATCCTGATTTCCCCGACAACATGACCCAGGCATTAATCTAGTGGTGGCTCTGGTAAGACATCTAGGCCGAAGCTGGAGTCCCCATTGAACGTGTACCGGCCGATCTATGTCCTGACCTTCGCGCAAGAGCCTGAAACCTCGCCCACCTGATGCTCAGGGGTCTTCTAATAGCTTCTAATAACATAACAGACAGGCGGGCTCGTCTTGGCTCAAGGGTCTAGAACAGTCGCCGGAGCTGCCTCTATTTGAAACGGAGCTGGACCACGATGCTTAAGCGTGCCAAGCGGCGCCGATTCCCACTGGAACAAGGAGCAGCAGAATTCTGCAGAGATTTTTTCTATTCAGGCTATTCAGCAATTCGGTTTGTGGAGCGGACCAGGGTCCACGGGGTTTGGTCTGGGGTTTGCTTGTCCGCATGGGCTCTAGCACATGCAGTGCTTGCAGGTCGTTGCTACGCTGTCTGGGAAAACAGAATGGCTATTAAGGAGTTTATGGCCAAAAAAGCCGGAAACAGGCTGATTGCCCTCTCATGCGGAGACGTTGTACTTCTAATCCAGAGGCCATTAACCGGGCGTTACCTATAAAGTAGGGAGTTTTTCCTTCTGCGCAGTCCCAGATCCAACAACCCAACTGACAAGGTCAGCACAATGATGGCCCCCTTCTCTGCTCTTCTAGTTCTCTGCTGCGCTGTTTTTAGGGCGTTCGCTACGCCTGTTGCGTCTGAAGACCTCGCTGCACGCGAGGTAAGCCTGCTTGAACGTTCTACCCCTAGCTCCACCGGCTGGAATAACGGCTACTACTACTCCTTCTGGACTGACGGCGGTGGCGACGTGACCTACACCAATGGTGCCGGCGGCTCATACACAGTGCAGTGGAGCAATGTCGGAAACTTTGTTGGAGGAAAAGGATGGAACCCTGGAAGCTCAAGGTACGTTTACGTCCCCCGTCGTTTCCCCAAGTACCCAAGAACTGAGTGGAAATCTCACCTCCCATGCAAGCCCTGCTAACCAACCTTTTCAGAACCATCAGCTACGGCGGAAGCTTCAACCCCAGCGGCAACGGCTATCTTGCCGTCTACGGGTGGACGCAGAACCCGCTGATCGAGTACTACATCGTCGAGTCATACGGTACGTATAATCCCGGCAGTGGCGGCACGTACCGGGGCACTGTGTACTCTGACGGCGCGACGTACGACATCTACACCGCGGTCCGGTACAATGCGCCGTCAATCGAAGGCACCGCTACCTTCACGCAGTTCTGGTCTGTCCGCCAGTCGAAGCGAACGGGCGGGACTGTGACTACGGCCAACCATTTCAACGCGTGGGCGGCTCTGGGGATGACGCTGGGCACTCATAATTATCAGATTGTTGCAACGGAGGGGTACCAGAGTAGTGGGTCGGCTTCGATTACTGTTTACTAGGGCTGTAGTGTAGTCAGGCTTTGCCTGCGCTTCCTTCGGTCTCGCATGGGGCTGCCGTCGTCTCTACAGTCTCTGATATGTATTCAGTTATACTGTCACTCAAAGTTGTATAACCCCCTTAGCAATATCCTTAGCCAAAGAACTATCTTAAGACGGTCTTACTAAAACAGAATCTTCTAAACATGAGGTATTCTAAGGTTAATTCTGACTCTAGAACTAAACTAGATGACGATTCTGAAACTTAGCATTACTGCAGTAAGAAGCTTATTGAAATACATTATTATTTGTTTAGCAGCCCCGCCCCCAAAGAACTTCTACTTCTGATATATATTACTGATATCTGTCACGAGCAAGCTAGCTATATACGTACGATCCAAGCAGAACGGCCATGGGGTCTGATCATAGTGACGCTTTTGGTCCAACTGGGAATTATCCTTGCTTGGACACATACTCTGAGTAATCTTTTACAAAGAGTATATATTGTGGATCTAATCCAAGCTGAATTATAACTAAATATACTAGTCTATGATCTTCTCGTCTTCAAATTCGCGCAGTTGACGCTTTTGACGGCCTGGAACATGGTACAATATACACTCCTTTGCATCCAGTGTCCGGATAGCAATCTCTCCGAGCTGGGGACATCCAGATCCCATTGAACACCACTTGACTCCAGGCTCCACGGGCAGACTAGAGAACCCTAACACGGACAGAGCCAAAGTAGGCTCTTGGCAAGCTACCTATGCCTGAAGTATTAAGAAGGGCTGGCGGGATCTACCGCCGCGATCCCCTGCTGCAAATCTAGGCCCTGATTCCGCAGGCTGGACTCTACCTAAGTATAGGCTATATGAAGGGCAGTACTACAAGTCATGGCTGGACCCGTGGCCAAGATACAATATGGATTGGATGCACCGCCGTGATTCGTTGTGAATCTTTTGTGCCCCAAGTCCCTAGATACCGTGCTTGCTCTTTACTCGTTCATCTTCCCTACCATCGACAACCCCTGATACTATAATTGCTTCGCCAGAAATGCACCTCGTCGAATTACCCCAACTTAACATCTCAGTGATGGTCAGAGATACCCCCGGATCACCAAATCCAGCCCAGTCCGTGACTTCGGCCCCGGTGCACTGGACTGCGAGCGCTGCGCTGCGTTACAAACGAGCTCCTTAGGCGAGGAGTAGAAGGCAGCGGCAGCAAGATGCCACTCTCACCACGAACATATTTGGATGCAGCTGCACCCTCCAAGGCGATTGCCAGCCTGCTCCGGCCGCCAGTGGTTGAGTTCCTAAAACGCGCCTATGTTGAGTATCCTCTTCTTCCTGGGCGCGGCGCGCTGTTCCAGTTCCTCGAGGATCTAGCCGGACCGTCTTCGATGCTGGATGTGTATGTCGGGTGTGTGAACGAGGCGCCCCCTAGGATGTTTATTCGGCTCTACATGCTCAGTGATTTCCGGAGTGGAGATAATGAGGTGATTTTGTAGGGCGCCTACCCACTTAAATAGCCCTAGCCCTAAGCACATGTGCTGACTGCATTCTTCAGATTGAATCAGCATCCCATGAAAGCAAGCTTCATCACAGACTATAATGATACACCGGGCATTTGCGCACTTCCATTTGTCTGGATGCCGCTTGAAGTTATTCTAGATGCTTATCTCAGATGATTGATGAGGGGAAAGTAGAGGCAGTTACCGATGATAGGACATATTACCTTACAGCCAAACTGGACAGTAGACGGGTTGATAGACCCTGGGTGATTCATCAGTACACTGCCGCAGATGTAGCGATGGCTGTGGCTGCCTTAAAGCGTCTTGTGTCTGAAATTCATGCACGGATGCCAGAAGACAACAGGAAGGACGACGAACCTACTGAGTGGATGGACTTACCATGACTTGACCCTGCCACATTCACGCAGCAGAACGTCCTCCCGCCGTCAACATTTGCACACGAGTTCCTGACAGCTATCGCCCACATTAAGGTCCGGTCCCGCTATGTTGCTCCTGGGCTCCGGTTCCCTATAGTATCCGAGTTCCTCTACTATCCCGTCACGGGCTTCAAGAAGTCCCCCGCAACAATGTCGGGCATTTCCCGGGGAACTGCCTGCTGAAGATCTTCCAGGTCGTCTGCGACCAGCCAGCCCCCGATCCGCATATCCCGCATTGGACTGAACCGGGCTTCCCCGCCGGCTTCTACATTCACCCAGTCGTCCAGGAACCGCCGCAATGCTACAGCAATGGATGCCACTGTGCACTACCCTTCGAGATTGGAATGAAAAGACACGCGCGGAAATCAAACGGGGAACCTTCGGAAGGGGCAATATGGACCATGAACCTGACCCTCACAATGAGCATGCGGGACTTCATCAGTCCGGGCTTAGTGATGGATTTAGTGAGGACCATGATGTCCAGATCGACAAGGTCTTGAGGAACTGGGCGGAGCGGGTGGAGAGGGGGAATTGGGATGTTGATCGAGATGGAGTTATGGGTGGCATTGAGAAGTTCAGGGAGGCCGATACGGAGGAGCATTAGGTGAAGTACTGGATTCCGCCATCATGGTAGGGTCAGTGACTCGAACATCTTGTGTAGCCATGACTATCCGGTTGGGTCTAGGTACAGATCTTGATGTCCTTGCGTTAACCTTGAAGAGGTACTCTCTATGCAGGCCCTAGAACCCATTGTGGGTATTTTATCCTTCATCAGAGCCAGGGATTCACTCGCACAAAATGGATTGGCTGGCAGGTCCTGCTTAGGCGGAATGCCTGATGTTAGACATTGAGCTGGGGAGGTCGGGAACAGCCAGGTAGAAGCCATACAATGCGCAAGGGAAGGTGCATTGAAAGGCTTTCACTTACCTACTAAGAGATATTGACAACCAGATTCGGATCCTTTTAGTGTGGATAACGAAGTTGTGAGGAGTGGTGTCTCCTGTTATTGTTGGGTTCCTAATCTATTATCATTCATGCTGCACCTTAATAATACACCTTCGTACAACGCCTATTGTCCCGAATAAATCAACCTAACAGCATGGGAAACATGAAATGCTGTCAGAACGGTGGGATTGGTATTTTTACCATTGCCTATGTATACATCTTAATCCTGCACCTTTCACAATTTGGTCTACAAAATTATGAGACTAGCTCACACCAGCCTTAGACCTTTAAGAGCCCTTAATGAATTCGTAAAAGATCATCTATTGGGAAGGCATTCGCTCCTTAGAGATCTACACTACTAGTCTACCCTTTGGGCACGATTTTTGTTGATAGTATCCGCCTCAACCTCTGCTGGCATTCCTGCACATCACTCGGCGCCGTAGAAGTTGAAGTTTCAGTATCCTCTACTAATACATGTGGTTAAGGCTGAGACTGTTCAATGTTAGGCGAAAATGTAGGGCTTAGAAGCATTCTCTCATCAACAGCGTCAGCAGGGATATTGGCTGCACACTTGTGATTGAACATGTACTGTGCGTCATTGGACTGGGCCTTGCTTCCGGTGACTGCTGAGGTTGGCTTTTACCTTGGGGAGAATTATCTGTGATACCATATTCTCTGAAATTTCCAAATTCAGTCTTTGTTGTACCTTGGGTGCCACATTGGCTCTGTATACGGATGGGTCATGAAGGGCACCAAAAAGCCGTGTTGATATCCTACAAACCCTAAAGGAAGCTTTGACTCTCCTAGTATACCCTGAATGCGATTAGAAACAACAATTCCCTAATATCATAAATCATAACAATATATCGAATGCCTTGATGTTCTAGACAAAACAGCCTGTTAGTATCATAATCATACCAGAGACAGGATTCTGGATAGGGACGTAAGTGAAGCGCCTCTGATATTCATGGTAATTTGAAGCCTAATTGGCTGGCTAAAAGAACAACATAATTCAAGGCATAAGATGTGTATTGTTTAGTATTGTATAGTTCTTGCCTTGACAAGGCCTAATGCTACTATAATGTAGACACAACTAAACTGGCGATAAACCAAATCGAGGTACATTTCAATGTCACAACTGGCTTGCCGATATGATGAGGCTCTGCATGGGAATAAGATGAAGAAATCGCAATCTGCTAAGATTTGTTGTCACCACGACTATACTTCACCTCCCCGTAGACGATCCTCCATATTTTCCGCGCAATCTATGAAAACAAATCTGTCCCAAACTCTCGATTGTGCCCCCATTCAATATCTCCAGTGTACTGGTTTCGACTTCCAATTTGCGCCGCAGCCAGTTTCTAATCTCAACAATAACCAGAGAATCCACCCCGAGCGTGACCAAGGCCTTGGTTACGTCCAGGTCTTCCACCGGCTGCAACATGAACTCATAGATCTTGATGCCAATCTCGTGCTTGAGGAAGGCCAAGGTGTCCGCTCGATCGAGCACGGAAGGGCTGGACCGCAGCTCAGTCATGAACGCAGTTAGCTTGTCTTCCTCGCCCCCGTCCCTGCCATCCGTGCCGTCCTGCAGCCGTGCAGCTTCAATGTTCCGGTAGATGTCCACGCGGCGGTCATGTTTCCAGAGCACGCGGTTGCTGGGATCATCCATCGGCTTGGTGGAGCGAATGCCTAGGGCGAGCTGGCCAACATTGGTGACACCCGCACCTCGGCCGTGGGCTTCTGCTGATGACCTTGACTGCGCCGGAGGAGCGGCAGTAAATTGATGACGGATCGAGTGGTGGAGCGCTTCGAAGAAGTCCCCCTCGGACAGGGATGGCATGCCGGCCGCACGGAAGAATTCCTCGACGGCTTTGTTCTCGCTCACATAGCCGACGTTGGCCATGGCACCGATATTCAAGATCGAGGCAGGAAGGCCATGCGCGTGGCGGTACTGCACAAATGAATCTTGAAACGTATTTGCTGCCGCGTAGTTGGCCTGGTGGGCGATCCCGAATGCGCCAGAGACGGATCCGAAGACCACGAAGAAGTCGAGCGTTGCATCTGCATCCAGCAGCGCTTCGTGCAGGTTGTATGTCCCGTCGACTTTGGGCCGAATTGCAGTGCACCAGTCGTCGTGGGACATGTTCAGAAAGGGGCGATCGTTCAGAACCATCGCCATTTGCAGCACACCGGCAATGGGCCGGCTGGCTGCCTGCACCGCTGTCTTCACGTCCGCCAGTTTGGCAACATCCCCTTGAATTGCCTGAATGGAGCACCCTTGACTTTCGAGCTCCTGAATGAATTGCCGGTGGCGTTCATGCGCTCCAGCATTCCGAGATAGATAGACGAGATGCCGAGCGCCGCGTTCGACCAGGTACGTTGAGACGGATTGGCCGAGTCCGCCGAGACCTCCGACGAGAAGGTATGCTCTATCTGGTTGCAGTTTGAGCTCAGGTTGGGCCGTGAGTACTGGATGGGCGTTGACTTCATCTGGGACTACGACCACCGTCGTGCCTAATGCCTTGCTTTGGTTCACAATGGCGGGCAGATTATGAATTTGGTCGGTACCAACGATGGACTTTGGCGTGATGGGTTTGATATGGCCTTGAGTATAGAGATGAATTATCTCATCGAGGAGCCTAGCGAGGATATTAGAGCCACACTAGAGTGGCGTTCCATGGGATGGAAGGGGGAGGGGAAGGGGGCATACTCCTGATATACATCGTGAAGAGCGCTGATGTCAACCACAACGAAGCTCCTATTGGACTTCAAAAGGTCTAAGTCCAATTGTGCACGTTCATAAGTGTCGGGCTTTACTAGTGTAATCATCTGGACAACAATTAGCCATCAATAGGACCGTCCATTGACTGGATAGCAGATGCAGGTCCTTACCTTCCCTCGTGAAGCCACGCAATTCCACGAAGCCTGCAACAGATCCCCCGACGGCAAGTCGAGGAGTATGTTGTCCACACCCCGACTTCCCGTCGCAGCCATCAAGGCAGACTGAAAAGATGTATCGTCTAAGGCAAATATGTGGCCGGGAGCTAGGTTGAAAGTGCTGGTTATGTGTTCCGCTTGATCAGGGCTTGTGACAGTGCAATATATCTCGAGACCAAGCATTCGACACAGCGTAATAGCGGCTAAACCAACGGAGCTGGTCGCCTCATGAATGAGGATGGTCTGGCCTCTTCGGACATTACCCACCACGATCAGAGAATAGATAGCGGTGCAGTATGCCCGAGGCATACTGGCAGCGTCGGCGAAGCTCAGCGCGTCTGGGATCTTTGCTACTTGATCCGCAGATACTGTGATGCCCGTTGCGAGACAATTGTCCTTAAGGAACATCACTCGATCCCCTACTTTGAGCCGTTGTACTTCGGCTCCAACGGCCGCAATCGTGCCGGAACCCTCCAATCCGACCAGGCCGTCAAAGTCCTAGGAGGAGGATTAGTAACTGTGAACCAACAACATCCGAATAGACATGTAACTAACGTACCTTGAGACCAACACCTACATAGGCCGGGCATATGAATACATCGTTTGGCCCCAACGATGCGGGTGTCTGTGAAGCCCAGCCCAGGACTTTCCCGCCTGCCTCTTGTCTTGTCACCAGTCTGAGAGGATGACCAGACGTGTCTTGAGATTGTGCAAGCTCATCTGAGATCTGCGTCCAGTGATACCTACCGACATGGACAACACCGTCCTTGACTACATACTCGTTGTCGGGGTTCACGGAGGAGGCCGTATCCTGGAACTTTTCAAGCACTTCCACAATTGCCTCTGCAGATTTTTGATCCAGCTTGTTGACTTCCACAGTTGCGAGAGAAGGCGACAGCTCCGCTCGGATCCCTCTCACGAGGCCCAGTGTGAGGCCGTAGAGTGGGTTGTCCACCGGTCCAATCTGGGCAGATCCTGTTACCCAGAGCAGCTTCGAAGACCCAAGCTGAGCGACTATCCCTTGCAGGACCGCAAGGCTGTCTGGGCAATCCGGGCCGAAGAAGGGAGAGTCAAGCTCCACCAGCGAGATGATGTCTTGGTAAACGGGAAGTTGGGAGCCTAGGAAGCATACATCGATATGAAACCCCCTGTCGCTCAATGCCTGTTTCACCAACGTGACCGAGTTCAGATCATCGTTGCTATTGCGGAGCAACAGAGTGACGCAGGGGAAGTCTGGGGCAGCCCGGACAGGCTTTGCGATGATGTTGACGCCAAGGTGGTCCCTCTGGTTAGCATCATCGTGAACCAGACACTCGATTCCAGAGAACCCTGCCGCACGCAGCTCGAGATCCCAGCGCTGAGGAGATACAATCGGCTCTGTTGCGCGACCATCAGCCTCTCCTAGCCACCAACCAGGCAACGGACCCATGATAAGGTTGATCATTTTTGCAGCGGAAGGCGTCAGCTCCTGCAGAAAGAACCTCCCTCGTGGATGAAGCAGCTTGCGGACGTTTTTCAGGGTCACGTTTAGGGTTTCGGTAGCATGAATGACGTTGGAGGCAATGATCAGGTCGTAAGTACCTGCGTCGAATCCCTGCTCTAAGGGGTCCTTTCCAATATCTAGAGTCCGGTACTCGAGTCCAGGGTATTCGGCGAACCTCTCCCTGGCGGCGGAGAAGAAGCCAGACGAGACGTCGGTGAATCTATTGTCTGTTCAGTCAGAACTCAGAGGTACAAAGGACGTAGGAAGGGGCTGAACTTGCGTGTATCTGGCATACATGGGCTCTCCATTGATGGATGTGAGAGCCTGCAATGCCAGCAGGGTGGTGCCCCCCGTTCCAGCGCCAATCTCCAAAATGCGCATCGTAGGATTTGTATGGCCTGCTGTGATAAAGAACTCGGTGGAATCAATCCTATCTCCCGTGATGGCGTAGAGCTTCGTGAGACCGCCATCGCGTAAGTAAACATCCAGAATCTCGGTTTGTCCCTTGAAGACCTCTACGCAGTTGTCCAGGAGCCGGCTGACAAGCTCCGCAACATTTCCAAACTCAGACTCGGCGATTTCTCCTTGCAGCTGGCGGATGAGAGCCACGCGTTCGTTTGCTGGAAGTTTCACCAGTTCGCTGCTGCCGGCTACGAGTGGGTTCTCTCCCCGTCGTCCTTGGTCAACGCACTCATCGATCCAATTATGGAACTTGCCAAAGTGGCCATCGTACGGTGCATGGTCACGGATTCGATGCTGGATCTCGACGGTACAGAGGAAGACGTAGGTCTCCATCAACTGTAGTGCACCGAGATCTTTTGCATGAGAAGTCATTAGGCTCTCGAGAGGGATGAAGTCGACATCTGGCCTCCAGTACAGTCGAGCTGCTGCTATCCTGTCGTCCCTCGATAGGCCCACCTGATCGTGCTCAAGGGGAGAAAGCTTGCAACCATGTGCGGAGAGAAGGACCTGGTCGTCTGCGACGACAGCCATCTCTCCCTGGACCTTGCTGGAACTACCCGCGGTCAAGACGGCTCTTGCTCCTGCCTGCATGGGCGCCGCAGTGTCAGGGGCCGGGTGAATATACAGGCTTTCTACCATTGTTGGTAGAAGAATCTGCTCAAAGCGATGGCCAAGACCCTCTGCAGAGGCTATCCCGAGCAGTTGCAGGCACTCATCGATGGTTGTTGGATGCAGGGGATACGCTGAGCCTGTCTCTGGAGGAATGCGAAGGGACGCAGTGGCTGTTCTGTGACCAGGCTTCGCGCAGACGCTTTCCAGCCCCTGAAATGCTGGACCGTAGTGAAGGCCAACCCGTGTAAAGATTGGATATGGGGACCTTACCCGACGGGGAAGTTGATTATAGAGCCCAGCCAGTTTTAAGTCCATTGCCTTGTCATCCCTGCCCCCTTTGGCCTGCCCATCGCAATGCTTTGTCCAGGTGTTCCCGTTATGCGAATAGATGGCAAATTCGTACCACTGGGTTGACGACAACCTTGAAGGTTTCAGTGAGGTCATCACCTCGACTGTCTTCTCATCGTCCAGTATCATCGCTGTACTGATGCTCAGACGGCGGATGCTGAAGTCGTTGCAATGTGTGATTTGCCGGATAGCTTCACCCACCATCGCAATGTACCCAGCGCAAGGGAATACGACATCCTGCAGCACTCTGTGATCACCAAGCCAAGGCGCATCCTTCAAACGGAGCAGATTGCGCCAGATGGGCTCGACATCGCTTCCTTCCAGGATCCGTGAGCCTAGCAGCTCATGGGGCGGGAAGGCTCGAGTCCTCCTAGATATCTGGTTAAATGCTTATGAGACGATATATGTTAGACAAGATACGAAACGTACCACTCCCTCACTGCCCGAGTTTCGAACCAGTGAGATGATTCATGCTGCCATGGGTAAGCTGGGAGGTCCGTCAATGTGCTCCCTCCACGGGTCCACTGCTCCATACGGATATCAACTGTCTGCAGGAAGAGCTGCCCGCACATCTCCAGAGCGCTTTCAACGGCATTCCTGCCCCGAACCAAGCTAGGTAGATAAGCTAGACGCCCCTTGGTCTTCGTAGCCTTGAAAATCTGCCGCAGGGGTCCCCCCAGTGCGGAATGGGGTCCAATTTCGAGGAAGAGCTGGTCTGCAGGCTGTTGGCTGGCGATCAGAGCCCTGACAGCGGGATAGAACTTGACTGGCGACTCTAGGTTCTGTCTCCAGTACCGTGCATCCAGCAATGCTTCTTCAGCTAGCCTTTTGCCGGTGACGCTGGAGAAGAAAGGGAGTCTGGCACGCTGGGTTTTGACAAAAGGCTGCAAACATTGCTCATATCCAGACCCTAGGTCCAGCATGTGGTGCGAGTGATATGCCATCCCGCCCGTCTTGAGAAGACGGATAAAGAGATTCCTGTCGTCACTTTTCATCTCCTCCATGACCGAATCGAGGGCTTCCTTGTCCCCCGACAGTGTCACACTGTTAGGGCTGTTGTCGCAAGCAACGACCATGCCATCCTCCAGGTAGAGCGAAGCCTCGGCACGACCCATTCCGACAGCTGCCATAGCTCCAGTGCGCGGCGAGTCGGCTGCTGCTCGCCCTCGATAGTACGCGGCGATAATGGCTTCTTCTACTGTGAGTGCACCGGCGGCGTATGCGGCCGCTATCTCTCCGCTGGAGTGGCCGACAACGGCCGCAGGCGAGACGCCCAGTACAGCCAACAGATTGACCAGTGCAATCTGGATTGCGGTGCATAGCGGCTGGGAGAATTCAGGGTCATTGATGCGGCTCTCTGTCTCCGGCTGCAATAACTCCTCCACCATGTCCCAGGCCGGGGGGTGTGGCAACCCAGCTAGAACCTTGCTCATATGAACAAGGTCGTTCTTAAACTGCGGGAACTCCTCCATGAGCTCCTTGCCCATTCCCGGCCATTGCGCCCCTTGGCCTGTAAAGGCAAAGTTGACGATGGGGGTCTGCTTAACCCTCTCGGCCATGTAAGTGACCTCGTTTGCTCCCACGAAGCAAAAGGCGCGATGGCCAAGGTGGGACCGGCGACAGCTTAGTGTGTATGACAGATCGTTTGCCCGGTCAGGGTGAGCATCGGCATAGCTTCTGATCTGCGCTGCTCGGCTCTTAAGGGCACCAGTGGTCTTTGCAGAAAACACCAGCAGTCTCGGGACAGAGGATCCATTCCCGCTCGGTCGAACCACGCCGTGAGATGCGGCAGATTCAATAATCGCGTGTGCATTCGCTCCAGTGATTCCAAACGAGTTGACGCTGATGCGCTCTGGTCGGCCGGGCGGCCACGGCGTTGGCTCTGTAGGAACCACCAGATGCGCAGCCTCAAACGGAATTCGTGGGTTGGGGACTTCAAAGTTCGCCTGTGGAGGGATGACCCGGTTCTCGAGCATCAAAACGGCTTTGATGACGCTGGTGATCCCCGACGCACCCTCTGCATGGCCAACATTGGCCTTGATGCTCCCCACATACGTGTCCTGGCTCCCTCCAAACACATTGGCGATCGCCTGCAGTTCGAGCGGGTCGCCACTGGTGGTTCCGGTACCATGACACTCTACAAAGGGCGTATCCAGGGCGTCATTCAGCGCCGCTACCTTGTAGGCTCGCCGAATCATTCTCTCGTGCGCGGTGGGATTCGGTTCGCTGATGCCTGCGCTCCGCCCGTCGCAGTTCACGGCCGTCGATCGAATAACCGCTCTAATCGGGTCCTGATCTCGTACAGCGTCACTTAGTCTCTTGATTAAAATGGCGTTGATGGCTTCCCCACGGGCGTAGCCGTTGGCTGACGCATCGAATGTTCGGCACTGTCCCATTGGTGACAGGACTCCTGCCTCGCTCTGCGCGATGGTCTGGGTCGGAGTGATGATCAAATTCGTGCCTGCGACGATGGCTGCATCGCAGCCACCGTCGCGGAGTGATTGGCATGCCTCGTGGAGACATATCATAGAGGAAGCACAGGCAGCCTTGATAGTCATACTGCCAAACATCAGTCATAGCCTTGGTGCCATGGGGAGATGATACCATTACCTCGGGCCCTTTAGGTTATACTCATACGATATCCGGTTCGATATGGCAAAGTCTCCAGCCCCGGATACATTCAGCATGCCCCCAGTTTGCTGAGGGTCTTTGGCGAGAAAGTCCTGCCAGTCCTGGTTGAAACTCAGCAACCGCCGTTCCGGGCAGGGAAAAATAGAAATAAAATGCAAAAACAAGATATACAATAAGATATCAGGAATACAGTATAGAGGTAACGCATAAACAATAAGAGAATTAAAAGTAAATAAAAGTGCAGACATACATCACCCCAGGTACCGACAAAGACCCCCGTATTAGAGTCTTCCCAGTCCCGCTGGCCTCCATTTTCCATGCACTCCCATACTACCTCGAGCAGCATGCGCTGCTGAGGATCCAGCTTTTCCACCTCAGCTTTTCCCATGCTGAAGAAAGAGGTGTCTAGGCGATCCAGCCCGTCCGACTCGTCCAGGAAGTGACCGCGCTGGACCGCGGTGCTGCCGGGCCTCTTGGACGCCGAGTAGAACCCTCTGGCATTGTACCTGCTGCTGGGAACAGGCCCGCTTGTTTCTCGCTTATTGATCAGCAGCTCCCACAGGGCTTCTGTCGAGTGAATCTTTCCTGGTAACCTCATCCCCATTCCCACGATCGCTATGGGCTCCGGGGGCATGGGCATAGGGTTACGGAGGTGAGCCTCGCCGTTGGCGGAGCCATTCATGCCCTGATTCCTCATGGTAAAATCATAAACTGGTAAATTGATAACAAAGAACAGCGGTTTTAAGCCTAACAGAAGCTGCTCATCCAATTCGAAGAGCATTTATACCACCATGGTCTTCAGCGGCTTATCATCAGGGCGTCTTCAACGATACTGTATGATTTCGTACAGTAATCGTCTAGCGCTGTATCGAGCATTACAAGCTTCAGTCAGGACGCACCGCTAATCCGTCTGACTGCATCTAAGTACTTTTCTCCGGCTAAACTAGTGAAACAAGTGATTCTCACGGAGCAGAAGCCCGATATTGCCGGGGGGTGGGGGAATGGGTGGCCTGAAGAAGTCCCTTGAGGAATTCCTCCCTCGGCTCCTCTTAGGGCTCGCTGCTCTCCAACAAAAAAAAAAAAGCTATTCAGCCTTCGTTGTTTCATTTGCGGCGATGACGGTGGAAGATTCCTCGCTGAAACCCTATCAGAATGTCCAGTTCAAGACACTGGACGGGATCTATCTTCGTGGGAGACTGTATCCTGCAGCACAGAAGGGGCCAGCAGTTATCCTAAGCCCAGGCGTAGGTCTCCCCTCCTCTTGCACAAGCTGTTCTAAACATCACAGTATAATGTCGTCCTCGACAATTTCCCGCCAGGAGTCCCGGAAGAGCTCCAACGAGCAGGCATCACGGCCCTCGTCTACGATCCGCGCAACACAGGTAGAAGCGGCGGATTCCCGCGCAATGACATCGACCCTTTCAAGCAGGTCGAAGACTACTCTGATGCGTTTTGCTACTTGAGCACCCTCGACATCGTCAACCCCAAAGCCATTGTCTTCTGGGGCATCTCGCTCTCTGCGGGCATTGCCCTCAGTGCCGCTGCCGTGGACAAACGCATTGCGGGCGTCATCGCCATCGCACCCATCTTCAAGTTTCTTCCGGTGACCGAGACGGACGCGCGCCGGCTTAAGACTAAAATGCTGAAAGATCGCGAGGCGCAGGTGCTCCGGGGCAGCGCGGGCTACATCCTTCCCATCGCCGAGTCCCTCGCCGAGATCCCCTTCAATTCTCACGTCAACGCAAACCTGGGGGACGAGACGGACAGTGAGGACAGGGAGCGGCGACGGCGCGCGGAAGCAGAGCAGGTGCGCGAGCAGCACGAGCGTTGGAGGGAAGAGGCCGCCGCGGCGGATGAGGACTTCGACGAATCGTTGACGCATAATCCCTACGGAACGACGCTACAATCGTACCATCGGATGTTCCTGTTCGAGGCTGTCCCTGAGGCTATGGTGAAGGAGGTCTGGCCGACTCCAGTCATGTTCTTGACCCCCGAGCAGGACCAGATTTCACCTCCACAGAAGCAGACCGAGGTCTTTGGGTCGCTGCGAGCGCCAAAGCGCCAGGTATTTGCCCCGGGCAAGGAGCATGTCTACGTATTGCATGGGCCAGAGATGCCGATGTTGATGAAATGGCAGATTGATTTTATCTGGCAGGTAGCTAGAGGACTATTGAAGGCTGCAGCGTAGTAACCTCGTCCCAAGACACCAATTGCTCTCTCTTCCTCCATTCAGCTCTCTCTCTCTTTCTTTCGTTCTATTTTCCTGTAAAGTAAGCGTAAGCCACGTTAACTACAACCGCCCTTGAAACTTACCCGGTCAAGTATCGCAGTTCAGCCAGATCCATCGGTAAGTTTCACCAACAGGAGCATAGTCCTGGTCAAGAAAAAACCGCCCCTTCGCGTAAAATTCTAGGCCAACAATCACCCCTCATAGTCTGCCGTCAGCCATTCTTCAACGAAGTAGACTAGTAGCGGCGTTAATGCTGGTGGCCGCACACCAAGATTGGGGGCCAACAGCAGCGCGGAGCAAACGTCCGTACCGAATCGAGTAACGGAATCGTGCTCCGATAGGTGATCCTTCAGTAACTTCAGTAGCTTAGCTATGGAATGTAATCGGTTTTCCTAGCTGAGTCTACTTCAAGCGATGTGCTTACGCTGTACTCCTCCGGGCTGAAGCACTAGGTGGCGCAATGGCAGGAGTGTGTCTCTTACGGGTTTGACGTTCTTTTGATAAGGATGAGTAGTGCCTTAGTGGCAGAATGGCAGGCATGTGTTGTAGGATATCCTGTGGGCCTATCTTTTCAAGTGTTTGTTATAATCATACATGAAGGAAGATATAAATCGACCCAACCATTGACACAACTCGCTGTAGTCAGTATCCTCTTTGTCTTATCGTGCAGGTTATGCGAGATGCCATCACCAAGAATAGAGCCCATTGCTATCGTCGGCCTGGGCTGTCGCTTTCCCGGCGGCGCAGACACCTCAGAGAAGCTGTGGCAGCTGGCGTACGAAGGCCGACAATGCTGGGAGGAGGTCCCCTCGAACCGGTACAATTGGCGTGCCTTCCACCATCCAGACCCAGAAGCAAGAGGCACGCATAACGCCCGGGGTGGCTTTTTCCTCCAGCAGGACCCCGCGGTGTTCGATGCCAATTTCTTCGCGATCCCCGCCGCCGAAGCAGCCGCCATCGACCCACAGCAGAGACTGCTCCTGGAAGTCTCATACGAGGCTCTGGAGAATGCAGGGATACCGCTGGAAGCGGTCCGGGGGACCCAAACCGGCGTGTATGTTGCGTTGGTTAGTCGCGATTACGACCGCATGATCTACAAGGATCCGAGCCAGATCCCCAAGTACCATCTAACCGGGTGCGGTGATGCAACTGCCTGCGGACGCATCTCATATGTTTTTGACCTGAAAGGGCCGTGCGTGAGCATGGACACCGGCTGCTCGGGGAGTATGGTCGCCTTGCACCTGGCCTGCCAGGCGTTGAGAGTGGGCGAGACCAATGCGGCCATCGTAGCAGGAACGAACCTGTTACTGGGTCCAGATATGACCATAGCGATGAGTGCTCTTCAGTAGGTATCTCCCAGCTTTTCTCTGAAGTTTGTTTCTTCTTGTTAAGGACTCTGACTGATTATTGGTACAGCATGATCAATGAGAATGGCCGGTGCTACCCATTCGACAGTCGCGGCTCTGGGTATGGGCGGGCTGAAGGTGTTGCTGCATTGGTGCTGAAGAGGCTAGAAGACGCCGTAAAAGACGGCGATCCCATTCGAGCTGTGATTCGAAATACGGGCATCAATCAAGACGGCAAGACAAATGGCATCATGCTTCCCAGCGCCGAGGCGCAGCAGCAATTGACGAGCTCGCTGTATCGTCAGGCTGGAATTGATCCGCACGATGTGTGCTATATCGAAACCCATGGGACAGGGACGCAAGCTGGCGATGCAGCAGAGGTGACTTCGATCAAGAGGGTGTTTGCAAGTGAGGCACGTACAAGAGAGTGCCCGCTCTTCCTGGGATCGATCAAGGCAAATCTGGGACATTCGGAGAGCACAAGCGGGTTGGCTGGTGTAATAAAGACGGTCATAGCCCTAGAAAACGCCATTATCCCGCCACTGGCCGCTCTGGAGACTCTTAAGCCCGACCTCCATAGTCTGCTGGAGTCGACTAATATCATCGTATGTCCTCCTCTTGTACAAAGTGTGCCCCGGGATTAGCTGACTTGTTCTGTCTTCAGATTCCATCAAAGCCGGTTCCATGGCCCCATGACGGGGCTCGTCTGGCCTCTGTGAATAGCTTCGGCTTTGGAGGGACGAATGCCCACGTTATCCTGGAATCGGCACCATCATTCGAGTTGCAGACCCAGCCTACAAACGGAATCCACACGGAAACAGACTGCATTTGCATAGATACTGATTCAGACAGTCCGGCAAACGGTGTAGTGACACCGTCAAGTGATTGTGAGCAGGGTTCCCCAGAGCAAACTGAAGACGGCCGACCTCAGCTTTACGTCGTCTCGGCCAAATCAAAGGTTTCTTTAGAGGCAGCAATCTACAATGTAAGGGACTGGGTCTTGAAGCATGGAGCAACGTATACGACAAGGCGAGAGCTATCCAGGACACTTTGCCATCGACGGTCGAAGTTCAACTGGCGGGCTAGCATTGTTGCGTCTTCGCAGCAGGGAATTCTGTCGTCGTTGGAGAAGCCTCGCACCACCAAGTCCTCGGTGAATGTCCAGGTTGTCTTCCTCTTCACCGGCCAGGGCGCTCAGTACGCGAGGATGGGTAGAGAACTTGTAGGGTTAGATAGCGTCTTTGCCCGCTCCCTTGATCAGTCTCAAGAGATCCTCACCGAGTTTGGAGCTCCCTGGCACCTCGTGGAGGAACTTCTTCGCGAAGAGTCCGCGTCCAGAATCAACTCGAGCGAGCTCTCACAGCCAGCGACGACAGCGATCCAGATAGCCCTTGTCGACATGCTGGCCGGGATGAATGTCCGTCCGAGCGTTGTGCTTGGACATTCCAGCGGCGAGGTTGCCGCAGCTTATGCAGCTGGCATCCTGGGGCGCAGAGAAGCATTGATGATTGCCTACCATAAAGGCTTCGTGGCGGACTGGTGCAGGCATGCAGTTCCATCCCAAGGAGCAATGTTGGCGGTTGGGCTGGGCGAGACGCAAGTGATGCCATATCTGCAACACAGCTCTTCATCGGGACAGTGTACGATTGCTTGTGTAAACAGTCCCTCCAGTGTAACTCTATCTGGGGACCAGGCAGCGGTAGCAGAGGTGCAGGAGTGGCTCGACAGAGACTCTATCTTCAACAGGCGCTTGAAAGTCGATATTGCCTATCATTCTCACCACATGCAGGCCGTGGCCGGGCAGTTCGGGCATTGCCTTCGAGATCTCCCAGCAAACAAGGCCAAGAAGTCCGTTCGTTTCTACTCTTCGGTAACAGGGTCAGAAATCATCTCCGCGCTTGGTGCATCCTATTGGGTAGACAATCTTGTTTCGCAGGTGCGTTTTGGTCCGGCACTGGAAGAACTGACGGAGAAGCATTTCTCATCGAGCTCGGACAGTCTCGTTCTCGTAGAGATAGGACCGCATTCTGCCCTTCAAGGCCCAATCCGCCAGATCATGAACTCCCTTGGACGACTGACGGGTAGATGGACTTATATCTCCAGCCTTGTTCGCAATAAGGACGCCCTCGTAGCCGCACTCGAGATGATCGGAGGCCTCTTCGAGCATGGGGTTCAGGTCGATCTCGCTGCTGATCTCCTTGCTCTAACGGGGGAAGCACTTCCGGTCGTCACTGGCCTGCCTCCATACCCCTGGGATCATTCTAATTCATATTGGCAAGAATCACGGCTGAGCAAGGATTACCGTTTCCGTCATCACGCCCCCCATGACCTGTTGGGCCTCCGTCTGAACGGGACCAGCACCATCGAACCGATCTTCCGGCATGTCCTGAGCGTAGACGAATTGCCCTGGCTTCAAGAGCATATCATTGACGGCTTCGCGCTGTACCCTGGTTCAGCCTTTCTCTGCATGGCTATTGAGGCCCTGAAGCAGGTGTCGCAGGATCGCGCAGAGAAGCGGCAAATCACGAAATACATGTTCCGAGATATCTCCTTCTCCAAGGCCCTGGTGGTTCCAGACTCACCGGCCAGTATTGAGGTGTTGATAAGTCTGAAACCGTCTCGGCTGTTGAAAGGGCGTATGGGCGTGGCATGGGAAGAATTCCGCGTCACCTCAGTCACCGCTGATGGAACATGGAACGAGCACTGTAGGGGATCAATCCGTGCCGAATTTCATGAAGAGCTCGAGGTCGAGGCTCGTACAGGATCTGCCGGATGGTCACTAGAGCAGACCCGGCTTGAGGAGATGAGGCAGAGGTGTCAGGAGAGCGTCAACCCGCAACACCTCTATTCCCAGCTGCGTCAGAATGGAATTGACTACGGCAATAGCTTTGCCATCATCCGTGAACTTCACCTGGGCGAGCACCAGGCAATTGGCAGACTGAATGTGCCAAATATCACGCCGTTGATGCCGGCCCAGCACATGCACCCGCATGTTATCCATCCGACTGTTTTTGATGCCTTTATGCATATCGTACTACCCTTGTACCACCGGCATTGCAGCAAAGGGCCAGTAATGCTGACATCTATTGGAGAAGCTTCCATATCGGCGGACATTCTGAACAAGCCGGGAGATGAGCTGCTGGTCGCGTGTCGCTTAGCTCAAGCAGGTAGGAGGCACGGGTCCGTTGAAGTGTCTATCTTTCAATGTGATGCACATGGGGATCTCATGCAAGTTGGCTCCCTCTCCCGAGAAGACTTTCGAGCAATTGGCGATGATGGTGGCGGACTGGAAAATATAGATAATAGAGAACAGTCGCTGATTTCTTGTTACTACTACCTCGACTGGGCTCCGGTCCAATGGTGGCCCATTCAGCGTGTATACGACTGGAGGGCATTCAGTCCAGATATCAGTATCTCCTGCCTAGCGAGAACAGCCTCGATGCAGTCTTTGATGGAAGGCTTGCTCTGCCATGTGCGGACCAACTGGGAGCCCAAGTGCTCTATTGTCCCAGATCTCGAAGGGATGATGAACTCTGCGGCGATACATATCATCTTCATCGACGCGTCAGCCACATCATTGGCCCCAGAAAACCTCATTCCCACACTTTGCCGACTTAGGTCCGTCCTATTGGTGACGGTGTCAGGAGACAGAATATCGGGCGGCCCAGCCCTATCTCCAAGTGGCCTTGCACGAATAGCTGAGCGAGAAGTGGAAGGCTTGCTCGCCATCACTCTTGACTACCAGCAAACCCCATCTCTATCCCAAGATTCGCTGCATGAGATTGTGGTAGAAATCGTAGGTCGATCCTTTGTGGGAGTAAACCGAGAGCACGATTCAATCGACCGGGAGTATGTATATCGAGACGGAGCACTGCTGGTGCCCCGGTTGAAAAAGAGCGAATCAGCAGATCAATGGCTTGCAGCCAGCGTCAATGGCAGCAGCATCGAGGAGACTGGGGGCTTCCATACATCCGGTTGCCCTCTGCAGTTACATTTCAAGACACCGGGCTTGCTTGACAGCGCCGTTTTCGTCCCTGTCAACGGCCTTCTGAATACGCTAGAGCCCGATGAAGTGTCGGTGAAAGTGTACGCCCATGCGGTCAACAGGGTAGATATTGCGATTGCCTCGGACCGCGCCGAGCCCACAGAAGTCATGATGGGCGAGTTCGCCGGCGTGGTTGTTGCGGTGGGATCCCTCTGCGAGGGCGCCTACAGGCCAGGAGACCGGGTCTGCGGATGGGGATCGCGGCCCTATACGAACATTGCTAGGGTAAAATGCCACATGGTGCACCGGCTCGACGATGCCATATCCTTCGTCGAGGGTGCGTCTATCCCCATCGCCTTCCAGTCTGCCACCTACGCGCTTACTACAATTGCCCGACTCGAAAGGGGCCAGACAGTTCTTATACATGGTGCCGCTGGAGCGGTTGGTCAGGCTGCTATCTCCATTGCACAGCATATCGGTGCAGACATCTATGCTACTGTCGGGTCTCCTGAAAAGAAACAGCTACTGGCAGAGCAAAAGGGGATTCCGACGAACAGGATCTTCTCCAGCCGAACCGCGGCCTTCAGAGATGATGTCTTGAACCTGACTGATGGCAGAGGCGTGGATGTTGTGATCAACTGTTCGTCAGGAGACGTATTGGATGAGAGCATTCCTTGTGTGGCGGACTTTGGATACATGATCGATCTCACAAAGTCCAAGATACCGCTCTCTATGGACAGGGGCCTCGGGAGGAATATCACCTTTGCGTCTATCAACATGCGACTGTTGGCAAAGCAGCGGCCTAGGCAGCTCGGGGAGCTATTTTCACAGGTGATGGCGCTGTACCAGGAGCGAAGCCTCGCAGCCATTGCACCTATAACAACAATTCCAATCTCTGACCTCAATGCCGGCTTTAGGCTTGTGCAGAGTCAACGATATGCTGGTAAAATTGTCCTAGACGCTGACGAGACAGTGCTGGTGAAGCAGCTCGCCCCTAAACCAGAGCTTCCGCGGCTGACTGCCGACGGGATATATGCTGTGGTAGGAGGTAGTGCGGCCCTGAATCGCACGCTTTGCTGCTTTTTGGAGGCGAGAGGAGCTGAACATGTCCTCAGCGTGGTGTCGCCTAACCCAGCAGCGGAACCAAATGTCAAGGACCCTTCTCGTCTCCAGATACTGGATGTAGACGTCGCAAATGAGGATGCATTCCTATCTGCTCTGTCACTCAACTGTCGGCGAGCCCTAAGAGGAATTATCTACGTTGAATGGACTCCAGCGGCAAGCAGTTTGGCCCAGATAACAGACGACGATATCCACTTCAGCCTCAACAGGATGCACAGCAGCAGATTGTCAATCTCAAAGGCAGCAAGTAGCGAGTCTGTGGAGTTTTGTATCACTATTGCGTCGCCCGCGGGCCTGCTTGGTCATGAAGGACGAGGATTATACGCCGTGGGAAGCCCTCTGGGCGTGTCATCCATGTCCAATTCTGTCACATTACGCCTCAACGCTCTAGATGAGGCTGTGGACGAGTCCTCTGCCAAGGCCGGAGACTTGTACAGTATCCTTGATTATTGTATCAGCGGCATTGCACGTCAGAATCGCGAAGTGGAGTTGTTTGGTGGGCTTAACAGGGTTAATTGTCGACGAGAGGATCCCATCTTCAGTACTGTATTCAACGCCACTGACGAGATGGGCGGGACCGAAAATAAGACATCGTCAAGCAGGATTGACCAGGAGATTGCATCTGCGGGCAGTGTTGAGAAAGTCCACAGAATTGTGATGGAAGCCGCAATGCAGCAGCTCACCTCGTTCCTCGCTATAGATCCTGATGATATCCAGGAGCAGATGGCCGTCACAGACCTGGGGCTAGATTCCCTCCTCGCTATCGAATTCAAAAACTGGGTGGTGAGGACCATGCAGGCTCCGATGCAGACGTCCGAGGTCTTGGATGCGCCGAGTCTTTCTCAACTGGTGAAATTGATTGTACAGCGGTCCAAGCTCGTGCAAAAAAAGGGATCATCATCAGTGCCAAATGGAACGTCTCCTGCTAGCAATCAGGCAGACACTGTGGAGCAAAAGGCTGCTACTAACAGTCCACTCCCTCCCCTTCCCATTCCCGAACTCAGGGCCATCATCGATCGACATCTCTCCTATCTGCGAGCTTTTGCCACGGACCAAGAGTTCCAGGAAACAGTTCGAATTGCGTCAGACTTCCAGGCGCCAGGTAGTATTGGGAGACGTCTATACGACCGCTTGCAAGCCATAAAGGCAGCCAATCCAGATACGTGGTATCACGATCTGTACCTCCAAAACCAATATCTCGTTCGCAATGGCCCCCTCGCCCCTTATATGACCTTCTTCTTCACGCATCCGGTTACTACTGCGAGGCAGTCGCAAGCGGAACGGGCAGCCCTCATCGCGTCAACGGTAATCCAGTATAAGTTCCGCTTGGAGACTGGCCAGATCCAACCCCGACATATTAACGAGCAGCCACAGTGCATGGACCTCTATAAGTATCTGTTCAATACGGTCCGTGAACCCACGCTGGGTATAGATCTTATGAGGCGGTATCCCGGAAACAATTACTTTGTGGTCTTGCGGCGTGGACATGTCTACAAAATTGAGTTTGATCCATCAGCACAACATAGCCAATATGAAAGGCTTGAGGAGATCTTCCAGGCTATCCTTGACTTGCAGATAGATGAGGTCGACTGGTTTGGAGCCCTAACTGCAGCAGATCGTATTTCGTGGGCAAGGGTACACTTCCTTCTCAATCAGGTTACCTTTGCATGCAGAACGGCTAACAACAAAGTAGACTCGGCAAGAATTTATGCACCTTAGTGACGAGAACGCATCGTATATTCGAACGATCGAACAATCTGCGTTTGTGGTCTGTCTGGACGATGCATCTCCCGAGACACCGGAGGAGCGAGGCCGTCATTTCCATTTCTCAGACGGTTCCAATCGCTGGCATGACAAGCCGATTGAGTTCATTATCGCTGCCAACGGGGCCTCTGGCGTTCTAGGCGACCATACTGGGCTCGATGCAGGTACCGTGCATGGGCTGAACACTGAGATTGCAGATGCAATCCGTCGCCACCGGGGCAGACGGACGCTGTCTAATGCAACAACATCTTGTGAGGTTACAGTGCAGCCACTTCGATATTCAGCAACTTCTCCTGAAATCGATGCTCGCATACGCGAGACGCGCTCCACCTATACGGCCGCCATCTCCAGCCGAGAACATCGGTATACGACGTGGAACGGATACGGCTCGTCGTTCATGAAGGCGCGCAAGATCCCACCCAACAGTGCGTTTCAGCTTGTGGTCCAACTGGCTGGACGATACTATTTTGGACAGACCTCTCCGTGCTGGGAGACAGTGCTCCAGTCCAACTTCCGCACTGGCCGGGTAGAAATCAACCAAGTGGTCACAGCGCAGGTCGCGGCGTTCGTGGACGCCGCAGCAGTGGAGGCCATTCCGCTGTCAGAGTGCAGACAGCTGCTCGTTGAAGCGGCTCGAGCCCATTCGAGCGCTGTGCTGGCTTGCACACGAGCGGGCGGGTCGGATCGCTTTCTCTCCATGATGCGGGAAATTGTGAAGGACGACGAGCAGGAACCGGAGCTGTATCATGACCCAGTCTATAAAAGGGCGCGGCCACGGAAGTTCATCAGCAATTGCTTTACGACGGGTATGGCTGAAAATGGATGCTGTTTGCGAGAGGAGGACGGGATCTGGTTGCATTTTGAGGTTGAGCCTGAAAGGTAAGTTGAGATTTTCTCCTTGTCTATTTCTGTTGCAAGGCGTTGACGTTTGCCATTGTCAATAGCGTCAAATACTCCATCCTCGGGCCTGCTGGGGACACGGCCAGGTTCTGCGACAGTCTGGCGAGGGCCGCTGAGAAAGTCTGGGAAATACTTCGGGCAGCATAGCATTTTATCATTTATAACAAATGGATTTCTTCAACTTCAATGGAATTGTACGGAATAAAACGGAATAGTACAGGATCTGCAAAGGAGGTCTATTCACGCTTATTCATGACTCTTAATCGGACGCCTTTCGAGTCAGGGCTTTCCAGGCCCACGAAGCAGTCCCGAACCGTGTCTACGTCTCGCTCCTTTACCACATCGAACAGCTGAAAGTTGAAGCGCCTAAGAATGATGCCTAGGCCAAGGTACATCTGTGCATTTGCCAGACTAGAAGAAGGTCAGTTAAGTCTCGCAAAGAACAGAAAATGAAAACAGAAATAGAGACATACTTCACGCCCAGACAACCGCGAGTCCCCTTTGAGAAGGGCGCAAAGTACTTGTCGAGATCGTGCTTTGCCTCGGCAGCCTTGATCCAACGCTCCGGCCTGAACGCCTTTGGCTCCGGATAGATTCGCTCGTCCATGTGCATATGGTACAAGGTCATTCCGATCGGAGTTTTTGGCGGGAGGACCCAATCTTTGTAGGTAAGAGTGTCGACTGGCTCGACCAGCATGATGCTATCTGTAATGATGTTGCTGATGCGCAGGTTCTCTTTGATACAGGCCGTCAGACAGGGGAGGGCTTGCAGGTCAGAGAGCTTGACTGGCTGGTCTGGAGACGGCATGAGCGTATCTAGCTCCTCCCGTACCTTCTCCAGCCACTGTGGATTGGCGTGGAGATGGTACATCAAGTTGGCCATGGCTTTACCTGTTGTGTAGCCTCCTGCCACCACCATACCAAAGGCTTCTTCCGCCATGCGCTTGGGTGTTTTATCTTCCGGAAGAAGCACAGCGCTGTCCAGAATATCGTAGAAGATCGTCCTCTTCCTCTTCCCCTTCGCAAGGGGATCTTTACCCTGTAACTTGAGCGCCTGGTCCTGCTCCCACTCCATTGTGACGCGGGCGACTTTCGCTCTGATGGCCGCTTGCATGATAAAAAATTGCTCCATTGCCGGATTGGTATGTTTCACCACCCACTGCGGCACCCAAAAGAACATCTCTGCAAAGAAGGTCCAGTTCTTCAGAAAGGGGATACTTTCCAGCATATCCCAGAACGTCCTGCGCCACTCGGGTGCCAGATCAGGCTTGCTCAAGCAGCCAAAGCTCTGATCAAAGCAGTAGTCCGTGATGGTATCGAGCGTGAGCGCGCCAAAAGCTACGCCGGCTTCTAGGATATTGCCAGTCTTCAGGAAATTCTCCTCCACTCGAGCCGAAAGCTGCTCCACCTTGTCCATGATAAACGGCTCGAGGGTATCCAGCGAGCGCTTTGAGAAAAAACCAGTCAATGCACCCCGCCGCCTTCGGTGGTCACTGCCTAGTAGGGTCGACTGCACTGAGCCTTGTGCCTCCTTACCTTGCCGGCTATATCGGTCGCGCCGGCCCCCGGCGAAGAACACATCTACATAGTCAGGGTCGCGGATGGAAAGCTCATCGGGCGTCTTTCGAATAATGGGGCCATATTGATCATGCAACCGGTCCACGTTCCAGCTAGAGCCAGGGTATGGGCCCTTGAACCAGTCGTAGTATACCTCGTACCAGAATGTCGCGGCGGCGAGTTTGGGGCCGGGGAAGTGACGGAGGGGATGAAAGTAAAGGCGATAGACGACAAGAAAAATTCCGTATATGGCCACAGGAAGGACTGCAGACAGCAGAAGCCCGAGGAAACCCATCGTAGCTTATCAACCCTGTTGATAATAGGCTTAGAACTCAGGGTCGGATGCCAACTGAGAAGTGATAGTAGTTATACCAAACAGCCGTCCACCACCTGACTGGAAATAGCCCCCTCGAAGACAGAGTCAGTACGGCCTCCTATGGAAGTCTTCCGTCATAGTTCAGCTTCAGCTCTGCAGGCGAAGGAGCTCGGGCCCTGCCAGATATAGTACGGGCATATGCTCCGTCTTTCGGCAGGCATTAGGCTGACGAGAATCCTTCAGTTGATACACTGCCCCCGCTTGTAACCCCTGATTTGATTTGATTGTTGAATTCCCGTCTTTTGCTCGCAAGCTGCTGCATTCCTTCGTTACGCTTCGTAATGAAAGGTATGGTACTTACAATACCTGGAATACACTGTCAGCCTTGGTATATATGGAATAAGGGCCAGAAAAAAGACTCCTACGATACCTTAGAGCCCTTCATCCATCGCGGTAGATTCTGACTGAAGAAGACCTGTCGCCTTCATGTCGACCGCTCTAGGAGAAGAGTCTAGCACCGTGCTTGATGTCAAGGACGACGATCCCAACAGACAGCCAGGGACCAAAGCTTATTTTCGAGTCTGGGGGTACTCGAGCGCCCAAGATCATGTGATCAGAGTCCTTGGACTGTTCGCAGCGATCGCTTGTGGTGCAGCTTTACCGCTGATGACTCTTGTGTTCGGCACCCTGATCGACAACTTCAATGACTGGGACGCCGGGAAACTCACGCCTGAGGAGTTCCGGTCTCGCGTCTCTCAGAATGCCTTGTGGTTCACATACCTCTTCATCGGCATCTTGGTCCTCTCCTCATTCAACACTGCGTGCCTACGGCTGACCGCTACCCGGTGCGTCAGGGCCCTCAGGCATGACTTCATCCGTTCAATGCTCCGCCAGGATCTTTCCTACTTCGACAATCGTCTGCCAGGCACGGTGGCGACCGTCCTATCCAGCAATGCAGACCTTGTCGAGATCGGTCTCGGCGAGAAGCTTGGAATCGCCGTAGAGGGCGTGGCGCAGCTCTGCGCTGCATTTGTCGTCGCTTTCGCTCGGCAATGGAAATTGACTCTGGTCGTTGCCTCGACTCTCCCACTGGCGATGCTTATTATCGTTGTCACTGTGATCCTCGAGACGAAGATTACTACAAAGATCCTCTCCATCTATAGTACAGCCGGCGGGGTTGCGGAGGAGGCGTTGGCCAGTACCCAGATCGTCAAGGCGTACAATGCTGCTGCGAAGCTGCAGGCCAAGTACGACTCGTACTTGGAGAGAGCCACGCAACTCGGCGTCAAGAGGGGCCCGATCCGCGGGATTCAATACGGGGCTCAATTCGCCATCATGTTTTGCGCCTACGCTCTCGCTTGGTTCTACGGGATCCGACTCCTAGTGAAGGGCGAAATTGAGAGCGGCGGCTACCTGATCACGTAGGAGAGCCTGCCCTGAAGGCCGTCTAGACAAATGGTGGTGCTAACTGACATAAGAGTCCTCACATCTGTTCTGATCGGCAGCCAATCCCTCACGCTGATCGGCCCCTTCATTGGGGAGGTTTCCAAGACGTCGGCTGCCGCCCAGGAGCTTTTCCAGGTGATTGACCGGATGCCCAACATAGACAGTCTCTCCAGTGAAGGGAAGGCGCTCACCGGTGTGACCGGACATATATCTTTCCGGAACGTTTCCTTTGCATATCCCTCGCGGCCTAGTGTGAGGGTTCTGGATGATGTGACTGTTGACTTTGAGGCTGGGAAGACTACGGCCATTGTTGGCAGTTCAGGCAGCGGCAAAAGCACCATCTTAGCCTTGATCTCCCGATTGTTCGATCCTCTCTCCGGCTCAGTTTTCTTAGATGGACACCCGATTCATGAGTTGAACATTCGCTGGCTCCGTAGCCAAATCGGGTCTGTCCAGCAGGAGCCGGTGCTGTTCAGTGACAGTATCTTCACCAACGTCTGTCACGGCTTCTTCGGAACAGACATGGATCGTCTACCAGAGCATGAGAGGCGAGTTCTCGTGCAAAAGGCATGCGAGGCAGCATATGCTCATCACTTCATCCAGGACCTACCTGAACAGTACAATACTCCAGCTGGGGCTGGAGATGGCCTGTTGAGTGGCGGCCAAAAACAGCGTATCGCAATCGCCCGCAGCATCATCCGGAATCCTCCCATCCTGCTTCTGGATGAAGCCACCTCTGCACTGGACCCAAAGGCGGAAGGGACCGTGCAGGCAGCGCTCAATAATGTGTCAAAAGCACGGACAACGATCATCGTTGCCCATAGGTTGTCGACAGTGCAGCGAGCCGACAACATCGTTGTTCTCCACAAAGGGAGGTTGGTAGAGCAGGGATCTCATCGAGACCTTCTAGCAAGGAAGGGAACATACTTCAATCTCGTCGCTGCTCAGACTGAAGATGGTATCATCTCCACAGCCGGAGACCAGACTGGGACGTCTAAAGCTGAGAGCGTCCCTCTAAAAGAGGAAGGCCTCGAAGACTGTAACAGCGCCACCAGCAGCCAGTCACCAAAGGCCGCCACTCGCGAGCAACAAGTTCCCCTCCTAAAGTGCCTTTTTATTCTCTTCCGCGGCCGAATTCAGTTGTGGCCCCTCTTCTTTTGCGGACTAATTGTCTCCATCGGTGCAGGCAGTGTCTTTCCCGTTCAGGCGATCGTCTTCAGCAGGGCCATCCTAATATTCCAATTGCCCCTCCCTGCGATGGCAAGTGAGGTGCTTCACAAGGGCAACTTCTGGGGCATTATCTACATTGTCCTCGCAATATCTGTCCTGATCTGCTACGCCGGTCTAGGATTCTTTTTCACCATCGCAGCGTCTTTCCTGGGCGGGACGTACCGCAGTCGATACTTTGCAGCAATGCTCAATCAGGACGTCGGTTTCTTCGAGGAAGAAGATCAGTCAGCTGGGGTAATGACAGGCCGGCTTTCTACCGACCCCCAGCGAATAGAAGATTTGATCTCCCTCTGTCTGGGCTTCATTCTTCTTGTAGTCGTTAATGTGCTCGCCTCATGCGTACTTGCCTTGGCTGTTGGATGGAGGCTTGCGCTCGTTGCTATCTTTGGATGTCTTCCACCGTTATTTATTGCCGGCTATGTTCGTGTCAGGCTGGAGATCACCAGCCAGGAACGGACGACCAGGCTCTACTTAGAAAGTGCCCGGTTTGCGACAGAGGCAATCAGTGCCATTCGTACAGTAGCCAGTCTCACGCTGGAGGAAAAGATCATTCAGATGTATGATGAAAGGCTGTCGCATACCTCGCCAAAATTCGTCCAAATCACCTTTGTTTCGGCCATCTTATTAGGGTTATGCGAGAGCCTTTATCTTGCCACACTAGGGCTAATCTTTTGGTATGGAGTCAAGCTTCTATCACAAGGGGAATACAACGTCGAAACGTTCTTCATGGTGTTTGTTGCCGTGATCTTCGGTGGTCAGGCAGCTGGATATCTGCTTGGCTATACGGTCAGTAAGTATACGTTTGTATATGATCATGTGTCTACGTTCTCCTCCCTCTCTAACAGGGGCTATCCAGATACCGCAAAGGCGCACACAGCTGCAAACAACATTATCCATCTTCTTCGCTCCCGGCCGTCCATCAACGCCTCCACCGGAAGCCAAGAGAAAGCCCAATCAGACTCGGACATCGCTGTTGAGTTCAAGGACGTGCGCTTCAGCTATCCGGCTAGACCCACGGTCCCCGTATTGCAGGGACTATCCTTCAAGGTGAAAAGAGGCGAACACATAGGCGTCGTCGGTGCCTCTGGGTGTGGTAAGACCACAGTGATATCGCTACTGGAGAGGTTCTACGAGGCTGGTTCAGGGGAGATCCTCATCAACGGCATCCCCCTACAGGATATCGACGTCCACAGCCACCGCGCCCGTATCGGTCTAGTCACTCAGAACCCAACCCTCTATCAAGGCTCCATCCGTGATAATGTCCTGATCGGCATCAGCATCTCCCATAACGAGGAGCTGGACGGTCAAATTGAAGAAAAATTAACTAAAGCATACAAAGATGCAAACATCCAGGACTTCATCCAATCCCTACCAGAAGGACAGCAGACCGATCCAGGCACCCGTGGGCTAGCCTTATCAGGTGGCCAACGACAGCGCATCGCGATTGCGCGAGCACTCATCCGAGACCCCGAGCTCCTCCTGTTCGACGAGGCTACGAGCGCACTAGACACTGAAAACGAAAGGCTTGTCCAAGAGGCTATTGAACGTGTTTCTCATGGTCCCGGAAGAACCACAATTTCCGTGGCCCATCGACTCACAACTGTAAGGCGGTGTAATCGGATATTAGTCCTGCATGCAGGACGAGTCGAGGAAGAAGGGACTCACGCAGAACTGATGGCGAGACGGGGGCGGTATTATCAAATGGTACTTGCTCAGGGCCTTGACAGGTAGAACAATAGATACGAAAATTACACCCTCCGTCAACACAATAAACCCTTTAAACGAGATTATTGAGGTTTTATTTGGTATGAAAGGCATGGGCTGTGTACTTCTGAACAGTTATTTGTAAGTATGCAGCAGACACAGAGAAGGCCAAATGCTAGATTCTATTTTATGGATCCGGGCTGATTCCAGCATTTTCTGCTTGCAGAATCAAGAAGTGCCTATGAAGTTTCAGCCAACTTTATACTGAATGGTGGTGACAGGACCTTTTTATCTCTAGGTACGAACACATCAAGGTGTTGCAATGTCCAGATACTATGGGAGATGGGGAGATTAACCCAACCCAACGGTATGACAAGCAACCAATCAACCAATCAAGTTATGAACGCAGTCATCCACACATATCCTGCAGCAAGCCATATTTCTTATAGCTAGGTGCGCATTGGCCCACCCTGGGCCGGGAAGTTGCTGTCTAGAATACCCAAATCTAACTGCAGTTGCCTGAGGTAAGAGTGTATCCCCGGCCGCTACACTAGGGACTGAGTAGGACCTCCTTGATAAACCCATCCTTCCGAGTGTATGACTATCAAAGCTAACTTGAGCTATACTTGCGAGATGTGCAACAGGCTGGCAGGTGGCTGTTCCGTTGACGAACGGTTGCGACAGTCAGATCCGTAAAGAAGCTCTCCATAGACCCAGCACAGCTTTCCCCGAACACACATTCTCCTTGAGTCTGAACCAGGATTTTGTTGCTGTGTCAAAAGCCTAATGGATGAGCCAGGAGCGGATGTCGTCTTCGATGTTTTTTCTCTGGGGATGCTCCACGGCTTCTCTGGAGAATCCGAGAATGGAAAACGGGGTATTCTGAGAATAGATCTCTGCACCTGTACAATCTAGAGAGAATGTCCCTTCCAGTGCAATTGACGTGTCAATGATGGTTAAGGGATGCCCGACCTTGGTCGAGGTGCCCTTCGTTCTGTTGCGGTCTGATAGCCAGTGGTTTCCTGCAACCGTCGGGCCCGCATTTCCTGTATTAAAATAGGAGATGGAAAAGAAGCCCTGAGCGTAGCAGGGAGGGCAAAGTGCCGGAAAGGTAGTGCTGGAGGTGCGCGATCTGGACCTCGTTCGTGAACCTCGCTCGGGAGGGGTATTATTTTCTTTCCCTTTGCTTTATTTGAACCAAATACACCCGCTAACAGAGCCAGGGAACTCTGGGTGCCAATCGTCCGCACCTATTCATTCCCAACGCTACGTATGTCATTGCCGTTTGGGATGGGGCATTGCCTCACTGGATGGCCTCCTGCGGTGTTCGGTACCTTCTTCTGCTCTCACATAGAGGAGTGGTTGATGATTGAGGCTACAAGCTCTTGCAAGAACTTGTCACGACAAGGTCGAAGGCGACAGGTAAGAAGTAGGGAGATAATATCTAGTAGAATTATAGGTGGAGGTTATAGGCGGAGGTTATAGGTGGAGGCGATGATGGACACTATATCTCGTGATCAGATAGAATCGAGGCTAGTGTCGATCCGGCAGAGCGGATATAACAGATCGATCTTGTGCCTATCTCTGATTAAGAGACTGTAATTGGAAATAAGACCGTGACGTCACCGTCTTTTACAATGTCAGCCGAGTCTAGCTCAACAAACTCTTCTTTCCCTGCTGATATTGCCAAGTCCGTTCTCTTAGCTGTGGTTCGCTGGATAGTAGATAGAGCCATTGGGAATCTCGTTGATTTAATACGCGTCACGAATTAGATAACCAGGAATCTGGCTACTAATAAGAGTCACAGTGACTCCCGCCGTACAGTGACTCTCGCCGTTTATCCGCGATTGCCTAAATTTGCTCACTTTGAAATTAAAGAGCACTGAACAAATTTTTTGGTCATACTATTCTGTAGTCTGTATTATACACTATGCAGTAGAGCAATCAACTCGTTCCTCAGCCAGCCCATCACCCGCCAAGCTAGCCCCACATGCCTAAGAGGGCTAGCTCCCGCTGGGGTTCAGACAAGCCCGCTTGCGGCTTGTGGCTGTGGCTTGCCATGATGCCATCTCCCAGTCCCAGACGTCCTTCACCTTGAGGCTTGCGCCCTCCGCCCTCCACGATGGATCCCACCCACCTCCAACTAGCCCAGCCTTCCCATCAGTATGGACTCGACCCAGAGTTAACATCCACCTCGTACGGAAGCTCAATCGGGCTGCCGCAACCCCAGCACTCTCTCCTCCAATCTCACTCGTCCATCAATTCATCTGCACCAGGCGAACTACCATGGCCCCAGCGCATTCTCAGTGAAATCCGCGACTTGCTGCTCCTCCTCAGCCCAGAAGGGATAGTCCATTTCGTCTCGCCCTCATGTAAAGCAATCTTGGGCTTCGATACCCCCAATCTCGAGCACGATTACATCGCCCGCTTCATCCACGATGAGGACAAGCCCGTCTTCGCGCGCGAGCTGCGCGAGTCTGTCGCCATGTCCAGGCCCTTTCACTGTCATTTCCGGATGTACCAGGCTGATAATTCGACCTGTCTACTAGAGGCGTATGGGCACCCGCATTTTGAGCAGCTCAACAATGACCCCATCGGCTCTGCAAGCCCCAACCAGCCGCAGCAGCAGGGACAGCAAAAACTCTGTCAAGGCGTCTTCCTTGTCTGTCGTCCATACCATAATGAAAGCATGCGACTCCTCGACTCCTTCCTGGAACATAAACTCGAGAACGTCAGATTAAAAGAACGCATTGCGCAGCTGAAACGCGAAGAGGAGATTGACCTCCAAACCGCCGCGCAGCAGACGAGGTTATCTCATGTTTCGTCCTCGCATGCTCATCGGCCTATTACGCAGACGCATAAGGCGTTTGCTTCGAATCTGGATCCGTCGTTGCTCCCCAGCGGTGGCGTCACGGACGATAACGAGTCCTCAGATGTGCTGGATAATTCTAATGAATTGGACGTTGGCTCTGGTCAGGACCAGACAAGGGCTTCCCGCGCGCAGAAGCATGGCGGCGAAGAAACATCTGTATCCCATCTCAACGACGTCGAGCTCCTTACAGGTCTGTATTTTACCAAGGGCGAAAGAGCCCAGGGTATAAGCACGGGTACTAGAGACGGCCGACTCTATTACTCGGCGACCAGTAACGCCAAACCATCATCACGAATCGAGCAACGCGTCCCCCCAGAATACGAATCTAGGAAAAGGCTAAAGGCTGAATATAGATGCGCGGACTGTGGCACATCCGACTCGCCTGAGTGGAGGAAGGGGCCGGAGGGACCGAAGACGCTTTGTAATGCTTGCGGGTGTGAGTGGTCTACTCTTCTGATTCTATTGCTGTCCCCGGCTATTTTCATATTTTCATTTTTTTTTCTCTCTCTAAGAACTACGCTGACGTCGACGTCTGACATTTGACAGTACGCTGGGCGAAAATGGAGAAAAAACGGCAAGATTTGGGCTAATGACGCCCTCCAATTGAATACTCTCCTCAGTGTTTGTCTTCCGGGGTCGACGTTTGTCTCTGCATTTATCATGGGTTCATTGTGTTCCTTTCTTGATCATCAAGCTGCAACTATACCTCGCCTACATAATTTCTTAATAAGGACTACGAAAGCACACGACACGGTATGATATATCTTAGGTCCTTATATTGTCCTGATATGGCTTGTTGGCTGGGCAAATATTTCCAGTTCTCGGGCTATATATACGCATGATATCAAGACTCTACTAGTTACGGCTCAACCTATATTCTTAAAGTGGTTTTTTAGACTATTCACGAATCAATTGGTTGGGATTGTCAATTGCCTTGCTTGGTATATCATTATAGAATCATGTGCAACGGCGACATTATAAAAGACGTAGTTCAAGTACTGCAACTTCTGGTATCTCACAAGGAGACGGTGTAAACGGATCCAGCAGATATGTCTAAAATGATCTCTCTCATACTGCCGATATCACAAATGTTTAGAAGTTTTGATCCCTAATTAATGACATCTCCGTTCCTCAGGTTCGTCTTCCGGTATGCGGACGCTCTGGAGCATATTAAAATACGAGACATTGTAGAACGAGTTCGCTCGTCCAAGTGACTACTTATTTCTTCGCCTTCTTAGGGGGCGGTGGGAAATATATTTGCGGCTGGGACTGCTGAGCTGCCGGCCCGGCTTCGACCTCCTGGCTGACAGATACAGCCTGGGGCGTTGGCGCAGTAAAGTGTTCTCGAAGAGGGAGGTCCGTAGATGTGGGTGTGGACGCGTCATTCGAATCGAGTCGGTTGAACGCCAGACTGCGTGGCGTTACTGCGGGCATCGGCGAGCGCGGCAATTGAGCTGTCGCTGTCGCTGTGCCTCCTGGGCCTGGGGTCATTGGAATCGCGCTGGGGGTCATAGGAATCATTGTAGGGGATTTTAGTATCATGTCTTCGTATGCTTTCATTGTTTCTTTTTCTTCGCGCTCTTCGTCACGCTCTGCGCGTTCTTCTTTGGTTATGAAGCAGTTTTGGACGGCGATGCCTAGTTCGACAGTGTACAAGACGCTGTTGGATCTGTTAGTTTGGACAAAGAATAACGGAACTTAAGGTCGGGACTTACACGATGAGGATGGTGAATGCGAAAAGGGCTTTGGCTTGCTGGCAGTATGTGACGTTTCCTGAGTCATGGGCAACATTGCAGTTCTTGGTGATGTACCACGGGGCCCCGGACTGGCGGTGTTCTGGGTCCGAAGTATCGCTGCCGGCTTGCCATGCGGCGGAGATGCAATAGACGATGATCAGACCAATCTGAACAATGGCCAGGACGATGGGGTATAAGAGGCCAAGGATGTGGAGCGGGACCTTGGTGATTAGGATAAAGGTGCTTAGGATAGAGATTACGAGATTCCAATTCGTAGTGCTGCTGGCTATCAGCTTACTTCTCCATCAATGAGCTATAGGAGAGGACATACAACGAGGACCAAACTTTTGGAGTGTCGTAGGAGCGATAGTTAGCAGCTGCGTAGACAGCCGTGTCAGGAGAGCTGTTGAAACCATTGTCATAGCCGTCTTGCCATAACTTGGTCCGATACCGATCGTGTGCGGCGATGCCGGTAAATGTGAGGATGGGGATGATGAACGCGAGTTCCACGGCCATCAAAATGTAAATCAGATTGTGGTTGCGGTATTTCTTTGGAATATACATGGTGCTCAAGGTCTGGCTTCCAGCCAGGTCGCCGAGAGGTTAGGCTGTGTATGATTGCTTCTGGAAGGAATCAAAATCGACTGAGGCCAGACCGGCTGGCTGTATATTCAATGCAGTCGCATCGGAAGCCTATCGGTCGGGTTTAGACTCTTGAGAAACACGAGATGCTGAAACAAATACCAAGAGAAAAAGTCAAAAACCAACCCGGGGAAGCGCCCATAATTATGCAGTCAGACTCCTCGAGACCGAGTCCTCCACCTATTCCCAAGATCAGGAGAGGGGAAGCTCCGGCGCTTCAATGGCAGGCAAGAACGCTGACAGGCGTGCGGTGAAATGTTTCCCAACATACATCTGGCCAATACGGGCTGTCGTGCAAGCGCCAACACCAGCCCAAGGTCAGGGTTGAGCACCAATCGGGCGGCAGAGGACAAATGTCAGTGCTGGCCCCATCACACACTAAAGTAGCCCGTGTGATGGGCAAGACGATCTGCAGGCTCAGTGCCGGTGGAGTCCTTCACAGCGTCTGGCGAGTCCGAATAGTGATTTCATTGGCCTCGTATGGCGTCGGATGCTCACGTCTGGTCTTGACTGCAGTTCATTCTGGGTGGAGACAGCAAGAAGAATAAGCAATCTCAGCTACCTTAGCATGCTGTCGGGAATAACGATAAGAATCACACACAAACTTCTGCCCATGGCAAGCTAATTGATTGAACGAGATGTGATAGTGATAGCATTGCAATAATAGCGATGCTTTGATAGAATTCGAGATGGAACTCGAGGATGTGTTGTGTGTACGAATAGCTTCATGCGGAAAAGTAACGGCAAGTCATGTGCCATTAGGTAATCAACAACTAGACGTCACTCAAGTAACCTCGACTCTATATTTCTCTCAACATCCAAGGTTGATTTAGGATATTACAAAGTATTCCCAGGTGGTAATTACTCTGAATGCAGATTCCATACTTCCAACGCCGCGTCTGTCTTATCCGTCGCCTTGATACTCTCCCCGCCACTTCTCTACTTCGGCGAACTACCATGAGCTCTCCACCAAGGAAGCTTTCAGTGCCACATACTGTGCGCACAGCTGCGGAGCCCCGACAGAACAGATTGTACCCTGTCCGGCTGTCGCACATTGAACAGGCCAATCCTACAGTCCGGCTCTTGCAGCTTGCTCTATCTCCAAGTGTACAAGACCCGAATTCGCAAGATCAACTTGAGAAGTCTGGGGATGATGATGTATGGACCCCACGGCTCTTAGTCTTTATATAGCTTTCATGTTAACAATGTTGCAGTCTACATTACCAGAACCATTTACGTTCTTCCCAGGGCAATGGCTCGATGTTCATATACCTTCCGTTCCAAATGCCGGGGGATTTAGTATCACATCCACACCTGCAGATGCTCAGGTGCTGCCGTCACTAGAGCCCTCGCCTGAGCTTGCCCCGGCAGACGAAGAGGTGCCTCCTCCCATAGATCCGCGAGGCCGTGAGCCATATGTAGAGCTGGCGGTTCAGAATGCACCATCTAATCCCGCCAGCGCATGGCTCTGGCAGCCCAAGGAAGAGATCTTGGGTAAGGAGCTGAGCATCCGAGTTGGCGGCAGCTTTATATGGCCACCTGCTGGCATCAAGCTCGAAGAGCTTCAAAATGTCGTCTTCGTTGCTGGTGGGCTAGGTATCAAGTAAGTTTTCCTTTGCATGCAAAAGGTTTGTCAAGTATCCTTGCTAATACCCTGTAGTCCTCTCATCTCCATGCTCTCTCATCTGAACAACAATGATGAAAGCACTGGTGTTTACCATCCCTCTCTGAGTATCCACATTCTCTACTCTTCCAAGCTCCCGGAATCGACAACACCAGAAACAGCCCTCGACCAGATATTGTTCCTCCGGCGTCTGCGGGAGATCGTCCGCTCTCAGTCCCAGTTCCAGCGTTTGCGTATTGCCCTTGATCTTTTCCTTAGTAACCTCCAAGACCAGTCATCTCCACTCCTGCGTCAACCTCCAGAAGACCTAACCATTCATTCACGCCGTATTACCCGAGATGATCTAGCTAGAACTGTCACCGGAACAGACAGTAAATATTCTCCTGATGAAACAGTATGCTATGTCTGCGGTCCACCTCAGATGACGGACGAGGTTGTCGACATTGTCACCGAACTCTTGAACGGGCGAAAGGATCGAGTCTTCTTCGAGAAATGGTGGTAGGCACTTTTGTAGACGCCTGCTTGCTGCCACACAAAACTGTCTGGGATGCCCATGTCCACCTAGATTGACTAATTTGAGAAACCAACTAGAAACCAAACAGATTCAAGGTATTCCGCTTAGCTTCACCATTTCCATACTCAAATCCTTGATGGAGAGACGTCCTTTGACTGATGTCGAAATGCAAGACCATATTACGCGCGCCATCCATCCAACTACTCTTACAAATGACATACCAGTAGAACTTTTATGCAATCTAGGCCTGTCGCATCATACACGTGCGGACCAAACGCAAGTTCATGGTCAATCAATCTGGTCCCTTGACCATACCCCCATCCACAATCATCATCTCATCAATCCTCGCATCCGTATTGCCATACTCCAACCGCTTGTACGTAACAACTCGACCGGGGTTCATATCAAAGTCATAAAACCGCACGCGACGGATAAAGCCACCATAGCCGCCGTAGCCACCAAAGCCAGCTCCTCCTCCGTAACACATCCATAGAGACGGTTTCTCGGCCTCGTTCTTGCTGAGGGCGCAGTAGTCGTTTGCGTGATCGCTATGAAGTTTATTAGCAACTATGCTTCCTTGTGTATGATAAAGTAGTACTTACTGTCCACAACCGACGAAGAGAATCCCTTCTTCTTCGAGTGCGTCCTTGAATCCGGAATTGAACCCTGGCGCTGTGGAGGGCTCGGACCAATTTCCGCGGAAGTAGTTTCCTCTTTGAGCGAACTCAGGAAGAGGAATGTGGATGAATGCCATGTTCATGTGCATATAGGCGTATTGTTGATGTTTGGCTTTCAGACCTTGAGCTGTGGTCTTGAACCAGCGAATTTGGTTGGGCTTGATCCAGTCGTAACCCCGGAACTGGCGTTCATCGGGTGAGTATGAATGTGAGTCGAGGAGGTAGAGTGTTAGAGCGGAATGGTCAGTATTTCCACGACCGAGCACTTCCACGATATAATTTCCGACGCCATCTATGTCTTCTGGGCCAGCCGACGAAAGTGAGTAAGGCAAATCTTCCAAGATTGCCATGGACTGATGGCGATCTAGATTACCCTCATCGTCATGGTTGCCGAAAATAGCGGCGTAGGGTATCTTGCGGTCGACCAACAACTTGACGGACTTAAAGAGAGGACTCTGTGCATCTCTGGACGTCTCACCGTTCACCTGGTCTCCGCTCAAAATGACCAAATCCGGCTGCTCCTCATCAAGAAGCCTCTCCACAAAGTCTAGCGTTCGAGGATCCGCCTCACATCCCTGGCCAGGGATAAGCTCCGGGGGCACAGGGTCCCGGCAGTGTCCTAGACCAGTACTGAGATGTAAGTCCGCCAGCTGCATGATCTTGAATCGACCATTCTCGTTGATCCTTGGTACCGGCTTCTTGACTTTCAGTGGGTCTCCCCTCCGAACCGTGATCCGAGCTTCCAGGCCTTCTGTCCGACTATCCAGCAGCACTGGTGTGTCCTTAACTTCCCAACCGGGCCGAGGATCGACCGCATCGGCACCAAAAAGGACATCAACGGATGTAATGGCGCTGTGAGAATCGCTCGCGTGTCGCTTCGCCGTCCTCTTCAACCATATGCCGCCGGGGCGCTGTTCCCAATCGGCTTTATCTTCTTTCGGATCATCTAGGACCTCTGGCGCAAGCCTGCTTATTTTTAGGTCGATAACGACCTTATCCGCAGAAAGAAGCTCCTCTTCCTTTTTCCGCTGGAATTGAACGTATGCTGCGGAAGTCCAACCCGTCCGCAGGTACAGGTCTTTCTCCACCTGAGTCCACCCTGGTGCCGAAGGTTTGCAGCTCGACAGGAGGTTGAGAACCGAGCACGTCACTACGGTCACGTCCGTTACAACAAAGCCCGCATAATGAGAGGGAAGATGGCCGTGAATTGAGGCCGGGAGGACACGGAATCTGTTATCTAGAGTGATAATAAGAAGTAGAGCAAACGAAGCAAAAATGGCGAGCTGCACGCCCGCGCGAACCTGTAGAGAAAAGAAAATCGTCAGTACGTGTACACTGAACTCCGCTCCACAAGTTGGGGAAAGCGGCTCTTTAAGCGGATGGTGTCATACAAAACGGCGTGTCATGATCGTCGATAGCGCCCCTGGCAAGTCCTAAACATGTGTAGAACAGCCGGGCGCTGGAGCATGATGCGAGTTGAGTCTCGAGAACACAGAGCACATTCAGGGGCTCGCGCAAAATCAGTCCTAGCAGCAGGCCATCTCAAGGGGTCGTTCATTTCTTGAGGTAAAGACGGCAGGGGTCGATCTGGAAGGCGGTCACATGCGTGGCAACTCTGCCGAAATACGAATACGAGACCTTTCTTTTTGATGAATAGCTCTATCTCTAGATCTATATGTTCCCTTCTACCCTTCTAATATCTTTAGATCGGTCGAATTACTTCTTCTGCTCCTTCTTCACCTGCATCTTGCCGCTCAGTATATCCTTTGTCGTGGCAAGAATCAATGACCAATCCTCAAAAACGGTGTACGGCATTCCTTCTCGCTCACAGTAGGTGATCAAATCTGGGCAAGTCAATGTCGCAGTCTCTAAAGAGGAAAACCCCGATGAACGTACCCTTGCCGGCCTTTGCGAAAAGCAAATCTGTCTCGCTAGCAGCAGACAAGTCCGAGACACCGTCACCGGCGTAAAGCAGGGTCGGACGCTCGTCGAACGGCACCGCAGCGTACGGCTTGATCTCCAAGGATTTATCATGGCCAAAGTGGCTAGATTGACTCTTTAGCATTCTGCGTAAAAGCATCAGGATTACCAGTCATACCTGTCATCGTGATACTTTATTTGCCATCCACCAGGAGTATTGATGTCCCTGCCATCGCGGCTTTCAACGTCGTTGGCAACAATTGTGAGATGGTCATCAATCTTGTGGCCCAGGAGAGTCTCCAATAATGTTTGGATAACGGGAATCATCCCCGAGGACAAAATCACAATGGGAACGTTGTTCTCCTTAGCCCAGTAGTAGAATTCCTTGAAATGCGGGTCCAGGCGCATGTTCTTTTTGAGGATCTCGAGGCAGTCATCGAAAGCATTGGGCACGCTGTCGAGCATGTCCCGGAAAGAATCACTATCGAGGCAAACTATCAGCATCTCGTCCAAATGTACGGTTTCGACACCATTTACCGGAAAGTAACCTTGTTCTCAAGTACGTCCTTGTTAAGCTGGCGGCGCTTCTCCTGGCCAAAGCCAAGGTTGTCGGTCTGGCAGAGGCAATTTGATCAGTATCTGATTACTGTGTAAGGAATCAGGGGCTGTACCATGAAGTCATTGCCTACAATTGTTGTGATTAGCGATCGGTACAAAGGTAATCACAAATGCTGTGAACTTACTGTCGTCAATAGTAATAGTGCCATCAAAATCCGAGAAGAAAATGATCTTAGGATTGGTTTTCAGATAGGGGAGAGTCGAGCCCATTGCGGAGGAATGGCGGGGTAGTTTAAGAGCTAGGAAATGGAGTCAGCGCGAATGCAGAGGGAAATTTCAGGGCTCTACGGCTAGAGAAGTTCGAAAAATATAATGAAGAGGGTTAGAGACTGTACCTACTGAGTGGTAAAGGATTGGGCGTGCTGTGAGAGACTTGAAAATGTGTTGACGTTCTATGCAGAAAAAACCACCCAGGGACAACGAATATTTAAAGGCACTTCAGCAACGCAGCAGACTACTCCGAAAAACATAGGCCCGATTCCATCATTTCAGGGATCAATCTGGGTCCATGCAGTACCTGCGGATCTTCTCCATAGTAAAGGGCCTTTCAGAAGCCGATCTGGACTCTGGTGGAGTCGTCAATCCCATCTCGTGATTTTCTCCTTCGGCGTTTTCTCCGCGAACAACCCCCAAACAAGTCGGAATCCGAATTGGAGAAATGGCACGTCTACTCAAGTCCCTGCGGAATTTCCTGGGCTCGAGTTCGTCGTCAATTCCGACACCGTCACCGTCAACGCCGTCCCCATCGCCATCAATTGCAAGCGCTCGATCCCGCTTCCCGCGATCAATTGATACAGACTTTTCCGTCTTTCGAGGTACCTACTAGGCCCCCAGGCCCCACGACAAGCCCAGACTGACGAATCCATATTCGAATATCCGCAGAGGGCGATCGGGTTGTGATCAACAATGTGAAAAAACGGCAGCCGATGTTGACGGCTCCCCTACGCCGGGGTCATAAGATCGATACACCTAGAGGGATTCTGGACCCTGACCGGATTATTGGTCGGGGACCTCGCGAAATCATCCCAACTCATAAAGGTAGAGGCTTGAATTCCTTCTTAGTGTTCTGTTGGATAAATGCTGATGGTATGACCCAGGGACGCGCTTCCTAGTTACACTTCCTACCCTCGAACAATATATCTCTATGACCCCGCGCCACGTAACGCCGGTATGTAAAAGTCTACCTTCTGTATCGTCGCGAGCCCGCTGGTTAACGAGTGGTTTTTAGATATACGCAAAAGACGCAAACGTTATTGTCTCGTTACTCGATCTGCACGTCGCGCAACCTGGCGAAGGCGACAAAACCAATGGCCCTGCACCGCTACAAATTCTCGAATCTGGCACAGGTCACGGGGCCCTAACATTACATCTATCGCGCGCAATTCAGGCCGCTAATACCCTCCCTCCTCCGCTTCCGATTGCGTCCCAAGTGAAATACCTCGAACAACCCCCTGAAGAACCCAAGGATGCTGAGGAAGATTTGGAACAAGACCAAGAGCAACAGCAGCAACAAGAACAAGAACAAGAACAATGGGACACATGGCGCGCCACCCGCAAAGCAATAATCCACACCGTCGAAGTCTCCCCCATCTTCTCCCGTCACGCTGAAAAACTTGTCCGCGGCTTCCGCCGCGGTATCTACGCCGGCAACATCGACTTCTACGTCGGCCGGGTTGAAAACTGGGTCTCGGACCAAATCAAGGACTCCTCACAACCCTTCCAGCCTTTCCTCACCCACGCCATCCTCGATATGCCCTCCGCCCACTTGCGCATCCCGCACGTCGCATCTGTTCTTAAGTCAAACGGCATTCTTGCCGTGTTCATGCCCAGCGTCACCCAGATCACGGAATGCGCGATGTATATCCGCAAACATGGGATTCCGCTCGAGCTGGATAAGGTAGTTGAGCTGGGGACGGGAATTAGTGGCGGACGCACGTGGGATGTGAGGTTTGCGGTAAAAAAATCCAAGGCAGATCCGGGATGGGATAGTGCAAATGACCCTTCGGGGTCTGAGGTTACGGCTGAGGAAAGTGGCTCGGAGTCAATTGGTGGTGAAGGTGGAGGACCGACGCAGGCTGGGCCTGTTGCTAACGCTAAGGAAGAGCCCGTCCTTGTTTGCCGGCCGCTGGCTGGGCAGTTGATTGGGGCTGGAGGTTTTGTGGGGATTTGGAGGAAGTTGCATATTCCCTCCTCGTCAGGCGTTTAGGTTACTTCTCCTTGCGCCGTTGTATTATAGATTTTTGTATACTACTAGCCTATAGATAATGCATGAAGCAGATGTATAACGAAAACACCTTATTGTACTCCAGCAATTTACAAGATAATAATACCGAAAGCAGAGCAATCACAGTAGTGACCATGTCTCAAGATCGTCAAGTTATAAGCAAATCCTAATACATACCTAGAGTACCAAGAGCAAAAAGAAAGCGAAGATAAACTGACACCACGCCGTTGACTATTCACTTTCCAAGAAGATGATTGAACACGCAGGTGTGAACTGGCTAAAATCCCCTCCGGCCAGATCCAGTACCAGCTCTGACAGCACGAACGTGACATAAAATCACATACAAGAAAGAGATGAGACAGACAGGATAAACTGAGTTAACACCGCAGACAACCAGACAGACAGACACACGCAAAAGCCCCCCAAAGCGTACGGTACGTAGAAGTAGAAGAAAGAATTCCGAGATAACAAAACAAGAACAGGAATAACCGGGCTACACAAACACCAGTCTTCGTAAGATCCGACATGACATGCTCCGCTCCCATGGTCTGAAGAGTAAAGTAACTTTGCTGAGCTACCGCTCAGTTTCGTTGCGGTCCAAAATCCGCCTCCACAACCTTGCCCTTTTTACCTTTAACTGAAAACTCCGCTAACAATGCGATATGATCACTTGGGAAATGATAGTTGGGGAATCCAGGCACCCTCTGTAGATATTCCTTGTCCACCTCGCCCAGTAACCCCGATACGTGCACCGTATTCGATGAGTACCAGATGTAGTCGAGTATATCTTTGAAGTCGGGGGTGTAATTCGTGAAGCTCAATTCGCCTATGGCACCGTATGCCGATTTGAGCTTGAAGGGATGTGTCATGCCGACTTTGCTTAGGTTTCCGTACATACGTTTCTCCAGGTCCGGATGCTCTTCAATCAACCCTCCGTTGGCGATGAGGTTGTACGCTGCAGATCCAGGTGACGAGTTGAAGTCTCCACACATGAATAGCGGAATTTGGTCACCACTGGCGTACTCCGCGGATGGGGCGGGCTCGGGCATCGTCTGCTCGCCTTGGGCTTCTCGGAAGCGGAAGGCAGCCTTGTCCGTGCACGGAGGCCACTTTGCGTACTTTTCCGAGTGTTTTGTAATCTCCTCCATAAGGATAGCTGTCTGTATCAACTTCACATCCTTGAAAGCAGGGTCCCAATAGAGATGAGCGTTGACAATGATGAACCGGGATCCAGTTTGCCGGTTCTCCAAAAACACGATGACGGCGATGTGGTCTTTCTGCCATAGCCGATTATAAATATCATCTTGACCTTTAGCATCCGGTCTCCGTACCGCCGTCTGACCGAAGTTGATCACCTGCTTGTCAAGAAGAATGAATTTGCTTCCCTTGAAAAAGGTAGCACATCCATCAACACCCTTGGCGTCCTCCTCTTGCATGCCCATAGCCCTTCCTCGGGGCCAATACACACCCTTATAATCACTGTAGGCCAATTGCTCCCTGAAAAACTCGTTGTAGCTTCCTTGGTCAATCTCCTGCAGACAGATAATATCCGGGTCATGAGCTCTGAGCTCATTAAGGATGGTCTCTCGTCTGAATTCCCAAGACAGGACGCGGGACGGAGCATAGCCGTAGTGTGATTGGGTCGCTGAGGAATCGCAAAGTGTGTTGTAGGAGAGTACGGAAATCTTGTCTGGAGAAGTAGCTGCAGTCACATCGAGAACGAGCCAGTCTCGCGCGGGTGGAGGAACAGGCACTTCTTATACAGATTAGCGTGATTTTTATGTGACTCAAAGTGAGATGAAACTGACCTGGCATCTCTTCTTTAAGATATTTAATCAGGGCTTTGGTGCCCTCTTTCATGATCTGAGACTTCAGAACGTCCTCCAGTGGGTTACCCTCAATTCCCAGAATCTCCAGTCGGTAAAGATACCCCATCTCATAGGGAAGGGTGCGAATATTGTTATCGAACAGAAGAAGATGCCTCAAGTTAGTGAGCATGCCGATTTCTTCCGGAAGCTCGACAAGATCGTTGGCAGATAAATCCAAGTGGGTGAGCTTCCGTAGTTGCCCAATCTGCGGGGGAAGCACTTTCAATTTGTTGTGACTGAGATAAAGCTTTTCCAAGAAGGCGTACTTGAACAGTGACGGTGCTAGAGCCCGCAGTCCCTGACCGCCGAAATCCAGCGCATGCCAGCCCTGCCGTGAGGCAGGCTTTGTCTTCGTAACCCCATTCTTCTGATTGACACCATTCTCTTGAGCCTCCGGCTGGCTGGGTGCGATTTGGATGCCCTTGGTCTGCTGAGCCACGGCACGAGCATAGTAGTGGGGTGAGCTGGCCTGTCGGGACTCCGCAGCCAGCTGGAGCTGCTGCTGCCAATGTTCGTTCATAGACTCGTCAAGTTCTTCATCAATATTGGTGTGCGTTCCGTTCTGAATGTGGCTAGGAGTGAAGTGTGGGGTAGCAGACGTCAAAGCCCCGCTGGAGAAGTTGTGTTGATGGCCAACATGTTGAGGAGGCTGGTTGTGGTGGGCGTGGTGATGTGGTTGCTGTGCGGGGTGTGGGTGGTGGTTCTGCGTCTGAAACTTCATCTGCATACCAAAGCGCTGGTGAGCCTGGCCGCCATTCATGATGACATGCTGCTGTTGGTGTGTCTGGGTATACATTGTGAAGGGATTGAGGGCAGCTGCCGATCCGAGCGGAGGCGATCGCGAGGGCGAAGGAGTTTCGTGGTTGAATTTCAGTCGGGGAGTCGGGGAGCCTGTGCCGTTGCGGATAAGGTGACGTTGGTGAGGTTGTTGCGTTTGAAAGAAGTATTGCCCGGCCCCAGGCTGCTGGAACCTGTAGGTACCATCTGCCATTTAACGTGGCAGATGAAACCCTGTGTTATTTGCGGAAATGGAGGTTTCGGAGCGGAACCGAATTCGCAGCACCGGGGAGACGGCCGTAGCAGGGGAGTGAGGAGGAGTCGGGGGTCGAATACGGTCTCTCCTTCTCTTCAACATGGGGTCCTGGAATGGAACCACCCCAGAGAAAGCGACTGCTAGACGGGACGAGTAGAGCGATGTCCCACAAGCAACCTTCCGCCGCACTAGTTTCAGCACCTGGCTAGAGATCAGGAGGAAGGTCTAACGATCGGACGTAGAGCTGCGGTGTCGGGCGAACGAGTCACGGCAGAGAGACGGCGGGATCACAGAGGCCTAGGGGATTGAACGTTAGACGGGCTCCCCAGATAATTGGCCAACAGCAGATACGGCTGAGCGCATACAATACGCAGTCAGATGATATAGCAATGACGGTGGACACCAGTCGAGATGAGGTTCTTTCACGCTCGCCTGGGATCGAAGGCGGGAGGACGTTGTTGAGGTGTCACGTGATGATTGTGGGAGGAGGCTGTGATTCGCCACTCTAGCAACCCTTGGGATCTTCGAAGACCATCGCAAAGCTTGGTAAGGCCAGATTTCTACCCAAAGATCCCCTTAGTTGGAATTATCAGTTTCTAGTCTCTCCCTTGATTCTTTCAGTCAATTACTCGACCGTGTCCTACTCAGCTACTCAGAATCTGTTGTAGACAGTGAACAGTATGCTCTAGAACCATCCATAGCCACTCCTTGGTCAATCCGCGCATACTTGGTGACCGAATTGACTGAATAACTGCTCTTTCATCTCTATGAACTTGCTCTTTGAAAAGAGAAATAGCTTACGAGCACATAAACAATTACCAGTTGAAAATACACCTTCAGAGCTGTAATTGTTCGGTCCCGCCAGCTGCATACCCAATATGAGGACTTCAAGCAGACCATGTACTGGGAGTTCTGCTATCAGAGCAGGATTTCGTGACTTCTTAAGGTCACATGTCCAAAAGCCTTTGGTAACTTATACACAACAAATCTCAAGTTCAAGATATCTTTTATTTCACATGACCCGCGGACGTAGTTCTGGTGGAAGGGGTAAAATTATATCGTAATCTTCGAGATCAGTGTCACCATTCCTCTACTAAACCATAAGACGAGTATAGTAGCACAGAGACCCCTTATTTAAACTGAACTTGCTGAAATGAAGCTGTTTCTGCTACTATCATGATTATAGGATGGATTAAGACCGCCAAACCATAGTAAGCTGCCTGCCCTCAGCACTTGCTGAAGTATATTTATGCGCAGGAGTACCGTATTCCGCATGCATATGCCCAGGAATGCATTAATAGTTTCTAGTTCTCCTATTAGGGATCAAGTCATATACTATAAGTATAGCAACATCATTACAGTATCTTGATTAGAAAACACCAAGCGTCCGCTGACATCAATAATATATATAATCACCGGAAGAAAGCCAACAGCAGCACCCGAATTTGTTAACTAGGTCCCAGAATTAGATCCATAGTCGTAAGCACTCCAAGTTCGTTCTTTGAAATAAGTCCAGTCTAGATAGCTGGTACTTTGCGTTTATAGGCTGGCCCGGAACACTATATAGCTAACGCCGAATACTTGCCTATCAGAACCCTGGCAGCCGTTATTGTCCAACAAGCGTTGAATAGCTCTCGCTCCCCGTACTCCGAGAGCTGAATTCTCCGAACAGCTTGCTGCGGTGTAACACCATGGCGACGACATGGAGTCGGTCTATCGAATCATTCCGAACAACTTTAAAGCTCCTTAGCCGCGGTCAGATCAGGCTGTTATACCAAGCGGTGCCGGGAAGACCCAGAGTACGCTTTGCCTCAGGCCCTGAAAATCAGAAAGCTCTCAATTTTCGGGTGATTAACAGAAACAATGGCACCCTTGAAGATCGATGCGCACCAACATATCGTGCGCCCGGCCTTTTTTTTTGGAAGGAGGGGGGGGGGGGGGGGGGAGGAGGCGCAT
>QPHH01000028.1:88052-166966 GCA_003574815.1 Aspergillus spinulosporus | reverse complement strand
GGGGTGGGGAAGATCGCTCCTAGGCGAGACAGAGAGATATCGAACATGCTGTCTAGATATTGAAACAAGCCATCGAGAGGAACCCTGACCTCGCGCAGGGCATGAAAGCTCCGGACTGGGTCTTAGAAAGGACGCTAATATTCATGGCCAGCAACAACATCGGGACATCCATTCTGTCCTGCCCCTTGACCGTCGTTTGCCAGGACGCCGCAGAAACCAAAGCGCTCACCTGAGAATCCAACGAGTGTCTCGCTTCAATCCGGGACCGGTATCCCACGCAGTTTGGTTTCTTTGCTACCTTACCTTCAGCCGAGGACACAGCCCGGTGCATCGACGAGATCAGATATGCGCTGGACATACTAAAGGCGGACGGCGTTGAGCTCTTCACCAGCTATAAGGACAAGTATCTGGGCCATCCGGATTTCGAACTGGTTTGATGAGAGCTGGATAGTCGCGCGGCCGGTGTGTTCACGCATCCCATGATGGAGGATATCATGAAGTCTATCAACGAACCGTTAATGATCCCGCGAGTGCTGATGGACTGGTCACATGAGACAACGCGGACAGTGGTGCATCTGATCCTGACCAATACTATGCGTCGATGTGCGGCGAATTGTCGAATTATTCTCCCCTATGGCGCGGGAACGTTGCCATTTGTCGCCGGTCGAGTTGCCGCATGGGGCTCCAAACTCATTGATCTGGAAAGTCCGCCGATGAGTCCCTCGCCGATGCCAGACTGTTCTATTTCGATCTGGCCCTGGTTGGACATGCATTGCCGCTTCAACTTGTGATGGATTCCACTTCTGATGGGCACGTCTTGTACGGCACTGACTACGCGGCGGTTTAACTTGAAGATGTCGTAGGTGATGAGACGCTAATTGTTACAACAGGCGTGGCTGCACAGACCCTGTTTCCGCGCTTGGCAGACTAGAGAGCCCAAGACTGGCCCATGCCAGTTGACGGTCGATTCATGGTGGTCCGTTTTCACACTTACATATTACCGAAAGTGTAGAGGGAGATTATCAAGTACGAGATCAATTACTCGAAAGAATGCATTCAAATCAATGGCAAAAACCCAACAACGGCGAGAAAACCAGACGGTGGTCAAGGCGTCTGCGATATTGAGCCTTAAACCCTGACCAGTCACGTTCATATTTGTGAGGCTCTTCGATATCGCATTCTTCTAAGGTCAATGCTTGGACTGCGATAATCATCGACTTCAATAATCAGCGCCACATTCATCCAACTGAGCTCGAGAACGCTTGACTGAATGGAGATATCTATGTATCACGGACGCAACCAAAGTCTGATGATTTATAATCCTCGCTCTGACGGCCAGGATTTGGCAGCGAGGCGGGTTCACGGCTCCATCGAGTTCCAACCACACTGTGCACATTCCACTGAACAGCAGAATCCAGGTGTGGCAAGAATCTGGTTCGGCTCGGGGCAGCCGGCTGAGTTCCCGTCGACTGGAGAATATCGAGATATCGTGATGTCAACCACTCAGAGCTATTGGTCTTACTACCGTGGAATTGTGGCCATCCAATTTTCAAGTTCGGCGAATGCCACACCACACGGATTGTGTGCTGTGTGCGATTGCCCTTTTCCTCTCGCCCGTTTCTGGACTCCCTGCTGCTCGACGGCAAATCCGCCACTAGCTCGGTGTACCTACGTTAGCACAGTGCGGCAGGGAAGACAGGCTGGGAGGGCGGGAAAATTCAGGCCGAGTTCCACAAGGACAAAAGTCTACTAGGCCATGCAGTTGCATCGGGGTTGTGAAGAGGAAAAAAAAAAATACAAGGTCCCATGTCTCTTGCTGAGGTTTTTCTTTTTTCTTTTCTTTTCTTTTCTTTTTTTTTTCCTTCTTCTTTTAATTCATTTTCATGTGTGAAGAGCGCTAAAGTAGGCAAAAATCGCGAACTGTCTCTTGTCAACCTACAGAGTGAGGTCTCGGGGAGTATGTGAGCTCGTGACCTGCGTGGTAAAAGTGTAAATGTGAAAAACTGGATTCTGACTGTCTGATGCAGCCGAGACTTGTATGGGACGGCTTGCAGGGGCGCAAGGTTTATTTCCGAGTGTGAAGAGGTGGAGTCCTTTAGAGTCTTGTCAGTCGTGGTGAATAGACCGACCACGACCAGTGAGAGAACAAGGGGATTATGCTGTAGTAGTGTCGTCAAGAATCCAGGATCCTGGATGAAGAGTTCCCGCCGTTGAGCGGTCTAGTAAGAGACCTGAGACAGGCAAATTGGCTGAGTGACATGTGTATTACATTTCGAACCACAACCCCTATCTTTGGAGACTCATGGTTTGTGGAAAGAGAGGGAGTCATACTTAGCCGGAGGTCCGAAATTTCGCATAGCGTGTCTGTGTTGTGTTTTGCCCCCTCCCAGAGAAGCGTCTCCTTCTTGATCAACTCCTTTTCCATGGGTTTGCCGGATTTGTCTGGGCTGGCCTCGATCAGTGTGCACTGACTTACTCACCACTCACCCCGCCGCTATCTCTAGCCTGCACCGGGCCAATTTTTCTTTTTCTTCAGTGTATCGGTATCAGCCCCAGTATCCTCATCATTCTTCTCTCTTCTTTGTCCTCCGTGAGCGATAGATGCTTTCATTGTGCTCGCGTGGTTTGTCTACAGGACAATGAATTATCCCTGCAAAGGTTCAGGCAATTCTGTGAATTGAGAGCTTGAAGATTGGAGATTGAAACGTACCCCTTGCCATGCGCACAGTTTCTCGGTGATCTACTTTTCCGCTTTTCGATGAGAACGCTCAATACTGTTTCTATATGGACATGATGTCGGTAGCTCTTGGGGCCGGCACCGGTCCGTTCAACACGAACTTGTCTTCAACAGCCTCCGGCTCAGACCTGCATTCCACGCATTCTGCGACCAGCTCAGCTCCCTGGGCTGCAACATCCACCTCCTCCCTCGCCTCCCTGAACGACTACACCAACTACCCTTTGATCCGTCAAGGCGACCGTACCTATCTCCGCGACCCCGAGAACAACTACCCCCTACCATGCGACCTTCCCGAGATCCAGCGTCAGATCCTGCGCTCCCTCATGCTGATGCGCGTCTTTGGCGGCCCCTTTTGCAACCCATACCTGGTCGACCAGGCGCCTAAGCGAGTTCTAGAGCTGGCCTGCGGCTCCGGTGTTTGGTCGAGCATGTGCCATGATTATTTCGCTCGCCGCGGGCATCGCGATGTGGCTTTCTATGGTATTGACATAGTGAATGTCGCACCGGACCTTCGCAAGAATGGCGTCAACTGGCACTTCAAGCGACACGACCTTCGCAAGCCCCGTTTACCCTTCCCCGACGATTACTTCGACTTCGTTTTCATAAAGGATGCCGCCATGTGTCCCCTGAGTCCGGCGCAGCAAGCACAAGGGTTGGCTGAACCCCTCAGAGTGCTCAAGTCTGGCGGGATTCTGGAACTCTGGGATTCCGATTCGGTTTTTCGCTCGCTGCTTCCTAATCCTGCACCAGCTCGCAAGTTAGCCTCGAGGGAACAAGATACGGCAGAGGCGACTGCGACGTACACATTTTCATCGGCGACCCCGTTCACAAATGCTCAAAACAAATTTCTGCAAGACTACAACTCTTGGATAGGGAAGGCGTTTGATCGCCGCAAACTCACTACCCTACCGTGCGCCACAATCGGTCTCGCTTTCAACTCGGAAGTTGATGTACTAGACAAGGTCGAGAGTCGTCGAATCGCCATTCCTCTGGGCGAACCACGATGGGAGCGCGAAGGCGGCAAAGATGGCAGTGGTCCTCGCAAACAGCTGACCCCGGATCAGCTGTCCATTCGACGGACGGCTCTCCTAACCGTCATTCAGATGATCGAAGGCATGGAGCCCATGCTCATGGAAGTCAGCGGCAAGACCCGGGACGAATGGGACCGGTGGTGGACTGCCATGATAAGTGACTTGTTCCAGAAAGGAGGCCTCGCCAATGGAGAGTGCTTGGAAGTAAGCGCATGGTGGGGTCAGAAGAAATAAGCCCTTGAAAAAAACACAGACAGGCATTGTTTGGACTCTATGGGAGTATTTGGTGTTCTGGTAAGGATGACAAGAAGAAACGACTAAAGCGCAGCGCAGCAACCATTGCTCATGTCATATTGGTGATACCCCGACTCGGTTTGGTTGATATTATTGTTCATACTGATGTACATTTCCACGGTCTTGCTTCGTTACCGCCTGCAAATCGACATTATTTGTTTTCATAGCGCTGTTTTAACGCTCGATATCGTTTTAGATAGTACCTGTGTACTTGTTAGCACCGTTCTCAGCTTATACACATCCTAGACCTGGATGATGATACGATATAAATGACAAGATTGTTCCATAAAAGTCTCGTGACATGTAATAGAAGACGAACAGACCAGACGACCTGTCGGACAAAACTTACAAAGTCTCAATCTCTGTGTAATCAAGTTAGCAACGAGTGTAGCAGTGCTGCCGAAAGCGAACCTTTCTTCACAAACTCCGCCTTAGCTATTCCCTTTCGAATATCCTCTTCATCCTTGAGATGGACTTGGCTTGCAAATGCGCGATGCAGTCTGGTTCGAAAGTAGTCATAACCTAGAGGATACTCGCGGCCGATATTGAGAAGCTCTACAATTAAGTATCAGCGAGAAGTCCATAGACTGGTCGAAATCAGAATCGAACCTTTGTATATATTGATCACTTGTCGGCGAAGCTCTGGATTCGTCATTGTCCTCAAATGTAGTAGATATAGAAGGAGATATATGAGATGGAATTCTTCGAAGAGGGATTGAAGTCAGTGCGGCACTGGCAAGATGTTTGCTTCGTGAAGCGGAGGTGACGTCGTAATAGGACAAACAAAACTTGTTACTCTGGCGGGCCTCGCTAGTCTCGTATCAACAAATACAGCAATAATCTTGCTATTGGCTAACTGAGTCGTTTCATGAATCTCGTCTTTTATGAGGACAGTCTCATCACCGTACGAGTAAGAGTTGGTTTCTAGAATCTTGGAGTATGTCGAAGCTCGAGGCTCGAGCGCCGGACTGAGTGGGGTACCGCAAGCCGTCCGAACCCCGTCGCGATTGTTCACCCCATGCTCCGGCCGAAGCTGAAGCTCAATAAAGATCAAGCTATTCAACGCCCTATACTCACGTACAACCCGTCAATAATGATACGCAGTCCAGTTTCCCGAAGTCAGCGACTGGCTTCTGCTTTTGCGACTCGACAACCCACTGCAATCCGCCATTTCTCAGGCTCCCCTCAAACGAGCAATGCCCATCTGGAAGCCCCGAGCTCCAAGCCGAAGCCTCACGACATTGACCCCCGATGGCTTACAATGACTAAACGGCGCGTTGGAAAATGCATGATGTTTGGATTGAAGCCACATCAGATGCAAGAGGCAGGGGATATTGTGCGGCAAATCGCCAGGGACTGGCGCGAGCTGATCGCGGGTAGTGAGGGTTATTTGACGGATGCTACAAGGAGGGGATTGTTCAGGCAGAGGGTTGCGTGGGGTGAGATGGTAAGCTCATGGGAATAAAATGGCATATCAGGAGCCTAATCAGGCACATTCATGCTAATATATGGTTGATTGCTTGTATGGTAATAGGATAGCATGGTAAGGTTGCTGCAACTCCGTCATGGCGAGTGATGTCTTGACTGATTCGTGGAAGGGTATATTTGCTTTGTCTCTCTTCTCGGGATTTTGACAGTGTGGCCCTAACGGATTGCCATAGGACATGTCAACAACGTCACATACGTCCGCTACGCCGAAACCGCGCGCGTATACTTCACCCATAACTTCGCTCTACATATCGACCCAGCACATAAGACCGAATGGATGAACCTCGTCAGCAATAAAGGACTGGGCATTATCCTCCGTAGTATCAAGATTGACTACAAATTCGTACGTACCAGCATTACCTTTGCATCCACCTCGACAGCACGTCCCCTTGCTGACGGCTTTGTACACAGCCCATGCAATACCCGGACAAGGTGACAGTCTACCATAAACTAGTCCACGACCCCTCATCCTCGCAATCCACCCAGTTTGCATTCCATCTTCAAGCTATGATCCTTTCCGAAGCGCGTCAGCGCCCTGCCGCTCGCGTCCACGAGGACCTCGTCACATACGATTACAAAATAGGTAAGAAGGCAGCTATCCCACCGTGGCTTATGAAGCAGCTCAAGGACACGTGGGAGCTTCAGGAACAGGCGAAGAGGCAGTGGCAGCAGCGGATCTTGGAAATCGAGGCGAGAGTGAGGAAGTTGGAGGTTGAGAGCTGGGATCGGGAGGATGCTGTTGAGGATATGGGGTCTGCGCAGAACTAGAACGCTTTGTCTCAGCGGAAAGATTTGATGAAGATATATACAATATAGAAATTCGGGGTATGTATATGTCTACTTATTATCGACAACTTACTATAGACTAAGGTGCCTGTTATGGAAATGTCATGTATATGCCGGCTTACGCCACGTGACATCGTGGCTTAGGCGCGATCTCCAACCCCTGAGGATCTGACCCCTGAAGGTATCGTACAAGACATACACAGAGAGAGAGATCTATCGTCAACGAGATAGAGAATCAATCGTCATATGGCATCCGATCCTTAGTAGGCTACGTTTGTGTAGTTGATGCAGCTTCCTTCTGCCCTTTCCCCTTTGAGCATTCACAACAGTGCCAACTGTACTACAATGCACGCTTATTTATTCTGTCTTGTGCCACCAACACAATAGTACCTGATGTTGCTGAGACTTCACAAAACATGCTTCCCTCAAGCGAGACACACCCGCCAGGCATAAACCTTCAGTACCAGCACTCCAGAGCACCTACTCTCAAACCCCCTTCTCGAAGTCTCAGATAGAGCTTCTGATTGGCTTGCAAAAGTCACGTGCAACACAATTACCCCTCCCCCACAATAGCTAGCTTTTACAATGAACCCCTCCAGCACTTCCTTCTGCAGCCATTCCTTCTCTCCTAAAAAACCAACTCTATTAATACATTCATCATGGGTGTCGAAATTGAGCGCATTTCTCCAGGTGACGGCAAGACCTTCCCCAAGCCCGGGGACACTGTCAGCATTCACTACACCGGAACCCTGGCCGACGGTAGCAAATTTGACAGCTCCCGCGATCGCCCCGGCACCTTTGTCACGCAGATCGGTGTTGGTCGTGTCATCAAAGGCTGGGACGAAGGTGTTCCCCAGCTGAGTCTCGGCGAGAAGGCTAAATTGATCTGTACTCCGTATGTGCTTGATTGTATGTGCTTTGATGGAAGAACAACTGTTGACAAGGATTCTTTTGATATGCAGGGATTACGCCTATGGCCCTCGGTGAGATATACTTGCCCTGCTCATTTCATCCCGGTGAAGCCCAATTGGAGGGTTCCTTGATAATCGGGCATTATCTTTTTTCCCCCTTTACTTCTCGCTGATTCGTGCTACCTTTAGGGGTTTCCCTCCCGTTATCCCTCCCAACGCTACCCTGACCTTGTAAGTCCCCCCCAATACACAATCTGAACACTTGGTTAACAGCAAGAGTAGCGAGGTCGAACTACTCAAGATCAACTAAATGCTGGATTCGGCGGAGCTTTGGTGCTGGGCAAAGAACACATCGGCATGTTTAGCATAGGCGGCTTGTCTGTGTGGTATCTGAACTTGGCGGTTCATACGAGAATATGTCGTGTCTACGTTCTTTAGCTCCTTTTGATAAGCGAATTAACCCGGTCCCGATGCAGTTTTGAACCGGCGGACTTGTAGTTCTTCCCAAATACGTTTTGCAATGTGCCTTCCTAGACATCAAGCCCTGAATACGACCATCAGTCTGGTCAGGTAAAGACGGACACTGACGAATTAGTTTGGGCTTCTCTGTCGGCGGAATGGATTTTATGAAAAGCCTCCCATGCAGTTCGCAAAAACGTCAATGAATTTCACTTCATCGCGACGGCTTGATAAGAACGAAAACCTGGGAGACTCCATAAAACGGCGTATGGTCTGGTTAGATGCCTCCGTAAGTGTTTACTAAGCATATGTATAAGCGATAACACTCTCTTCTGTGTATACGTTGCAGTAAAGGATTGTAAACTTTCCCTCTGTAGCTTTCACCAGCAGTTGCGGAGCGCGTCCGTTGCTTGCCGCCTTCCTTTCCAAGCATATCGGTCTATTTCACGGCCGCCAGTGTTCAGGGTCAAAATTGCGTGGTATCTGCTGCTGAGCTTTGACAAGCCTAGATCAATCCCAGTATACATTTTCACGGACCCGAACACGAGCTCACAACTCCACGGCCGAGGTCGATAGAGCAGCAGAAAGACCGGTGGCTGGCCGGCTTTCTGTGCTGCTGCGGAAAGTTGGTCAGCTAGCGCCGTACTAAGCCTTAAAGCAGTAAAAGGCCCTGGCCGAGGTAAGAGAAGTCCAGAACTAGGTGGATATCGCAGCGAGTCATCAACCCGATAGCCGGTTTTGGATACGAAGAACAATAATGTCCATTGTGACCTCAAGTGTAACAGTCAAATTTTCACCAATTCTAAAGGCCTCAATTTTTGAGGATGTAAGCCCTCAAAACGTGACTCAAAAGTCGACACCAGGGTCAGGGTCTTTTTGGCTGCCAAGCAAGTGGACGGAAGGATCGACCGTTTAGCCTGGTTTAGTACCAGGTGCCCGAAGGGACTTTCCCTTACCAAATTTTGAGTCACCCTGGTTCTGGATCCTCCACACTTCAGCACCAACCACCGACACGTTTTCAGTCTTTTTTTTTTTTTCCCTTTCGCGTCCGAGCGCCGAAACGATAACTCAAAATCGCGAGCCATGATTCATCATTTCAAGAATCGCTGTCCGACTCTGCAACGGTTCCCTTCGTGGGTCGACAGGCTCCAGCAGCAGCTTACTTCCTATACCTGAGTCTCCAACAAAGACGGGTGGGCAGGATGGGTGGACAACAAATGAGCATGAATGAGTCGTATCATCTGACAAGCTTGCGGGGCAGATATACCAACACAAGATGCCGCGAATGGACCGCACTGGTCGATCATCCATCTTGGTGCTGGCCAAGTCCAGCTTGTCCAGCAAAGAGACGTATCAGGACAGGGATACAGTCTGACAAACTGCAGGTAAATCGAACGGGCCATATCTGAGAAAGTGCTGCACTCTTGATTCGAAAAGAAGTATTATCGACAGTTGTCAGTTGTCACCAACGAAAGCTCCCTTGAAGGCGTGATACATAGCCACTTGATACCTGATAACCCTACGCTGTCATCACTCTCGGATCGAACTTACAGCAGATCTCCTTGATCGCAGCACGCGATCTCCTCAGAACGGAACTCAAACGACAAGCTGGCAATCCCGTTCGCTGTTCTGCATGCGATGTTGATTTGAGCTCATCCGTCGAGAACGGCACTGAACCGGGCTGCTGTGTAATATGGTGCTGCGATTTCGACCATGTATCTACGCGACTTGGCACTACCCGGGGATAAGCGCATGTGCAGTCTCAGGGAGTATTCCCATCCAACTCGGCCTCTTTGAGCCCTTTTCAAAAAAAACAATCCATATCTTGACCCCGCCCGCCGAAGCCATCTGGCTAGAGACAAGATCGGCGGACCTTCCTCTTGTATCCCTGCAACTTGAACAATATGGGGTAAGCGGGGAGGTAGATGCTGCATGTTGTATCGCCAATTGTGCGCCACAGACGGTAAAAGTTCACAGTGGTAAGGTTGCCGGATCCGCAGGTCGTTTGGCTGATCTAGCCTATAATAGGCAGGCTTCAGAGCAATCACACTCTTTACGTTTAGCTTACGAGTCTTGCAGGACTAGATGGGCATAATTGGGGCTTTTGCCTCTCAGCCACGAATATTTGTAGCGGTAAACGAATGGACGTTGGTGTATCGTAGATAATTATTGCAAGAGGCCAAGGCCTCTAGCCCAGACGGACACTAGACTTGAGCATGGGAAGTACGTGTCTAATTGTTTGGGAAATGTTGCAGAAAAGGCATTCGAGATAAAAGTGCGTAGCACAGAACATACTCCGTAGGTATTTGCCTTCTTAAGCCAAGTGGGACAAGCGGCCGGAGCCGATATGGCATGATCTTAGCTTGTCCGCCTTTGATCAACTAGCTCGGGGATGAGGTGCATGGCTTTATACGCATACCGTCGTTCAGAGTTTTCCTGAAAAAAGACAAAAAAAAAATGACGGCTAGCATTAAGCCAAGGACGCCATCGGCGGGAAAACGGAATGATGGACCGTCGCAGGAGCCAAGTGTTAGCCTCTATATCGACTGCGTCTAGTGGTAATCGCCCAGTGCCCTGAAGCACTTCCGCAGAAAATTTGGCCTCAAATATTTCAAGGAAGTGATGATATATGAATGGAGTCAAGACTTATATCTGTCCCTAGAATCTAAAAATAACCCGTGGTGGGAGCGACCGGAACCAGGCTCTAGGCGTTTACCAGTGCTTACCAGTGCTTGACAGTGAGCTGCCTGCAATGTCAGGCCATAAAGTTTCTGCCTTAGGCAATTATGAGGATGTTTCCAATCTTTAGGTCGTTTCGTCTTTTTCGAACCAGGTCGACTCTTCCTCTCCTTCTTCCCGCCTCTACACTCCCCCACGCCACGTCTTATCCCCTTCACTCTCCCCCCTCTATCTTATTATTCGAATTCTTCCCCTCTTTGCTCTGTGTATTCTCATATCTGCTTGTTTCTTACGTTTCTCCTTTTTGTCATTCATTCATTTTAACTGCAGAGACCCTGGCCTCGAATCCAGTCTTTTCCAATCTCCCTTCCGCCCTTTCCCGCGAACTTATTTTGGAACTGCCATCGACTTCATTTCCACCTGGTCCAAGTCCTTGGCTGCTATCCGCCAAGCCGACTCGGACCTGGGTGTTGGGTTCCCTCGTCCATGCCACGTTCATCGGCTACGGCTAGGAAGAGTCATAGCAATCGACAAGACCATGGCGGCGGCGGTTCTGGGAAGAAACCAAGCAAACAAAAGTCAAGCGGGCATCTAAATGCGACATACAACGGTACTGCTGGATCCGAAACTGGACCGTCTTCGCAGGTCGACTGGCCATCGCATCGTTCTGGAGACCAATCGATCGCAGCAGTCGCAGCCAAATCTAACGGACCGGCCGATAGCTCGAAAGCGGACAGTAACGGACGTGGTTATCCGGGAGGATATGCGAAGGGAAATGCAGACATGTCCTATGGGCAGACGAATGGTGGCGTTTCGCCGAATGGTGGACTCGCCGGGCAGGCTTCACGTCGTACGGATAAGTCGGTCACTGGAACCAAGAGGACAACTTCGAATGCGTCGGTGAATCCGTTCCAGCTGGCATCCACCATTCTCCGATCGTGTCCAATGTACGACACTATTGCCATCTTAATCTTTCTGCTTCAGCTTCCGCCTATGGTTCTCACTTTGGTCCAATTCCTGTTTGCGTCCTTGACTTTTATGCCTCCCAGCGGTACCGCTTCCGGATCCTTCACCTCCAACTTCGATATATTCCAGGGACCAGCCGGAACCCCCTCGCTGGGTACGATGATTGCAATGGATGGTTTCTGCCTACTTGTATGGGGCCTTTTTATGTGGACGTGGGCCCAGAATTTTGCTCTCGATTTAGCCCATGTCCAGGTTGCCATCACTCTGGGCGGTGGAGGTGCAGGGAAAAACGGTGGTGTCAATGCGCTCTGCGTTGGTATTGTTTTGATTCTGCATCTCATACGCAGCAAAGGAATACAGGATTTTGTCGTCGGCCATCTTGTTTCAGCAAAAATCATTAGTCCCGATTTACTGTCGCATTATTCTTACCTCATGCCCGCTGAATTCAAGCGCACCGAATCGCAATCATCCCCGAGTTGGATCCGGAGCCTGCTTGCTGTACATATTCTAGCCCAGGCGGGTACTGCGATGGCGAGGCGATCGATGACTAAAAATAGGACCCCGACCCCATCACGGTCAGGTAAACGCGTGGATACAGAAGCGTCCGCCGGCTCACAAACTCAGATCGACTCGGCATTCGAATCCGCGGCCAGCGTTTCTTCTTACCTGGGCCCCGACGGGCAGATTATTACAGCAGCGCATAAGGACGGTAGAGAACGTTTGATTTCGGCAAAAAAACGACGAAGGCAGGCAAATCAAGTCCGGAGCCGGCAACCTTTTTGGGCTGCACTCGCAAGCACGAAAGTGACGGTCATGAGGGAGTATGAACATTCTAGGGCCTTGTCAAAAACTGCTAGAGGACTTGCTACAACGGAGGACGATCTTCAAGGCGTTTCTTTGGACGATGGATTTGTTTGGATCACGTATGTGGATAGCTCAACGATTAAGTTTGCAGCTGGGGATTTTGCGCCTTCGGACGACCATTCCGCGTCAGGTGCCTGCGAAGCAGGCCGCGTGAGCAGCGAGGATACGGAGCCGTTTTACGTCTGCGTCAATGGTGCTCCATGGGCAACCGTCGTCATCACTAAAGAGCATGATCCTTCGAAAGCGTCTAATACAATCTATTGGCGAGGCGAGATATCAGGTCTTGCCCCCAATTGCGCCTATACTTGCTCTTTTGTTAAAAGCGATACGGATGAGGAAATTTGCGCCATGAGTGTCAAGACCCCTGCGGCCAATGACGCAGAACAAGGTAAGATATTCGTTCTATGTTTTCGATACGTCTCAATAGGGTCTAATTTGTCCCCTCCATAGCCAATTCGGTGCCGGCCCCTCCGCAACCCTCATATCGGCCATCTTCTCCAACAACCACGCTTAAGAACTCGATCATTAATGCTGAGGCGAAACTGAACGAAAAGCGTGCTCGACTCCGAAAGGCCAAAAATGACCACAAACTTGCTATTTCTAAGATCAAAAAGGAGCTGGACAATTACACCAATCGTCTTCAGAGCGGCACGGATGAAAACAGGCAGAAGCAACGCTCTCTTCAATTAGAAAGGAACATTCGGCAAACCGAAGAGGCTACCGCCGCTCTGGACAACCAGATCGATAACTTGGGTAATGTTCCCGACGATGAGTATCAGGAATGGGTTGAACAGAAGGCCAAGTATGAACGTGAATTGGAGCTCCTCAAATCAGCCAAGGCAGAGATCGCCGCCACGCGTACCACCAATGCTCGCGAGTTATCTTCATTGGAATCCGAGTTGAACTCTACCACGCAAAGGCGCGAACGTCTCCAGGGTCGCCGAACCAGAGTGATTGAGCAGTACGAACGAATCATCTCGGCCAATGCACAGGGTCTTAATGAGCGAGAGCGCCGCGCTGCAGAGCAGTTTGCCCGGGAACAAGATCAGTCGAAGTTGGAGCAGAGTTTCAATGAACAATTCGCGAGCATCAGCCAATCAGTGCAGGATTATCACCTGCGCACCAGTCAATTGTGGCAACAGTGTACCGCCGTCGAACAAGCCCTCCAGCAGCAATTGCTCATGGAGCCCGCTCCGCTTACACCCGAAGGCGATCTGCCTGGTACTAGTACGTTTGCCGACGCGCCCAGCGTGTCCTTGAGCACATTGCCGTCGAATATGCCAAGCCACCGCTCGCTACTAGGGCAAAGTTTTCCGCCGCTCAAGTCTAGTCCTCTGCAGCACTATTCATCGCCAATCGGAACTGCTCCGTCTCATCCGGCAAGTCCAATCGCCGCTCCATCCTACCAGCCCTTTTCCAGCTCCCCATTCAGTAATGCGGCATCCTTCCTTGACCCGGACTTTGTCTACCGCGACCGTTCGTTCTCTAACCGCTCCGCGCGCAGCAGCCTCTATGGCTCCGAGTTTCCAGACGCGATAAATACCCGCCGTGTCCCCTTCGGCGTTGACCCTTTCGAGCTCGGTAACGAGAAACGACGCGGTTCCGGATCTGATAGCAACCCGCTCAACGGTCCGTCTGGTCTGCGTCCTATCTCCAGTCCTTTCCAGCGAGCCGCCAGCCGCGCAAGTGGAACCGGAAGTGGCGGAAGCGGAGGAAGTGGCAGCGGTAGTGGCAGTCCTAGCTCTGCCCGTGGAAAAGGAAACTAAACGGAACTGATTGCTAGCCAGCCAATTCATTCGTCTGCGGTGAAGACAAAAGCATTGGAGATTGATCCTTACTCGCTCACCTATATGTCCATATTTGGTCCCCGGACATGGTTCGGAATGTCCGTGTCATGACTGTGGTTATATAGTCTCCCGTCGCCAACGGTCTATAGATCTTGTGCTCGTCGTGTAGAGTCACATCTTATATTTTGCCGAAAGAAAAAAAGATTTTGGTTCTGGCGTCGCTATATACGCATTCTTATTTATCTGTCTATCCTTCTAGTTAGAGCAGCTCTGCTCATCATGTAGTCCCAAGGATATCTATTTATAGTACATTGTAGTCATAACCTCAACCGACATTCAAATGTTCAAGACCCAAAAACTTACTAATACATTTATACTACCTCCTTCCCCATTTCCCAAAACTTCGTGTTCGCATACGTCAGGCATAAATCCTCTGATGCAATCTCAGCAGAGTCGGAGGTTGAGCTCGTGTTCAGGCTCGTGATTGCCCGAACAATCTTCCCAACAACAATAGTATGATCGTATACGTCGACCACGCTCTCCGGGAGAAGCCGACACTCGAATATGAATGGGAAGAAGCAAGGTTCCAGTCTGGAGGACCTGGTTTCGTGTGCAGATGTAGATAGAGTGCCGGGTTTACCCTTCCTCCGAAGCATTGGTAAAGGTGGTATTGTAGGGCTCTCCCTAGTACCAAGAGCCTCCGTACCAGTCCCACCATCAGAAGCTGATGAAGGCGCAACACCTACGAATTCGAACATGCCCTCCCCCAGCGCGAGATTCTGGTTCCCCCGCGCAAAGTCCCGCGCCAGACTCGCAGTCGCTAGGTCCGTCGCAAGCAAATGTACGAGAAATCGACCAGATGACATAAGCGCATGCAGTGTTTCAGAGGGTCGGCGCACGTTAAATGAAATCACAGGGTGCGGCGTTAGGGTTACGGTGTTGAAAGAGGAGACTGTCATGCCGCGGAAGCGGGAGGCGAACTGGGAGGTTTTGTCTGTGGGTGATAGAGGTGATGGAGGTGTTGGTGGTGGGGACGGATTGGGGTCGGTGGAGGTGATTATGGCGACAGGGTACGGGATCCGGCGCATGAGGAGGCGTATTTGTGTTGATAGAGAGGGTTGGGCATCTTGCTGGTTGGTGGTGGTAGTCGTTGTCGATGATGGGGTTGCGGTGGTCGGATTTAGAGACGGCTTGGTGGTAAGGCTTCGGCGGGAGTACTTCTGCAGTAGTTGTCGGGGCAGTAACGATGCATATGAGTGAGCATCAATATAACGGCTTCCTATCTGTAGGCTTAGTTGGTCTCATCCTTAGATACAGACGTGGACAAACCTCTACCTGATCCCAAGTCCCGAGAGGCAGCTAGAAGAGCTCGGGAGAGAAGGAGCTTCATCCCGACAAAATAAATAAGAGAGCAATCACAACGTTGTAGATTAACCAGTTCAAGTGACCAACAGACATCATGAGGGAGCAATGAAATTAGATCACATTAGCATCCTGCCTGCGTCATATCTAGGTAGTGCTATCTCGGAGGTGATATGCACTCCGAAGAAGTCGTTCGGGACGATGCTTATATAAGCTGAAATTCCAACCAAATTTGTCTACAGATTCTCCGTCCGGGCACTCAACCGCAAGGGCAAAGCAGACTCAGTCCAATCGCGTCGGGACAGTCTGGAGCTTAGGCACTTCAATTCCACGCACCCAGGCCAGTCTCAATCGAACGAATTTCTTCTTAAATTGAACGTGATCGACCAAATACACAACCTCAATGTCTCTCCACACTACCCTCCGCCGCACCGCGGCATCACCTCTCATCTCACAAGGAACAACAACTTTCATCTGCACACAATGCCGGCATGCAACACTCCTCCGCCGTCCGAAACGCCCCTACACATTCACACAACTTGTCACTCTTTCCGACGGGAGCACATTCACTCATCGCACAACCTCTCCTTTGCCCGTGTACAGATCAACTAGGGATACTCGCAACTCGATCATGTGGAACCCGAGCAGCAGTAAGCTGAAGAGCGTGGAAGATGACGAGGCAGGGCGCCTAGCTGCTTTCCGAGCGAAGTTTGGACGGAACTGGGATGCTACTGCAGCACCTGAAGATGGTGCGGCTGAGGGAGGGGATAAGGAGAAAGAGGAAGCGAGGAAAGCTGCGCAGAAGGAGGCGGAGGAGGAGGACGATAATCTGTTGGATTTAATCAGTTCATTTGGGCAGGAGGAGGTTGAGAGTGGGAAAAAGAAATAGATGTATGAATGCGGTGTCTGGGTGAGAGGAGGATTTCTTTGCTTTCTCTGCGGCTGGATTGTATTCTAGGCTTTTGTACAGTATTATAGCATTCTCGGAACTCACTTCAGATTCGACGTCTTGCTGCCATTGAGTGTGATGTACCTTGCATTGAGCAATTTGAACTTAAGGAGTATCACGAATCTGGAGCTGAAGGTTGATTACACGGCCAGAATTTGCCTCAACATAAAGTATATGATAGCATACACATGATAAGCCAGGAATAAAACGATAAGGGATATCTGCTGCTCGCCTTTTTTACAGAACAAGGAAGAAAACGACCTTACGCCGCTTCAGTTGTTGACACAGTGTTTTCAGAAGGAGCTCCTGGTGCCGATTCTGTAGAGGCGTTATGCTCATGCGCAGGCGGATAGAACGGATTCCCATCCTCACCCGCGTCCAGCTGCAGCAGGAATGTTTCCCATAGCTCGATCAACTGCGCAAATTAGCCGAGTCTGTCATTGTTCCTTTAGTGTTTCAGGGTCACTAACCTCCTTCTGAGCTTCTACGGCACTCTCCAAGAAAGTTTCCACGCCAGATTTGAAGTCTTCCACCTTCTCCTTCTCAAATCTCTGCAGCTCGTTTCGCATCAACCTGCCCATGTCCTCAAACAGCAGCCTCGCCTGGTGAACTCTCCTTTCCGCGTCGGCCACGTCTGCGTTGGCTTGGTTTAGACGATCTTGTTGCGATTTGCCTTGTCGGAGGAGCTTCTCCTGACTGTGCTTGCGTTTCTGCAGTTCTGATTCAGCTGCGTGCCAGCTGTGGTAGGCTTTTTGCCGTTGAGAGAATGCTGTTTTGACGCTACCAATCAGGCGAAGATATTCATCGATTGTAATTCCTAAGGTCAACACATCCTGCTGCGCTTGACGGTCGTACAGTTCTTTGATACGTAGCTGGAGATCTGATAGACCGTACAAAGGCCCTGAGAGAAGAGGAGACAATTCAACGGCAGCTAAGGATTGTATTGAGGTCGAGAACTCGCCAGCAGCCTCTGACAGTCCTTTTCGCTGAGCTACAACTGTGTCGATAGCCTTCATCAATGACTTCAGTTGATTCTCAAGTGCATCTAGGTAAATCTTTCGGTCATGGAACCACTTTATCATGGTTAGCTGAATCACTTAAATACGGATTCTGGGTGGCTCACATCGTCATGCTCGATGAATTTTCCGCCTCCGCCCACACTGATTCCAAACGAGCTGAACATACCCTTGCTCTGACCTAGATCTGGCTCCCTGTTCTCCTTGTTCTTGATGTCCACGTTGAAAGCCTCACTCTCAAGGAAGATTTTGAGGTCGCCATCATGTTGGAGGATAGGATGAGCGGCAATCTTATTGAGCATGCGCTCCAAGGCGGCTCTTCGTGACTCCACGAAGTTGGTATCAAATCGGCCCACCGCCTGCTTCTCGGGCGGAGGGGGCACAACCACGCCGGGGTTGTTACTGTGCAAGGAGTTATAAAGCCACAGGAAATCACGATACCGCCGGCTAACAGTAAATTCAGGCTGTCGATAAGCTTTCGAAGTTGTCTGCGATAAAGTCAGTGCCGCGTCTCCCAGATCCCGATCTGGAGATGACAGCCTACCTTGGTCCTAACCTGGTACACGATGTGACTACTGGTCAAATCGCCAACCTTATGCGGATCACCGACAGAGATATCAAAAGTCGGGTGGGCAGCTTTCTCCACGCTGACGCTCGGCTGCTGCTGTCTCTTTGAGGCTTCTACTTCACTTGGCGGCTGCACTGGTGGAGGGTTCCTAAATCCCGTACCATCCTCTTCCAAATTCACTGAATCCATAATTCCAGCACCGCTAGATGTTTGAGATGTGGTTGAGGCCGGGCGCACATTGCGGCTTGCAAAAGCCTCCTTCTGGGGTGGTACGGGGGCTTGTTCAAGGCCTGTCGGGCTGTTTTCAGAGGGCTTATCACCCAGAGGACCTAGCGGATCAATTGCGTCGTCGACCGCTTCGAGCTTTGTTACTTGTGCCGTGATTTTGCCCCTGCCTCGGGGCCCTCGTCGTACCGTCGAACGGGATGCCTCTTGCGGTGTTGATTGGTCTGGGGCTGCGCAGCGTGGAAGTTAGCATGAGCCCGCACGTTAAGGTTTGATTTGGTGGGAACGTACCTGTTCCCTCGGTTTCCGACCGAGACGCACCGAGGTTGTTGGTTGATTGTGAGGGCACATCTGTATGCCATGTCTGGTTAGCCATAATGATGCGACTGTACGGTGACTGCTTGGTACTAACCACCCCATGGAGAGTCACCACCGTCCAAGTCCATGACTGACAGGAACTGGTTATTTAAATGGTATATAATACAAATCTAATTAATCAAGAACTCGAACAACTGTATGATTTGGAATCGGAAGCGACTGGGAACTGTGCGGGATGGAAGTTGGAGAGTCGGAGATTCCAAGCAGGCCAGATTGGTTCAACACCGCCCGCACTGAAGCTAGCAGACTTCCCCGCTTAGTTTAAGGCATCATCATTTCTATATTCTATTTGGCGGAAACGCAATACTATATCTGATTTATGTTCCTGTATATACTTGCAACCGTCATCTTCTAAAACCGGCGAAACTTATACTTGAGTCCAGGCTTCTCAATTGTATAATGTAATCAAGTTGGTCTCGAGCTGTACATATTTATTGCGGCGCATCACTATCCTTAAAATGTGATATCATCAGCATCCTGGAATTCTATATAAACTCTACATGAATGAATGCAACGGGCATCTTCTTCTCATAGCTCCATAACAATTCTGCTAAGGTAATAAATCCTTTCTCATCTATTTGACCCATGGAATTCCAAGCTTATGCATCTCTACAGCAAGCTGGAACAGATAATCCAGGCTCTCACATTGGGTCTTCGCCTTCGCCACATTGTCACCCCATACGTAGCTATAAGTGTATTAGCATACTGTAACCAAATGTGGTTTGGAAGGAACTTACATTCCGTGCCTCCTCACAAGCACAGCATAGGTATCTGGGTAGGCATCCATGGCCTTCTCCAAGCTTCCCGTAAGATCCTCCTCAAAAGCAGTGTTCTCAATGATCGGAATCCTAAGAGTATCAAAGTACCCTAGCATTCCCTTGCCTGGGCCCTTGGGTATACCCTTGATCTGCTCGATGTTGCTGATCTCAAAACAGCCCTCAGGCCCCTTCTCGCGCTCAACCAGGAGGGTCACCAGGACCGCCCACTGGGAATGGGTGTGAATACAACAGCCAGCGCCGCGCTCAAATGAGGCCAGGAACAGCGGGGTGCAAGCGGAGGGTTTCAAATCGAGAGGCTTACGGATGTACTTGCGCTCGGAGGGAGGGTATTTGGGCGTGGGGTACTGCAAAACGAAGATGTTGTGTGGTTGCATCAATTCTTTCTGTACGCCAGAGGGAGCGATAAAGATATGTTCTCCGCGGCGAATGGAGGTCTGGGTAAAATAGTCAGTAAGGTGCATTGAAAAAGAAACCGGGGGCATTCGAAATGCGACAGGCACTTACGCCACCGCCAGTTCCTGTAACCCAGCCCCAGTTGTAGAATTTACGGCAGAGCTCAGGAATGAGGTTAGCCGGGTGCTCTGGGTCGTCCGACTGGACCAGGTGGTCGTTGTTCTGTAGCTGAAGTTCCTGGGACATGGTGATGCGAGGCCGATTGGTATGGGTATAATAAATTCCCGACGATTTAATACGGCTGTATATCGCAGTTGAGATTTCGCAAAAAATCCTACTGGCCTTGTGCCCTGGCAAATACTGATTCCGATGAGGAACCGGTTTGAGGATGTGACGAGGAGAGTGAGGGGTGGAGGGGTTATACAAAGTGCCACTACAAAAATTGTCGGCGATTGCAAATCTGGACCCCACTTGTCGCCTTAACATTATCAAGCTGACCAATTACAGGATTCAATTCGTCCACCTCTCTTGCTTTCCGAAGGTTAGGCAAGCATGTTGCTCTAATAAATTAGCTGCAGTTTGCTGATGATTCAAAACCCTCCTATGCTTCATAACCGCAAGAGAACAACCATAATCCTTTTTCTTGCTAGATTTGGCGGTCTAATCGCAGTAGAAATTCCTTATGAGCGAGCAATTGAAGGGAAGCAGTATCGATGATACAATCTACGAGGTTCATTAACAAACATGAGACCAGTCTTGTGGTTTGAGCTTCCCCCATGGTTTATTTACTCCGTAAACTTCCCCGGATTCAGCGCACCAGTCGTTCAATAACCATATCGCAACAACAGGTAGACGAGATTAAGTAGCTTTCCCCTAGAGTATATAGAAACAATAATCTCTGTGATATCGGTGGACTTCGGACTAATTTTGCTGAAGGGTAAATAACGAATGTTTGATCTGCCGAGCCGACAGAACATTGGAGAAGCTGCACTAACCCAATTGAGCAGCGGGCAGCGGAAGAGGCCACCTTGAACTTAACAGCTTCATTGCTTTATATTAACCAACTGCGATTCTTTCCCCAACCTCTCTTCCTTTTCCCTGCTGTCCTCTTCTGCACTACCCCAGCTTGACCTGAAGCTGCCCCTGCTTTTCCTCCACGGAGGGCCAATCGCCTGAACGCTTGCTTGTTTATTTCTCCCTTTCACCATGCGTCTTAACACAGCTCTTACCTCCGCTTTGGTCTCTTCGGCATCCCTCATGGGCTACGCCCATGCCGAAGACGAGTCAGCCGCCGATTCCACGTCGGTCGTTGAGAGACCTACCTTCACGGTCAGTCCGATCGTGTTGTCATCTGGATGTCCTGTATTTGCTGACTTCAACCTCTTTAGCCTACCAGCATTGAAGCTCCCTTCCTGGAACAGTTCACGGACGACTGGGAATCGAGGTGGACTCCTTCGCACGCCAAGAAGGAAGACTCCAAGTCGGAGGAGGATTGGGCTTATGTCGGCGAATGGTCCGTTGAGGAACCCACCGTCTACAAGGGTATTGACGGAGACAAGGGTCTGGTTGTCAAGAATGTCGCGGCCCACCACGCCATCTCTGCCAAGTTCCCAAAGAAAATCGACAACAAGGGCAAGACTCTTGTTGTCCAGTATGAGGTCAAGCCGCAAAGTGAGTGACTCCTCTATGTTGGAAATGATGCGTGGTGTTGATACCTTCTCTTAGACTCCCTGGTTTGCGGTGGTGCCTACATGAAGCTTCTCCAGGACAACAAGAAGGCTCTGGCAGACGATTTCTCCAACACCACCCCCTATGTGATCATGTTTGGTCCCGACAAGTGCGGTGCCACCAACAAGGTATGAACAGCTGCCAAAATTTTTATCCATGACATCCACTAACTGTATGTAGGTTCACTTCATTTTCCGCCACAAGAACCCCAAGACTGGTGAATATGAAGAGAAGCACCTGAAGGCTCCTCCTGCCGCTCGTACCAGCAAGCTGAGCTCCCTTTACACCCTCATCGTTCGCCCCGACCAGTCCTTCCAGATTCTCATTGACGGCTCCGCTGTCAAGAACGGCACTCTCCTCGAGGACTTCAACCCTCCCGTCAATCCCGAGAAGGAGATCGACGACCCCAAGGACAAGAAACCCGACAACTGGGTCGATGAGGCCAAGATCCCCGACCCCGATGCTACCAAGCCTGAAGATTGGGATGAAGACGCCCCCTACGAGATTGTTGATGAGACTGCCGAGAAGCCTGATGATTGGCTGGAGGATGAGCCGAACAGCATTCCTGACCCTGAGGCCGAGAAGCCTGAAGACTGGGATGATGAGGAAGACGGCGACTGGATTCCTCCCACTGTTCCCAACCCCAAGTGCAGTGAAGTCTCCGGATGTGGCCCCTGGTCTCCTCCCATGATCAAGAACCCTGCCTACAAGGGCAAGTGGACTGCTCCCCTGATTGACAACCCTGCCTACAAAGGACCCTGGGCTCCCCGCAAGATTGCCAACCCTGACTACTTTGAGGACAAGACCCCCTCTAACTTCGAGCCTATGGGCGCTGTATGAACCCTTCCGCTTGTGTTAAGAAAATCGTGCTAACTGTTTACTAGATTGGTTTCGAGATCTGGACCATGCAGAACGATATCCTGTTCGACAACATCTACATTGGACACTCCGTTGAGGATGCTGAGAAGCTTCGCAAGGAGACCTTTGATGTTAAGCGTCCCATCGAGGAGGCCGAGGAGGAAGCTTCCAAGCCCAAGAAGGAGACAAAGGCAGCTGGCACTAGTGTTAGCTTCAAGGAGGATCCCGTCACCTTCGTTCGTGAGAAGGTTGACCAATTCGTTGGCCTCGCCAAGGAAAACCCTATCAACGCCGTCAAGCAGGTCCCTGAGGTCGCTGGTGGCCTCGGTGCCCTTCTCGTGACCATGATCCTCATTATTGTTGGTGCCATTGGAGCCAGCAGCCCCGCGCCTGCTCCCGTCAAGAAGGGCAAGGAGGCCGCCAAAGCTTCCAAGGAAAAGGCCAGCGAAGCTGTCAGTTCCGCTGCGGAGACCGCCAAGGGTGGAGCGACCAAGCGCACTACCCGATCGTCTGCGGAGTAAGACTTGCATAAGAGAAAAGAGCATACCATCGCAAAAAAGGAAAAATAATAACACTAAAGCACGGCACGGAATCGAAGTGCTATAATTCCCTTCCGGTTTCCATGGCTGTTGCAGTATCCTTTAAGTAAGGGATTCCATCCTGCCTCCATGATATTTCTATGAGAATGAACCATATGTACAATGAAATTTGATCAGCGAGCTTTCAACCTTCGATTGTCATGCTGGAACCAAACCGACGGCAGATAACATGTTATTGATTTAGAAATAGTCGTTGAATAAGCAAGTAGTTGCCATCGTGTGGTCGTTCAGGTAGAGCTTTAAAGTGAAGGCCATTGGGGGTTGGGAACACTCCGGCCAAGCTCGTTTGTAGGACTCGCTGGGCAATACTGAAGGAAGAGTAATTTGCTCTGCGATAGATCGACTTGCCTCTGCGCGGAATAACTGGTTCATTTTAAAAGACCTATCATCAGGGCATTGTGTCTCTCCAGCGGACTTCCAGCATTCCTGAGGCGATATGCGATAGCGGGATTACCCCAACGACGACGTCGGGGTTCTGGCCGAGAGACGAAACCGACCGATTACACTAGGTGAGAATGAGCACGTACCAGGGTAGACATGCACAATATGGGAGTAGAAGATCATGCGAACCGACCAGCTGTTCCAATTTCCCATCATTGCTGAACGGCTCGAAGCTTCCAGTTAGACCGTGGACGATTGACTGGGTTTCCGGGGTAAGGATATCCAGAGGAATCGCCTTCCTAAAAGAATGAAATACTGTGATTGGCTGTGACCGCCGAGGCCTTATCGGTTTCCCTCGGCCTGGCGGGGAAGATACACTCGGATATGTAACGTACTGCGATACAGGTACATATATCTCCTCCCTTGACCGTATTTGCCATTCCATCCCCTGCTTCGAGCTTCCTACTGCGAACTCCCTTGTTCTTTTCTCTTTCTCTTTTCTCACTAGTTCTCCAGAGAGTCCTCGACTTCCCCAAATTCCCCCTTGACTTTTAACATGGCCGCCCGTCGGTCCCTTACCCAGTCCATCCCCGCTCTCCGCGCTGCGTCTCCCCGCACGACAGCGGTCAGCATTTCATCCGCCAGGGCTGCTGCAGCGTCAGCATCTCGCTCCCTTTCGACGTCCTGCTTGTCTTCTTCTCGCGTGCAAGTATCAAAAATTCCTTTAGTCGGCTCGATGGCTGCGCTCCGAAGACTCCATGCTACTGCTCAGCATTTCGCCCCCGCAACCACATCCGCGGCTAGCACCGCCACCGAATACCCGACGACCCATGAAGCTATCGCCAACCCTATTGATACCACCAACTTCCTTAACAACGAGTTCGTGCCTTCAAAGGCGAGCACATGGATTGATTTGTATGACCCGGCCACTAACAACCTCGTCACCCGTGTGCCCCAGAGTACCGATGAGGAACTCCGCGCCGCGGTCGAATCTGCCCAGAAGGCATTCCCGGCATGGAGGGCTACGAGTATCATGGCTAGACAGCAGATTATGTTTAAGTTCGTGAACTTAATCCGCGCCAATTGGGATCGTCTGGCTGCGTCGATTACTCTCGAGCAGGGCAAGACCTTTGCTGATGCCAAGGGTGATGTCCTCCGTGGGCTGCAGGTCGCTGAGACCGCCTGTGGCATTACCACTCAGATCACCGGCGAGGTTTTGGAAGTTGCCAAGGATATGGAGACCAGGAGCTACAGAGAGCCCTTGGGAGTTGTCGCTGCTATCTGCCCTTTCAGTAGGTTTTCTGGCATGCATCTTTTCTATGGCCGGCGCTAATGAGTCTAGACTTCCCCGCCATGATTCCCCTCTGGTGTATTCCTATTGCTACAATCACGGGCAACACTATGGTTATGAAACCCTCCGAGCGTGACCCCGGAGCAGCCATGATCCTCGCGGAGTTGGCCAAGGAAGCCGGCTTCCCTCCGGGTGTTATCAACATCATCCACGGATCTGCCAAGACCGTCGACTTCATCCTGGACGCTCCCGAAATCAAGGCCATCAGCTTTGTTGGCGGTAACCGTGCTGGAGAGTACATCTACACCCGCGGGTCCGCTAATGGTAAGCGTGTGCAGGCCAACCTTGGTGCCAAAAACCACGCTGCAGTGCTTCCCGACGCAAATAAGAACCAGACTATCAATGCTATTGTTGGAGCTGCTTTCGGCGCTGCAGGCCAGCGCTGCATGGCTCTGAGCACATTGGTCACAGTTGGCGAAACTAAAGAGTGGCTGCCAGAGATGGCAGAGCGAGCCAAGGCCTTGAACGTCAACGGAGGCTTCGAAGAGGGCGCTGACCTCGGCCCCGTCATCAGTCCTGAAAGCAAGAAGCGTATCGAAGATTTGATCGCCAGCGCAGAAGAGGAGGGCGCCACCATCCTCCTAGATGGAAGAGGCTACAAGCCTGAAAAGTATCCTAATGGCAATTTCGTTGGTCCTACCATTATTACTGGCGTCACCCCAAAGATGAAGTGCTACAAGCAGGAGATTTTCGGCCCCGTCCTTGTCTGCCTTGAAGTTGAGACCGTAGATGACGCTATCGAGCTTATCAACAAGAACGAATATGGCAACGGTGCCGCGATCTTCACCCGTTCTGGCCCTACAGCCTCTAAATTCCAGAAGGAAATAGAAGCCGGCCAGGTCGGAATCAACGTTCCCATCCCCGTCCCTCTTCCTATGTTCTCTTTCACTGGTAACAAGAAGAGTATTGCTGGGGGTGGCGCCAACACTTTCTATGGCAAGCCTGGTCTCCAGTTCTACACCCAGCAGAAGACAGTGACGAGCCTGTGGCGCGCCGAGGATGCCGTCAGCAACAAAGCTCATGTTGTGATGCCTACACACTCATAAAAAAAAAAGCCAATGGATTTTATGCTCTATGGTGATTCGGATAGGTTTTGCATGATGAACAATTGACTGCTTTGTTCTATTTTATGTAGTTATTTGGCGATCACCCTAATTTTATATATCATCAGCTCTTCGAAAGGCTTTTTTACATTTGTTAATATACTGACTTACTCAACTCGATGTTTGTTAATTCGAGTCCGCTAGATATTACGCTGTCACAAGAGTTTATTGACTCTAAAATGAAGAACAATCTACACATAGAACTCGATACAACCAACCTAGTAAGCAATGTCCTCGTCCTCATTCCGGGGAGGAACAAAGGTATACACTAGCCTAGCAAGGACATATTCACCGTTATTGGCGCAGACTACCCGACGTGTATGGTAGCGCTCGCCATTAATCGTCTCAAAGCCCCAGATCTATAAATCCGTTAGCCCTAACAACTCAAACAACACCAGCACCAGATATGAGACCAAATTACCTGCTCAGCCGTCCAAGTCGAATCCACACTCTCCACCCAACTCTGTAGCCAAAGGCCCTCTCCCTCACCAAATCCCTCACCCGCAGGGTCAACAAGGAACCCCTCTGTCTCGCTCCCATCCGCGCCGATCTCACCTCGCAGAAAGCGCTCGATTTTCTCATCCTGAATTCTCGTGCAAACATCCACATTCGGCCTCACCTTGCCGTCCTTCGCAGACCCACGGATGAGGCGCGACTGGCCCTCTACGCGGCCAAAGATCGTGTCGCTGTGCTCGCGCTTCTTCCAATCTGTCACGCGGGCCTCGCTGGTTCCTTGGACACCACCGGTCACGATATTGTCAACGTCGATGTGCTGAATTGTTTTATCATCGGGATTCTCGGCGTCTTGGTATTGTTTTGTGTTCAGCGTTATGGTTACCCAGGCTAAGGTTGTGCGCATGAACCAGCTTAGGCCTTGCTGTAGGGATCAGTTAGTTACGTTGCGTAGAGGAGGAGCGTCGCAGGAGGGGGGAGGGAGGTTTGAACCATGGCGAGGATGGGGTCGGTAGGGTCGGAGATGGTTCGATCCTGTTAAGGCATTATCAGTAAGCCATTCATGGTAATTTGGTGCTCTTGAGAGGTGACTGAAGAGGGAGCGGGGGAGGTCTGAGGGGTTACGGAATGTAGTCAAGTCAACGCACCATCGTCCAACTGCCATTGTAATTTTCGAAGGTAATATCCTTAGGTGTAGCCATATTGACCGCCTGAATGAGAGAGAACCAGGTTATCTCGTTTAGATTTGTACAACTGAGACTTCGGAGGTATAGGTACGGTACGTCTGAGGGAGTTCTTGAAGTGGGGGAGGGGAGTCGGTGTCGCAAATATCAAGCGGAGGTGGCCGGTAAGCTTATATACCCTCGTGCCTGAGCTAGGTATGACCTTGCAGATTCACGTCGTGCACTGGGCCAGGTGGTCTGGGGGTCTGGGATTCTTCGGTGACTGTGATTGCTTGCGTCTCCGCAGTTGCTGCTTTAGGGATCGGGACGAAGATCCCCGCCGCTTCGAGGCCTCGGTTGGCTGGTTAGTCGTGCATGTGGCTTCCATGCGCTTGGACTTTAGTTCTGAAGCATTAAGGAAGCTTCTACAAACGGTGTGCTGGGAATATGCTCGGGACGAGGCTTGATATTTGACATGGCTGAGCATATAGTTATTGTTGTTATGGTCTCATTCTCTGTAGACACTGTGCTGCTTGATTGCCAAGGGTTTACTGTCATCATCTTTGACATGTGATGGATTAGAATTATACCGCTAGTGTAACGGAGCAACGTTCCCTAGAGTAGTGATGAACAACCTGACGACCGTGATTGTTACCTGATGATGATCATTGAGTGCTCTGTATTGTGTATTGGGGATCGTTGTGCGACTCCTCTGTACCCCTCGGCGGAAAGAGTGGAGTTTCTGCCTCAGGCGACAAGGCTCAAACTTCCCCTTTCACGTGGTCTGGACCCAAACACAAGCTTCCATACAATCAAGACAGGACAGGACAAACAAGATCCTTCATTATTCTAGCTATGGCTTTCAACAAAAAATATGCTGGTCTCCCGGACCTGGTATGCTTACATCTTACCAAAACAATGTTATTTTCTTTGAGCTGACTCGCCTAGGATCTCGCTCCCGATATTTACGAAACCCCGGACTTAACAGACGAAGCCTCCACCGTCCCGGTAACTAGTTCCAGCATCCTGAACTGACCTCATCTCTAATACAACGGCAGACAGCTACGCTTCGCACAGCCTCAAATGCAGACGATACCGGTTCGGACTCGGATATTGACAGAGACCCCGTCAATGCGGACGAAGCGCGTGCCCATTTTCTCGGAGCCACAGTCGACGCCCGCCATGTGAACTTTTCAGACAGCATTGCTACGAAGCGAAAGTCGTACAGGAGTAAGAGCCGGCAGAGGCGAAAGGACATCCTCGCAGATGGCGAAGATAGCGATGGGGAAACTGAGAGCGTGGAAAGGAAACTCGCACGTTTACAGCGTGAGGTTGAGGAATTGAAGGATGAGATGGCGGCCTCTCAGAACGCTCCAACGAGCGAGTCCGGCGATGTCTCAGGCGAGGCGAAGGACACGTCAGATGATAGTGTTGAGAAGCTCAGTCAGGCACTGGATAACCTCTACGCTTCCTCTCGGGGGTTGTCGCAGCCTCATTCAGCAGCCGCTTTGATATCCCAGAAGCTTGCATCAGCCCCTTCAACGCAGCCGTCCAAAGCCAGTGCGGGCCAGAGTCAAGCTGTAGCAAGCACCGAAACCGATGCCACCGTTCCTGTCGCTGGCGTCCTCTCCCACGCCGCTTCCTTTGACACCCGACTAGCTCTCATTGAGTCAGCGATGGGCATTTCGACCTCCTTGAACCCTTTCATCGCTGAGGGATCCTCAGAACCGCCTCTTCAACCAGTCCTTCCCGCACTCGACCATCTCAACTCTCGTCTCTCAACACTCATCACCCTTCTCGTTGGACCGACTCCTATCCCCGCGGTACCAACAACATCCGCTGCCGCAACCTCAACCGCCGTTACAACCCCACACCTCGAGTTGCTCTCTACCCGTGTCAGGAAGCTGACAGCAGACGCCGAGGCCCTCGCGTCAGCGCGCAAACGCGCACTCGACTCCGCAAAGGCTGCGCAAAGCTCACGTCATCGCGCCGCATCTGATTTCTCCTCCCCCATCGACCCCGAGCAAGCTGCTCAGCGCGACGAGCAAGCGACAAAGATTCAAGCACTCTACGCCACTCTCCCTACCATTCAATCTCTTCATCCCATTCTCCCCAGTGTTTTAGAACGTCTGCGCTCTCTCCGCGCCATCCACGCCGGGGCCGCGCAGGCCGCGGAATCACTTGACGAGCTGGAAAAGCGCCAGGCTGACATGGCGGGAGAGATTGAGCAGTGGCGGGAGGGGTTGAAGGTTGTTGAGGAGAAGATGGCCCAGAGTGAGGCAGCGCTAAAGAGTAATATCGAGCTTGTTGAGCCGTGGGTGAGGGATCTAGAGAAGAGGATGAAGAAGTTGGAGAGCGGGAAGTGAAATGCTTAATATAGCATAAGATGAGATGATGCAGATACCCGGTGATAGACTATTGTAGCATGGAAGAACGAGCAATGCAGGACGTTTCTAGCCTCTATGTACATCGAAACCATAATCAGCAACCTAATACACTATAGCGCAGAATAAAATGTTGCGATTCATCAGCTATCTGATCCTCTCCAGAATTCTTATCTTCTCCGTCATCTTGACTTCAACCCACCAGCCTCTCGTAACCTTGGTCCGAACATCCTCCCTAAGCTTCTTCCAAGAATCCAAAATCCCCCACTCATTTACTTTCCCTCCAAAAAGCCACTTTAATACGCCCTCCTCAACATCACCGCTGGCCTCCTCACCGGGTCTCAAAACATGCAGTCCCGCAAACCCCGTAACTGAGCCAACAGTTTCCCACGCATAGCTCTGTGAGTACGCGTACTCTGTCGGGGAACCGGAGAGGGAGAGAAGGGTTTCTGCTTCGTAAGGTTCGAGAAGGACGTAATCAAAGCGGGACCAGAAGGTTTGTTTTGCGGAAAGAGAAGCGGGAGGTGGGGATTTATCGTACGACCATGATAATGTGGATGAAATGTTGGACCCGCGTTGTTGACTGCGATCATCGGAGAGTTGAAGAAAACGCGTGACACCTGTTTGGCAGGCAAGGTTTCCTAGGTGCACGGAAATAGGGATTGGTTCGTGCTGTCCGTGCGTGCTTTTCGGCGCTGCGCGAAGGACGTGATGGTGGAGGGCGTTGAGGGCGTGTGCGCCAGGGTAGTTTGCTGATGAAGCTGGGAGGAGGACAAATGATGATAAGAGGAACGAACAGAGTGTTGAGACAATCATCCCCAGTGAGAGGAAGCGGTAGATGAGGGATTTAGTCCTGTGCGTCCAGATGTATGATGTCCCTAGCGCGGCGACAGCGGTCAAAGATGGGATTGAGTAGACAATGAATCGCCATTCCTTATGTGGTTGGATGGAATAGATGGCGATATAGGCGAGTGATGGGATGAGGATGGATGTGGCAATGCCACGGGTTGCAGGTTGCAGCAGGGACACAGGGATACCGACGAGGTAGGTTAGGGGGTTGAGGAGAAGACGGGGCAGCGCGTTGGTGAAGTAGTAGTGCCAGGGATGCGTGCCCCAAGCGGAAGCTTGGCCGGCAACGACATTGAACTTAAATGCTGCGAATTCTGGCCAGAGGGGATATTGCTGCCAGAAGAAGGAGTCTATCGGGAGTGTGATGGCTTGACCGAGGGCAAAGCCCAGAGCGCCAGCGGGAATGATCTCGCGCTGAATGCTGATGCGTCTAGAAGCAAAAAGGAAGAGGGTATGTGTTGCCAGGAATAGCGCCAGTTCAGCGCGGAAGACAATGCCCGCGATTGTGATCAGGTACAGAGCAACCCTGCTTCGCTTGCGATATGTAGCTGAGCTCACATGTTCTGGCAGAAGGGATGCCAGAGCGAAGGTGGTTATACCAAACGCGAACATATTGGATAAGGTCCGCGATGCGTAGTATAGAACGTGGAACTGACTGGCTTGAAACAGGAGGTACCAGACAGCAGTGGTTTTCCCAGCCGCGCGGCGTAAACTGCTGGCGAAGCAAAGAAGTGAGAAGGCATTGAACAAGCCTAGGATTGCCCGAGCTAGTGCGCAGTACTGGTTAGCGATCTATCAAGCGGATACACAGCCAAAGATACTTACCTACGAACTGCCGGTCGACATCATGCTTCAACCAGATAATCGGCGATGAGAGACCAGAGAGAGCGACTGCACCGGCAAACGTCCGAGGAACAGCGCCAGGGAACGTGAAATGGTCATATTCAGCTTGCAGTACGTCCTTGACATTGTGCATAGGGATTCCATAGGTCTCTATGTCGTGGATGGCTTGGATATGGAACGACTCCTCTACTTTTGTGTATGGAGCGACCGACAGATGAAGGAGGACAAGCAACGGGATAGAAGCGAGGAGCAGCAGATAGCCTGGTCTTGAATTAGTTTTTTGTTGAAGATAAGAGAGTACCGCATTGACTTTACCAACATTCCTCCACATGATGCGTGCAGACAATAAGTTGTCGACTAGTGTAAGAAAGTTGGAGCGGAGCCTTCTCGGAAGGCTAGTAAATACGTATGCCGTCAGTTAACTAAATCTGGCAGCTTCACCTTACTTTGGCTTCATCACTTCCCCCCTCTCACCTCCTTCCTTCCAACCACATCAAACTTATAACGCACGATACCCTCACAATGTCCTTCTTTGGCCTCGGAAGACTCGTCTACGGTCCGCATCCCTCGTATCGCTTTCCCTGAATTCGAGATCCGAAACTAACTCTCTTCTCCGCAGTAATAATCCTCATAACCAACTCCATCGCAATCCTCTCTGAAGACCGCTTCCTTGCTCGCAGTACGCTCCCTCCAACATTACCAAACGTACCCAGTTACAAAAGCTGATAATCATTCCTTTTTTAGTCGGCTGGGGCCGACAAGCCGCCGACCCTGCTTTCGGCGCTACATACGACAGCACGAGCGTGAAAGCGAAGACGATAAATCTGATTGCTAGCATAAGAACTGTGATGCGGAGTACGTTCTTAATCTCTACCGACTCGGTACTCAATATCTGTCTTCCACATTCTAGTTTCGTGGTTATGTGGAAGGGGGGTTGTGCCGGTTGCATTGCCATACTAAAATGTGGAAAACAGTACCTCTAATTGTGATAAATACAATAATCATCGTCTACGAACTCATCCTCGGTTGACCTGACCATCCGGCGAGCGACGTCTCTCGCTCTTTCTCTTTTCTACAATTGAGTTGTATCCTTGACTCGCGCCGCGCATAAACGAAAGGATAGGCGGACAAGAAACAACAATACAGCGTATCGCATTGTTCCAGTTAATCACTCACAACCTACCTACCAACGCAACTTGTCACGTACCGAATCTCTGCCGCCAGCCTTACTTCAACCGTTGCGCATTTGTGGAGAGACCCTGTGGCTGGAGAAGGAGGAAGTCAGCATCTGCTCACACGATAAAATCCTGCCTTACTGCCGGGGTTACAAGAGGAGCGTCTCAGGAGCTTCCATTGAAGCTAAAAACTCTACAGGCTAAGCTGATTTTGCAATGCACGATGATTTGGCGGTATACTAAAGTACGCTATTCTATCTGTTCTTAGCGCGTTATCCGGATGTGTGATGATATGATCACGAAAACACCTATTCATTCCATTCGGCCTAGGCCCGGCATCTAACGAGCCACTCGTAAATTGGAAATATCTAAGTAATTACACCAATGCAGATGCCCTGGGGCATGGACATTCTCTCTTACTCTATCATCCTGGACTGAGGAAACGACATTGAGGAAGCAATGATTACGGAACGTAAAGCGCATTTTTTTTTTCATCTAGATATGCTAACAGTACCCTACCTGTCCCTCGACCCAGATACCCTAGCTAAGTAAATCCGTAGGTACCGGATTGTAGCGACAGCCTCTGCTCGACTAAGGGAAGTCTTGTGGGCATATATTGTGTGTCATGATAAGAACAGAAAGAACATTTACATTCGTCCCAAACGCCGTATTCGCCGAGCTCTGTGACCCAGACACGGATATCACAAATAAATGGACCAAGCGCAGAGAATAGACGTAGATAAACAAAGATCTGCTAGATCTGCTAGATCGATATGCGAGTCAAAAGCCGCAAGATGAAATACATGCACCCATACCCAGGAGAAAACATGCAAGTAACACATGAACTGGACAGTGTTCAAAGCAGACGTGCTGCATATGTTCTAGTCCAGTTGTGAAGGGAAGGAGATGGGAAATGGGGAATGTGATGATACATCGAGGAAGATATGTACGTTGGTGGAATGTATGTGCACAGGAGGAGGATAGACCAGGAAGAAACGGCACCACTCATGATGAGAGGATATTAAAGGACTTCTTTCTGAGGCTAAAGCTTCGCCACTTGCCATGACTCGATCGGTCGTGCTTTGGGGTTTTGATGGACTCTTGTTCTGCAGGAACTGCAAGGGTCTTAGCCCGGGGAGAACGTAAGAGATCGTCATTCAGTGGTTGTGATGCTGGCCGTGTCAACGGCTCCGGAGGTGGTGACTTCGGATGCGCTTGCTCAGGCTCATCTGGGACTTTGCTCAGAGTGTGGTTTCCATTCGGAAGCGGCGGGATTCGTGACAGAGATGTACGACTTTCTTTGGTGCTTAAGCGCTGGCTCAGGCTTCTGAATCGTCCAAGACCACCGGCATTCTTCCTAGATGAACCGTTCTCGGCGTGATTGCGTCGATCTTCATCTTCTTTTGTCACCTTGCTTGCCTCAAGAGCTGCCTTCAAGTCGTCCTCTTCGCGCCGTTGCCGATCTTTGAGTCTTGTCTCAATCTCTTTTCGGCGCTGCTTCTCTTTTTCTTTCTCCGCCGCCTTTCGCTCCTTCTCTCGCTCCTTCTCTTCTTTGAGCCGTTCTTTTTTAGACTGCAAATCGCTCTTTCGCGAGGTTAGCGGAGCCTGCGGTGTCTCTGGGACTGGTGGTATAGGAGGTAGTGAAGTTAGAGGCGCAGGTGCAGGCGCAGGAGTGGGAGAGGGTAGACTTTCTGAGTCTGTGGTGGTATGTTCAAGATGTGTTGATAGTTGGGGTGCGGTTGGAGCTCGTTTTAGGCCCGTGAAACGGTCATGGTCCTCGTATGTTGGGACTTGGGAAGCGCTGTGGGTGTGAGCAAGTGTCGCCGAAGAGGCAAACCCATTCTGTTTCAAGGTAGAAGCATTCACTTCAACAGGCGGTTCTGTGTTCTCCTGCTCTTGCTCCTTCATCACGGCCTCCATGGTTGTCTCCTGGTAAAAAAGCACATACGCGCAGGCTAACCCTGGTTTGTCACCAAAGAAGTTGCGTACATAGTTCTTATCCACAGGCTCCACCATTTCATCATCGAAAAGCAGCCAACCTCTATCCTGGGTCTTGATGATTGAAACATAGTGTCCGTGGTAAGGTCCGCCGCCGATGTGTACTACCACCGCATACAGCTCATAAAGACGATCGGGATCCTCGGCGTCATCTGTCGTGTTGAAGAGACGAAGGTGGTAAGGGTAAACAACTCTATGGAAGAGTTTTTGAAGTCGTTGCAGGTCTTCAGTATACTTAAAACGTTTCAAGTGCAAAGCCAGGATTCGGGGCAGACGCTTGATCTTCATCCTCTTCTCTGCCTCCTGTAGTCCGCCACAGTTGTCACAGTGAAACTTGTTCCTCTCACAGAGCATTTCCTCCGCGGAGAATTTCCTCAAACATGAGGTAACCGACGAATGCTGCTCCAAATCCACTGATAGATCTAAAAACACTTCATCCCGTTGAGACGCTTTTTCGCAAGTGAGACATTGTGTCTCAGAGGTAAGAAGACCTTCAAACAGTTCGTGAACCCATCGTGTGGTGTTTGGCGTTCTGGATCCAGAACTAGACGAAGGATTGGCGGAATCTGAAACCTCGCCCGCAGGCTGGGGGCTTTCCAATAGCTTTGCGGCGGCTTTCTCCACGTCCACCACTACTTCATTAAGCAAAAGGTTGAGAAATTCGTGAGCATCCTGATGCATGGCTGTCCGGAACATCTCATTTTCGCGACGGAGCACCTCCAAGAAATGTTGCGGCCGAATTATCCCAATTCGCGACTGACTCCCAACAATGGACTCGAACATGTCCTTCAATGAAGAAAATAATGACTCTGGTATACCATAACTGACTGAGTTATCAGTAGTCTCAAGGAGAGGGAGCGTTTGCAGGGCCAACTTCTTCTTGTACTCCGGCGAATCCTTATCTTCTGGCTTCTGCTGCGGGTTCGGAGGCTGTCCAGCCCGCGGAGAGTTCGCGGCCTTCTGCTTATCTGCCAGCGCTTCCGCTTCCAGGCGGGCATTTGGATCCTGATATCGAAGGGCTTTGGCGAGTGCTGCCTCTAAGTCCTCGATCGGTGTCCGCTTGGGATAGTTAAGAACGGCTTCTCGGAAGGGGACAGAATAATAAAGACACTGTAGAATCGAGTTGCAGTAACTATCGCGTCTGTCAGCAACCCGTATCAGTTCAGATTCCGAAGTAACCGCCTACCAAGTGTTTCCGAACTGTTACATACGAAGTCAGCGGAGATTCGTGGGAAACCCTAATGCACACTTACGTTTTCCATCCCATAGAACTTGTCGCTGCCATCACCTCGGATCGGGCCCAGCTCGGTAAGCATCTTCTCTAACGGGGTCATCGGAAGCGGTTGGGGCTCCTTCTTTGGGGGCGTTGCCCCGACAGAAGGTGCGGCAGATCCCTAGCGGAGAATCAGCATTGCTCAAGTAGAACGGCGACGGACCCGAAAGCAAACTGTACGTAGCCCATGGCGCATCCGAGGCTTATGAAAAGCAGGCGCACAGGGCTCGGCGGGCAACAGTGCACCAAGGGCGGGTTGGGGTAAAACCCGGGTAGACCTGGAGGACGGCCAGGGCAGAGAAGATGCACTCACCACATCTTTTCGGAAACTTTTCAGAAACGACCCCATGATTATCACCAATTCCCTAGAGCCGTAGTGACCGCCGTCATCTGGCGACGGCGCGGGGAAAAGAGCCGCTACCCAGTTCGCTCAACAACGCAGGTGCTGCCTGGATAATCCGCGAGCGGTTCAAGTATGCGCCGGAGTCAAGACGGGCCCGAGCGGAGGACGATTCGAGGAGGCGGCGCGATGAATTGGACGACGCACAACGAAAGGCGGAATCGAGGAATGACAAAGAAAGGTCTGGAGCAGTGGACGGATCTCACGGACCAAGCGAATAGAGGCTGGGGAAGTGGGCGAGCGAACGGAAGAATATGGGGCGGAAACGTGAGGGCGGAATCTAAGGACGATAAGCCGATCGATCGAATGGGCGAGGAGGGAGCGAGATTGGGTCTGAAAAAGGGTCCGTGGCAGGAGAGAGTAGGATAGAGATGCAAAACAGGGGGAGGAGAAGTGAAAGACAGAAGAAGGACGGTAAACGAGGCAGAGCGAAAGTGACTGAGGAGAGGGAGAACGATGGGGCGAGGCCGCTGTACCTCCGGGCTCTCCAGGCCGGGTGGACTCCGTACAAACTGACAGTGACAGTGACGGTAATCTGGATGACGACGGTGGATGGGTCCGAGAGCGTTGAGAACGAGGGGAAGCAAGCTAATAATCACCGGTCTCTCACTGACTACTAGTGACTACATCTTCTGATTAATAGTCTGACTATGGACTGTCATTTGGGACAATTCTGGGAGAGGTGGCCGTTTGCGCCCGCCCTTTGATCACTCTTATCGTATGGTAATTACGGCCACGCATTTCCATCGCCATCCCACCCACGAGACTGCCCAGCACTGAACAGCCAACCTGCTACGGCGACCTCGTTGTCCGATATAAGACAGTAAGGCGCGGAGGCGAATTCGCCTGTCTGCAGGGCCAGCTTGTCCTCTTGACCTCTGCGGAGGTGGTGAGCCTGGATTACGCCCCCAGGATCGATTGGGCCTTACGATGCTCACCTCAGCGCGAGACTCGCATGCGACTCGCATGCCGCCAGACTTCCAGAACGGCTTCGAGAATCGAGAGTTTGTCTACTCGGCTCCCTGTGCAACGTGCTTCTATTTAGTGCACTCCCCGGGCGGCTACGGAACTTCCAGGTGCGCTGTCGACGCCCGCACCCCGCGGGCCACGGTGAGACGAGTTGCTTACAATTGCCCCCAGTGCCCCGTCGCACCTGTGCACTCACTCCAACATGCCACTTTGACCACAAGGTTAGACGAAGGAATCCAGCCCGAGCGACGCACAGCGTTCAGGTTGTCGTCCCGTACCACGGAGAGCTAATTCCACCAATTTCGACGCGGCAGGAGACATCCTCCGGATAAATAGCAGCGGCTGCTATCATCCCACGCAAGCACGGTTACATTCAATCTGTCCACTGGGCTTCTGATTCGTTGCCAGCCCATTGGCATGGCTTAGCGTCTCTGCCCTCCACGAGTCATTCTGTGCAACTGCAACGGCAGCGACCGTTCGAACTTCGAGTTGTTCGAGGCCGGCATCCCAAGTCACTCTCAGCCCACCGCAGCCTGTCAGCAGTGCAGCAGTTCAAAGCCCAGTCTTCGTTTGAGTCGGCCGCTCTCCAGGCGCGATTAGCGATTCCTCCAGCATGTCAGACTGTGAGGAGAAAGGCGGATTTAGTGCGTGATTTAACAAAGTCTCCGACTGGGCGGCGCTCTTGGCGGGCGTTTGGAAATGTGGAGCAAGCAAGACAAGCCATCGCGCTCTGCCACCCGGCAGTAACCACCGTAGACAAAGAGCGCCTGTCATCTTGTCTCCAGTAAGCTTCCAGCCTCCATGGGGGAGGAGTCGTCTCATGATACCCCAGATATTCTGGCAGAGACGTCATACACCGAACCGCGCGGGCCTGACAGGTTGTATCGCACTAGGAAATCCGACGCCGAACCACGTGGAATTCCAGAAATGACTTGAATGCGTCCTAGCCAATCATACAATTTACTGCGATCCATCGCCATTGACCCCAACTTTGTGGCACTAGCGTCATTTCGCTTGTCACCGGGTTTGTCAGCTCTACGCGAGATCTCGCGGTGCGGTCGCCGGTTGCAATTGCAGGTCGTGGAATCAGCCTATTTGGATACATGGGTCAAGCCTGAAGCTTGCACTTCGTAACCAGGTCTCAACCCGGTCGAATGTTTGAGTTTTTTAAGCCAAGCTCGAAGTCCGTCGGACTGTGAAATCTATAGTTAGTATCCCATACCAGCCACTAGTTGCAATCCTGGATATTACGGCTGGACTCAGACCCGTCGGGCAGTTCAAGCGTGGATATCAAGGGTAGATAAATAACCACATCGCTCGTACGGGGTTATGCATAAGACAGAGAGTTCATTTGACTACATTTGACTACAGAACTCAACTCGGAAGCAGAGTATGGGGTAAACAAATCGCAGGGCCTGATAGGTCGACAGAATCGACATCTTATGCACCGACATGGAGAACCTCGCTCCACTGCGTCAATTATGTGCAACCAACCAGCAACCATCCATCCTGCTTTACTATGCATTGGCGTCAGTGCAATGGCGTCAGAGCAATCAGGATTATCGACAACATTCCCAGGCTTGGTTGGAGATCTTCTAGAATCGATCGGATCAATTCGCCTTATTGGATGTTCGGGTACGGATCCAGACAAACCGCAGGAACATTTGGCAATTTAGCACTGGTCGTACTGGTCCACAGGTCGTTAGAAGGTACAAGATTCGAATATCATAGAAATAAGTATTCAGTGTACACGTTATGGAGTAGTTTGCTATACAATTCATCCGAGCCGGCTTGTCCTCAGAATCAGCCGATTGTTATCTCCAAATCTATCCGCCAATCAATCCGAGATTTTACTGGGGTGGTTCGGCGTGGAGATCATCCTCTATAGGCGACTGGGCTATTTACACTTGACCTCTTGTCCTTAAGCGAGCATCGCCTTCAATATCTGCTACAACAAGCAAGCGAGGTGCATAGAGATACATTCTTGCTTGAGAATAGGAGAAGATATGGTTACATAGAAGTGCTAAAAGTACAGTAAAAATCGCGACAGACGGCTGGCTACTACAGCAGAACACCCTCACGAATCCGCGTTCCTCATCAAAAACCCTTTCAAAAAGGGCACCCGGTCAATGATCTCAAACCCCAGACTCCGCCCCCAGGCAACAGGGCCCTGACCGGGCACGTTATAAAGCTTGTGCAGGACATCGCAAGTGCCGCCGATCTTCGCGTTCGTGGCGTACCGCTCAGCCGTATATCTCTCGAGCGTGAGGATATCGCCGATGTCCATCCCGTGCGTCACAGCGTACTCGATTGTTCTGGAGAGGGAGGCCACATCGCCCAGGCCGAGGTTGAGGCCCTGACCGGCGAGAGGGTGGATGACGTGTGCTGCGTCGCCGACTAGGGCTACGCGCGGTGAGATGTACGTTGACGCATGGCGAAAGCGCAGTGGGAATGAGGCGACGCTGCCTTCTTGCACGCCTGTAACCATGGGAGGGAGATGAGAGGGGGATGGAGTGTGCTGGAGGCGCCAGGTGAGTTCGCTCTCGTGCAGGTCTTCGTCAAGGCTCGTGACCGACGAGGTTGACGGGCGCTCCATGCGCATCATGTACTGCAGGTCTGGCATGCCCAGGCGGAAGGCCGCGTTGACCATGGCAATGAAGGCACCGGGCGATAGGGACTTGAGGTAAGCTGCGTTCTCGACCGTCGTGGACCAGACAAGGGTGGCGTTGTTGTTTGGGAGCGGGAGGAGGGCGATTGGGCCACCGAGAGCAGGCAAGAAGCGCTGGTATGCTGTCCGCGTGCCGATGGGGAACGCAGGAGGAATTTGGTCGGCGAGGGAGAGGGTTGCGACGATGCCGTGGCGCTGGTAGTCCCAGCCGTCTGTGGTGATGTCGGCGTACCGGCGGACAGGGCTGTTAATGCCGTCCGCTCCGACTAGGAGTCGAGCGGCGATCCGGGAAGCCGGTGCATTTGAGCTCTCAGACCCAGCTGGTGCGATGGAGAGCACCGGCCACGCCGAGAGATCCGCGCCATTGGGCCCATTCGCCGCGCCGTTCTCAATTGAAGACACTGTGGATCTAGAGAATATGGAAAGGTTTTCACTCCCGGACGCAGCGATCCGCGAGAGCAGCGCGTGCACGAGGTTGGCGTTCTCCGTCATCGTCGCGACGGTGCGGAGGTCCTCGAAGGGTGAAGTCTCCATGGACCAGTCGAATGAGATCTTAGATCCCGTCTCTCCATCCCATACTTCCATAGCCTGGTAAGGCTGCGTCCGCGAGACATCCAGGTGATCCCAGGCACCAATCTTCTGTAGAAATGACACGGACGAGGGTGTGAGGCTGCTGACGCGGTTGGAAAACTGGTGCGGGTCGAGCTTCCACGAGCGGGCTTTGTCTAGGTCCTGCGATTCCACGAGGGCGACCTTCAACTTCGACGTTGCCGGGGTTGCGCCTGTCGGTCTTGTAAGTATATTCTGAGTCTTCGATAGCGTAGAATGACAGATGATCGAGCAATGACATACGGAGAGCAGCCAGGAGTGCCAGTCCGGCAGGACCACCTCCAACACAGACAACATCGTAGATATCCGTCACCGGCGCATGGTTCGAGCCAAATCTCCGCCGATTCAAGACTCGTGCGGATCGGCACGAGGGGCAGACGTATGGCCGGAGGGCCGAAGCAGACACTGGCCGCATAATGAGTGGATGGTTGAGGTCAATCCCGCCCAAGAATCCCGGATACAGTATTTCATGCTCGGTCGATCATGAGATCACTGCAAACAAGACAAACAGACAACACTCGCTCACACTCCATCGCTCACACCCTGCACGGTGCACTACTCGTGTCCCAACGGCCCTCTATGGATCGCTATTCTTAGCATCTGAACTACCACCGACCTACTCAAGAGCGCCGCCTAGGCCCCGGAGTCCGCGGCATTGTGCTTACAAAAGCCATCACATCCTTGGGAGTTCGGACGATCACAGGATACGCGCCCAGTCAGCCTCCTACAGCGTGCATCCGGGATCTGCTTATCCATCGCCTCAAACAGACCTCTGCAGCTCCGGCTCCAAAAGTCACTAAAGATTCGAATCGGTGCTCCTTTCAAGTTACCATACCTGGATATGCTCCGATATTCGCCGTCACTAGTCCCATAACATGGCCACCAGCCCCAGTTACACAACATCGAGGTAGGCATGTATCTGCCAGGACTGCCTAGGAAACAAGCGAAAATAAAGCCCACCCTAATTATAGATCATTCTCCTGCATGATACATATGGATTTCCACAAGGCAGGGCTATTCAGGCACTAGAATGAGTGCATGCATTCACTGCCACCGCCGGTAAGACGCGAGAGCCGCTGCGCCACGCTCCCATCAACCCGTCATTCGCTTGCGGAACTCAGAGTTCCATCGCTGCTGCGCTGTGATCTCCCTTGTGAATTGCTGCGTGGGATACTAGGGACTTATGTATGTGCAGATAAGCAATCCAGCTGAGCTGCAATTGCCCTGTGAGTGGCAAGTCTGTGGCCACCACATCTATCCAGATTCAGAAAAAGGCGTACTTGCAAGTAGATTTAATAGGTGTCTGGGCCCTGGAGGTGCTGCTGTTCTCATACTAGATCACCCACACTGCAACCGGTGGGTTGGTGTCGTGGCCTGGACCTCAGAGGCCTGGGGACCTCTTACCTATAGTTACCTACACTGCCTACATGATCTCCGTCTGATATCTATAACTCCCTGATACCCACCCACGAACCATTCCTCCCTCCACATCCTTACGATCCTACCAGGCACAGGCAGGCAACGACCATGACCGACACCAAGACCTCAGATCCTCGAGATCGTTCTGTTTCTGCACTAGCTTCAGCCTCAACCTCGACCTCCAACCCAGCAGACTCCACCGCTACCTCTGCCCCAACAAAGAAACCAACGCAATCCAACTCCCAGTCCTCTTCGCTCTACCCCGGTCTTGGCGCTAACTTTGCCCATGACCCTAAGGCCCCCTTCTCCGTCAATTACGACCAGGAGGTCTACTTCCAGTTTATGGCTGGAGAAGAAGGTGCTGACACGGGATCGCCTGATGCAACCAGAAATAAGAATAAGAATAAGACGCTGAACCAGATCTATCGGGAGGTGTGTATTTTCGTTATATGATCTCTACAACTCTACAGCCTTTTCTCTCCCGCAAAGACGGGTTATGCAGGTCCAGCGGTATTTGCTTACCAGACATAAAAGGAATGGGTGCGTCGTGCACTAAATCCCGCAATCTCAGACCCAAGGGGTGACCCGAGTCCGATTGATTTTGAGTGCGCGGAGAGTCAGAGGATGAGGGAAAGGGTTTGATTATTTAGGGTTGCAGGAACCGGGGGTAGACGAAGGCTTTCCAGGACAAATGGCTAGAGCTACTACCTTCCATTTGAGAACTATACCTTTGGATGATACCTGTGTCCGCAACTTCTTGACGGATGGCGAGAGAACCTAAAAAAAGCAGGAAGGCTGGGCCCCCCGGTGTAAAATTATAGGAACCTGTCAAGGGTAGGAGAGAACTGGCCTGATGCGTTGGCCAACGTACTGTAAGGCAGATTCCAGGCGCAGAGAGATTTCTAGGTCCAAGCTCAGGGGAATTTGACATAGAATTCCAAAGGTGATGAGAGATATTGATGGTACGCCTTTGAGTAGCAGATGGTATGAGACAATATTGAAAGAAAGTTCAGGCAGGAAGTTGGTATTTGAGACGAATAGCAAATACTCCGTACTACTAATTATAGCCTTGAGGGGGACAAGAGAATCAGACAATGTAGGTTATACGTTCGGGTGAGCGTCCCCCGTACTCTGTTCCTCCTCCATCTCGGCCACGAACCGTTCCCAGGTATTCAGTACACCCTGGTAAAACTCAATGTGTTGTGCTGCGAGCGCACCCAAGGAATCTCGGAACTCGATTGCTTTGATTCTTTCAAAGTCGGCCACTTCCCGGACGACCTCTTCGTCAAACATCTCCGAAGTGGTCTTGGCTGATTCGACTTCTCGCGTGAGCTCGTCGATCCTTAACTCGAGTTTACGCATGCGCTCCCGGCGCGACTGTTCGTGGTCCACTCCACGCATGTCTTCCATCTTCGAGCGAATGAAAGATGCTGGGGATGAGGTCAGCGGGTTGGAAGCATAGTATGAGGATGGATTCGCGGCGAGGGAGTCCCGCTCCGCCACCGCTTTGTTGCGGTAGTCGACCAGCGCTTCAAAGTCGAGCTGCTTTTGCTCGCGGGTCTTGAGAAGTGACTTGACGGATAATATGTAGGCTTCCATGTCGCGAAGCGAGCCCAGGTAGTTCTGATCTGTGTGATCCTTGAGATTCTTGATTCCCCGTGCGGTTTCTTCAACAGAGGCAGCAAACACCTGAAGCGGCACTTCGACTTCTGGCTCCAGCGGGACAAGCTTGCGAAATTGCGTCGCAAGATCATTGTAGTCCGTCTCCAAGTCAGCCTCCCGCCGCGCAACTCGGGCCACAATCTTCTCGACATGGGTCAGATCCTCATCCAGTTTGTCCGCCTTCTCCCGCACCTCAATAAATCGGCGATCTGGTTTATGGACCTTTGTGAATGCATTGACAAATGTGTCGGTGAAGTTATCGAATATCCCCGTTCCACCGCCATCCGATCCACTTGTCGAAGCCCGCGACCCACGCAGCCTCATGTGCGCATTCCAGTCAGGCGATTCCAAGAAGATAGCCAGCAAAGGTGCTCTGCGCAGAACCGGATGCAGCGTTAAGCGTTTCAAGAAGCGATGCAAAGACCATGCCCTCCGCGTGGTAAACTCTGTTCCAAACCGGTCCCCTCGCACGTATTCCATCTTATGTTTATCCGGCAGCGGCGGCACCGCGCAGGCAGGGTACTCTCGGTATAATGTCTTATAGAGGAAAACGAAGTCGGTGAATCGCCTCCGCACGGTGAAATCAGCTTTCTGGAAGGACTTGAAATCGGTCTGGTGGTTCCAGTTAACGCCTGAACTTGATTCTTCCGCTAGGCAACGGCGTAGCTTGGCCAAGTCACTCCATGTGCACTTACATGTGTCGTAACCAGGTACGATATGTAGGCGTCCTTTGTGCCATCATTCTCCTTTATCGCAGAGTCTACCCGACATTCTAATACTCCATCACCGATACCTGCGAGGTCCAAGGCGTCGGCATGTGGTCCCGCCTGGGGTATCTCACTCGCCGAGCTCATCCTCCGCTTGCCATTGGGGTCGCGACGGGTTTCGGGTGATTCTGCGGCATCCGTTCCAGATGTTGTAGGTCGAGAGATATCGCTGTCTGGGCCATAGCGCCACGAGACGCTATCAAAGTCGTCATGATCCATGGGGAAGGAGAGCGACAAGACTCTCGATAAGAGATCAATATAGTAAGAGCTACCGAAAAACTACAAAAAAAAAGGCAAGAAAGAAATGAGCATGAAACTCCAGTATTGAAAAACAAGAATTATTGATTCAAAAAAGAGCTGAATCAGGCTGATCAGTTGGATTTGTCGATGTCGTGGGGAGTTGCGGAGGTGAAGTTAATCAATAGGGATGGCTGTGCACAGCGTCATCGCCAAGGCTTACACTGAAGCACCCACACAAAGTCCACACAAGCAACAAGATAACAGTTTTCGAACTCAGGTATTCGTTAGGTTCTATTGTGGGCCTTGTGACTCGGTATGTACACTTGTTCATTTACTTCGAAATGGAGAATTCTGATCTGAGCAATGCAGTAATCCAAGAATCGCAATTAGGGACAGAAAAGGCGGACAAAAGCTGTAGGTACAGGAAGAGGATATATAAATAAAATGTAAGAATACAATCACGACATTTCTAGTCGCTTCTCCGGGTATCATCTGCGCTTGTCCTCCGCTCGGCACCTGTCGTCTGGTCTCGGTACGGCTCATCATCATCATCATCGTCACTGAATAGGGGCTCCTCTTCGCTTTCTCCGGCGAAGGCGTTGTAAAGTTCACCACCACGGCGACGGGACGACCCATTCATGGCCTTCGCCTCATCCTCGTCCTCGATCATTTCAAAGTCGTAATCGTCACGGTCGTTGCGAAGACGCCTGCGTCGCTGGACGTGGAAGTAAACTCCAAGCCCAATGCAGAAGACGATGATCGAACTAATCGCAGCGTAGATCCAGACCTGTGTGTGCTTGGAGGCACCAAAGGTTGGGAAGAACGGGGGAAGGAAGCTGTCCGAGGCCGGGGTCGGGGTGGGTGTAGGAGTTTCGGTTTCAGAAGCAGAGTTTGTCGAGGTAGGCTTAATGTTCACAGGGCGATCGACGGTATGTGAGGGTTCAACTGGAGCTTCGGTAGCGGTGGGTGCTGGCTGAACACTAGTGGTAACAACAATGGCATCCTCAATGCTATGATCATCGTCGTGTTCGTCCGGGAGAGGGTGCAACTTTTGCTTGGATCCATCGACGGCCACACCCCAGAGGTTGAGTCGCCAGTCGATGAATTCTCCGACCTTGTCATTGACAGTGGAATCCTTAACGATGACAGTCCATGTTCCAACGCCCGATTCGCCCCTGTTTATGAGTTAATTGGTGTTAAGTGGCTGCGTGTGTTAAGGTACATACCAGTGAGCGACTGTCATGAATGTCCAGTCAACGTATCCGACCTCTGCGTTATCATTCTTTCTTGGGGTGCTGAGGTGGCTGACTATGCCTTCAGGGCTACGCAGTTCCACGCTCAAATCACCACGGCGTGTATGGTTCACGTTCATGGTCACAGTGACGTGCTCGAGTTTCTCGAGATTCGCGTCCTTCATCATCTGCTCGGTCACTTCCCAGGACGCGGCGACACCTTTGTCGCCCTGCGGAACCTCGTGCTGTACTCTCAACCACGGCGAGTGATACCACGCTTGCGGTTTCACCAGCTCCCAGGTCTTGGCTTTCTGCACGAGGCTATACACATCGATTTTGCCATATCCCCAATCGTGGCTGAATTTCCTTCCGGACTTGGTGACTTGCCAGCTTCCATCATCTTCGTGGACTGGAACTGCGGTCTCGAGTACAATGTACTGGGCGTCGCGCCACGTGAGTTCGGGACGAACACTCAACGCGAGAGACATAGCGCCCACAACTAACGGGCCAGCGGCAGATGTACCCCCATGGACGGAGTAGCACTGGTCCGTACCAACATCAGTGGTGGAGATCGCATCCGAAGTTCCACTACTGTAAGCAACCACAAGCTGGGCGGAGCAGGACTCCGAATAATGGGGGTGTTGTCCCTCTCGATCAATGGCCCCAACTGTGATGCTGTAAATGCTGTTGGTATAACCGTCATAATTGCAGTTGTCTCCAGAGGCTGCACCATTGCCGGCTGCAAAAACAAAGATCGATCCTTTTCCATCACGTCCTTTCTGGACACCATTAACGATTGCCCGACTGACAAGGATCCCGGGAGCCTCCATCGTAGCACCGTCGTCAGGAGGACCCCAAGAGCACGAGTAAATATCGTTTTCCTGATAAGCATAATTGATGGCGCTAGCCTCGTCGGTGTCGTCAATAGGTCCGGACAAGATCCGGATGCCAGCAATCCGACTGTCGTACGCAACACCCACGCCACAGACATCGTTTCTCGCAGCGGCAACCTCTCCCGCGCATCTGGTGCCGTGCCTATCATCCCGAAGTCGTGGCCTAGGTTCCGCGGTGTGGTCGTTGAAGTCCCACGAGCCCTCAGGGAAGTAGTTGGGACTCAGGTCGTTGCTGTACATATCCAGGCCATCATCCACAATCGCAGCCGTTGCGCCTTTCCCAGTGATGCCTTCTAGCCAAACGCCGGTAACATTCAGGTCATGGCCAACTTGTACGGTATTGAACAAGTGCCATTGTTTCGTAAAGATGGGATCCGCGATACCGAGCGTCGAAACCAGTTTACTCCGGGCTTGCACGGCTTCCACGTCCTCTTTGTCCTCTCCGTCGCTCCCGGAATCTCTGGCGAACTTCTCAGGCGGAGGCGTTCGCTTCACCAGCCGTTGCTTCGGAGCCAATTTCTGGGACCACAGAATACCGGCGAGGTCTTGGTCTCTCTTGTCGAGAGTGCCGAGATTGCCATCACGCCGCCGCAGCTTTCTCTTGACTTGTAATTCTTCCAGAAGCGCATCGAGATCGGCACTGTTCTCCCTGGGTAAAGAGAACGTATGATGACCGTCAAGTTCTCCTACCTGTCCTTCGTGGCGAGCACCTAATCGTGTGGCGATATCCGACGGCGACGTTGAGGCGTCAAGGTGGAGAGCGAAATAGTCACGAGTCTCATAGGAACGGCGAGGATGAAGAGAAGCGGTCGCAGCACAGAAGAGGCCCAAGGCCGCTGCTGCACCCTGAAGACGCATTGTGGAAGGCGAGGACGGAAGGAGAAGACGAAACTCCTTCTCAAACGGACGAAATAAGGACAGCTAACAGCCTGACATCGGAGGACGGTGCGAGCAAAGACTGGAGAGCAAGGATGACAATGAGCCACACAGTTTGATTGAGGATAGAAACAAGTGTCTATTCAATCAAAAATATTAATGAGAGTTGAAAAAATAAAAGCAAAAGCGAAAAAAAATCCCCAAATCAGGGGAGTCGTGGCTGATTTGTGTTGAATCAGCGGAGCCTAGAGGTGTTCTCTGCTGAGACCCCGATCTCCGGCTTTATTCTTAGTGTATTACCGCTCCGTCACTGATTGCCTCCTGAACCTGGAGTTCCTGAATTGTAAGGCTGCGAAGCCAAGCTGAGGCGGGGGCGGACTCGCAGACTAATGCCGCCAGCAGTGAGCACAGAAAACAGGCACTTGTGCAAAAGGCATTTGTGCACAACTGCTCCGTTCGCCTCGATTATTGAATAATTATAGACGGGAGACTGACTCGTATAATGCTACCATCTGGTTGTCTCCATTCTCAAAAGTCGCTTCATTCATCAAGCCCTGCCTAAGAAGTATGGCGCTATTACAGGGTATAGTAACACAATTCCTGACAATACACTCTACGGGAATCCACAATCCCACATTGTTTCTTTGCGATACAATATGAGCTTTGCTTTTTACATTGGACATCAGTCAGATCAAGTGAAAATCGGACTGAAAGCAAGTTAGATCGATGGTGCCTGGTCTATTGTCGTGCAGCCCCGCAAGCTGCATCAGAAGAGGAGGCTGGGCCCAGCCACCTGGGCTCTCTCGCAATGCATACGCATCGTCATCCTAGATAAAATCTCATCGCAACAATCTCATCCATTTTCTTTTTTTCATTGCTCCGCTGCTTCATTACGATCGCACTTGACTGCCGCCTATCTTGTGGCTAATTTCTGCCGCTGACTCCTTGTACCTACGGCTGACGGGTTGGAGCCACTCGCATAACTATACCGCTTGCGTGAGCCTGTGTACAAGCACTCGGCTAACGTGAGCTCTGGTTCAGCATCTACAAAAGGCGACTTTTTGATGCGCTTCATCCGTGCAATGGCGATCTAGGCGATTTGGTACTGTGAAATCTCGACAGAATCATCAAAGACGGCGCACCGCTGTACCCATTCGTCCTATTCGCCCAATTCGCGGTATTAAGTGGCCACTGCGGATTGGACCGAGTACAGCGTCTTCCACTTGCTTGCTATTCGAGTATATCCAGCCCGGGCGAAGTCATGTCCACAGGAAGTCCTCAACCCCCGACAAACCGTACCATGGCAGGCCAGCCTACCAGTTCAGGTATACTTCTTTACAGTAGCTCCGATTTATACAGAAGAGGAGCCTTTCTTGGCGTGATCAAGAGCCCAGCTGACAAGTCTTCTCATTAGGCCCTTCTGTTTTCTCCGAAGGCCGTGGCACGCCAGCTATGCAGGATGAGACGGCACGCCTGAGTAGGTCCGATACCTTGAAATCTTCCAAGGGTGAACAGCATGATTGGGCGTATAACCGATCCCCACTACAGAAGCTCGAGGTCGCCCTGGGTGGGATCAGTAAAGAAGAGAAAAGGGCTCGCGCATTGGAAGCCGAAAGAAAGTTAAGAGAACGGATGGCCGCAGCGTCAGCGAAATCTGCAGCCGCCCCGGCTCCGGAGTCCTCAAGAATCAAGCCTGAATTAGCTGTCCAACAACCTGCGCATGAAAATGAGGTTCCTGTTCGGCGACCCTCACGGAAAGTACAGAATCCGCAGGGAAGCAGAAGCTATGAAAGGCAAGAGAACATCAATCCACGCCAAGAAGCAGACTATACCAGGCCTTCGACTTCACGTGCGAGGGCACCCTCGATCCATGGATCCGAAACGCGTCCATTATCGGAGTCTCAAGGTGCTACTAACAAGCCTCCAGCCATGCGGCAGGTGAAAGGAGGCAACACTGCTAGGCGTTCAATTTCAATCACTCACCAGCCGGAGGAGCTGCGCATGACTTCACGCGAATCAAGTCAAGCACACCCTCGAAGTAGCCGTACTATACCTCAGGTCCCAACAACACATCAAGTTCCCAAATCTACTACAGCCCAAGCTCGACCAGTGACAAATGGCCAACAATACTCCGATACTAAACTGGGTGCTGCGCCTCTGGTTAGTTCCAGGCCTGAACCGACCACGCAGAACGGACGTCTTGTGGATTCGCAGGCCGCCAATATTCCGCCTGATAGAATACCAGCTCCTCATGAGTTAGGGAATGGTGCAGAGCCTATAGGACCCGGAAGTGATGAGAGCATGCAGCGCCCACAGACCAAGTCGAGACGCCATACTGTCTCATTCAACGTGCCACCGCCAACACCCCCTCCGCTCTCGGAATGGAAGACCGCGCCAACTGTGAGACTTAGCCCCTCCGACTTTGATTTACAAGCCTTGGACGTGGACAGAAATAAGGCTTGGTGGGAAGCGGGGTCTCGCGATCGTCGGCAGAGCAGAGCACTTCCAAAAGACTACCAGAAGCCTCCTGTGCAGAAACCAGCGTGTACGTTGACTGACCCTTTTTCTGTATAATAAAAAGTTTAAATGGCTGACTATGGACATTGTGTAGCCCACAAGCGCTTCCAACCGCTCATTTTTTTGAAATGTGGACCTCTGCTTCGGTATGCAGGAATAAAACGCGTGACAATAGATGGTCCAAACGGCCCTATATACAAAGAGACCTGGAGAGGCACTATTTTGATCGTGACGAAAGACTCCATTTCCTCGTACGAGCCTGTACCTACGCTAAGGCTATTTTCTCAGCCGATGGACCTTCTTGCGCCGCCACCTGTTCGGATAAATAGTGAGGGAGTGCAGTTAGCACCAGAGTACATCGATCCAACAGCCGGTCTGGTAAAGCTGGGTAGGGATGGTCGCCCTCTTTATGTCAAGCCTGTTGACCATACGGAGGAGCAACTCGATCTCTCCTCGGTTGAGAACGACGACGGAATTTATGAGATGTCTCCAAGTGCTATTGACTATGGGTTCAAGCAGCCGATACCTGCAAATAGGATTCATTCATTAGACGGAGAAACAGTTGGGATATACAAAGAGATCCCAGGTTTTCGTCTATATGCCGACCCTGGCAGGGACGTCACATTCTGGAGGTTTAACATCGAGGTTGAACTGGGCAAGAAGCAACAACGGATTGCATATCGTCTGAACCAAGGCCCTGGTATTGGTTTCTGGGTGCCAGCCCAGGGCCAGGCAATGAATGTGATGTACCATTCCGGCAATGGTTTCACTCCTGGGGTAGACTCCAACAAATTTTGCGGTCCAGATCCTCTGTGGCGAGACGTTCTCAATGAGCACCAGACTCGTCCATTCCATGTGATGATTGGTGGTGGAGATCAGATATTCAACGACAAAGTCACCGCGGACTCACTCCATTTCCAGGAATGGCTGAAGATCAGAGATGCCAGCGAAAGATACGAAACTCCTCTCAACCCTGAGTTCAAGAACGAATTGGAGAATGGATATTTGGAAAACTACTCAAAGTGGTTTTCCCAGGGTCTATTCTCCCTCGCTAATTCCCAAATACCAATGGTGAACATCTGGAATGACCATGAGATTCTTGAAGGGTTTGGCTCATACTCAGACGAGTTCATGAGCTCTGCTGTGATTTCGGGTCTCGGCAACCTCGCCTTCAAGTACTACATGTTATTCCAGCATCACAGTGTGCCCGAAGAGACTGAGGCTAATGAGCCCAGTTGGATTTTGGGGGCTGAGCCGGGACCATACATCCACCAACGCAGCCGCCATTTGTTCATGTCCCTTGGTGATGGAATATCACTCTTGGGGCTTGACTGCAGGACCGAGCGAATGGTAAGCGAAAAGGCGTGCTCTTCTGTACATGAGTACTAACCAGACCCATAGTCTGATGAAATTATTAGCGAGCAGACATCAGATCTCATCTGGGATCGATGTCACCGGGAAATTGTCAGGGGCGAAAGTAAGCATTTGATAGTGCTCCTAAGCATACCAATTGCGTATCCTCGGGCGGTATGTTATTTTTCTAAAGGCTCGAAACTCTTTTGCTAAGACCTCAGCAGGCCATGGTGAAAAATATCCTAAATAGCCGACAGTCACTTGGTAAAGCGGGGCTTCTTGGTGGACTGGTTAACAGGCATGGTGCGAGAGTTGAAATCTTTGATGATCATTGGACAGCAAAGCAGCTCAAATCGGAGAGAAAGTACCTTATAGAGGATCTTCAGGATCTTGCCGCTGAGAAGTCCGTCCGTGTCACTATTCTCAGGTAAGGAACGCTGCTTCTGAAGGGATAGACGTACACTGACAGCTTGACAGTGGCGACGTCCATCTAGCTGCAGTCGGGCAATTTTATTCAAACCCTGATCTCAACACCCCCAAGGATAAGGACTACCGATACATGCCCAATATCATTTCGTCTGGGATCGCAGACGCCCCTACGACCGAAATGATATCTGACACTCTCAACCGACGGAACCAGGTTCACCACATGGACAGTAATACCGACGAAGACATGATTCCGATCTTCACACATGATGTCAATAACAAACCGCGCAATAACAAGCGCCTGCTACCACGACGAAATTGGTGTTCTATTCGCCTGTATGAGCCTGGTATGTAAAAGTTTCTGATAGTGTTAGCTTTCAAACTTTCTAATCAAGAACAGGCACTACACCGCCTGATACCCCAGAACCAGAGTCCCCAGCTCCCGCTGCCGAGCCACGGCCGAATGCGCTACAAAGAACTCTGTCATTGACTCGCGGAGACAGACCCCAAGGCCTTCTAAGGCGACTCTCCAGCAAAGGCCGACCGCCAACAAAAGAGTTCAACCTCGGCCGCCCTCCCCCCGAAAGGCGAATGAGCATGGACGGACCGTTCCCTCCAGCAGGAACAGGGGATTCCTACTTCCCACCACCAGCAGATTTCCGCCCTGGCCCGTTCCTCCGGCGGCCAACGAACCTGAGCCAAAAATCTGCCAAGAAAGCGACCAAACGAGGAGATGACGGCGTAGGCACATTCGTCAACCTAGAAGGCGGGTTAGCCGTGACGCTCAATCTGGAACTCAACCCTAAAGACCCGTCTGGTATCACGGTACCGTATAAGCTCCTCATCCCCGCGCTCTGGTTCGAGGGGACGGAGTACGACCCTCCCGCAACACCAGTTACCAAGGGTTGGCGGAAATGGTTGGGTGTTCGGCGGAACGCCTCGAGGAAAGCTCCCGGAGATGGTTACGAAGCCGAAGAAGGGTTTAGCGACGAGGAAGAGGACGAGCACAATGCTCATGCTCCACCGCCCAAAGAAGAACATCCTCAAGGGCACCCTGTGCCAGTTGGAGCTAGACCTGCACCGACACCCGCGCCCGCACCTCGACACTATGACGAGTACGACGATGACGAGGACGAGTCGGAACTATTCCTCGAGCCGGAGCCGCAGGCCAGGCCTAATGTGAAGCGCAGCACAAGCATCAAAAAGTGGTTTGGGCGGTCGTAATGGGGCGGGAAGAGTCTATTCGCAATGAAGCGTGCCTCGATATATTCTTATGACTTTGCTTGAACGTGTGTTTAGAAACGACTGATGATTTAATGATTTCCATGACCCGCATGTGTACAGCATATACCCAGCAATACATTGGAATAGGGTCTATTATCAATTCCATCCAAGTAAACGATCTTAATATTTAATATATCTTAGCCGCTGATGACTTGGAGATCCGGGTTTTCCGAGCCTCAACAATATTATCATTCAAAATCTCTTAGGTCTGCATATAACCTCGGATCAGTATATTTAGTCGGTATTTTAAACTTGCACCTTTGCCGAAACATGCACTCCGCACTCCTCTACGGCTGTTTAGCTTGGAGAACAGGCAACATGCCCACGGTCATTTTCCCCCTTCAGTAGGTATCGACCCAGAGCAGTGACGCTGAGCAGCTGCGCGACGTCATGGCGTGAGGAGCTGTCCTCATACGACTATGCCATTCAGAGATGATTTCCTTGGAAGAGACGGAGAATATAAATGTTGAAATTCCCATGCTGCTGGAGGAGAGAATTCTAATCGCCAGCCATATATGCGTCAAATAATTCGACCTTGACAGCTTTTCGCATAGACTACAATTTAATTTAAATTACTGTCTACATCGTCATTTACGACCATGTTCCATCGACTGCGCGACCTCTTCTTCTCAACACTGGTACTTCAGTCGGTCTCTGAAGCGCCAGTCGTCGTTGGTGCAAGCGCAGAACCCCAGCCTCCGCAGTTGTCATACCTATACACAGCATATGTACACTGCAAAGGCACTCTGATGAATGAGGATGGACCCCACGGGATTCGTCGGGCCATTCCCATCGTCGGAGGGAACTTTACAGGCCCACGGTTGTCGGGTACGTGACTGACCTACTTACAGTCCAGACATGTACATCTGTCTGTGCTGCAGATGACAAGAGAACTCAAATAAGCTTTCTAAATAGGCACCATCCTCGACGTCGGCGCAGACTGGGGCATTGTCGATCCCAAAACTGGGATCTTCTCCGCCGACACGCGGTATAACCTGCGTACAGACGATGGAGCGGACATCTTTATACAGACGTCAGGCCCGAAAGCGCCATCGGGAAATCTGCATCTCCGGCTGGTGTTTGAGACGGGGCACCCGAACTATTACTGGCTGAATAATGTAGTGGGTGGGTTATCCCGAGTGGCGATATCTCTTGTATAAGACTTGTATTAATCTGGGATAGCAATCGGAGAGCTGAGGAGTGTTGAAAGCCGAAATGATTCCTCGGTGCTGAAAATCGATGCGTGGAATGTAAGTCGTCATTCCCTCGGTAATTCATTGATCTATAATGACGAGATTCAGTTCGCGTCGGACTGGAATCGGACGGTGTTTGCGGGAGGTGGGCGTAGTGAGGATGGAGAAATGCCACTTCCCGAAGGCTTCATAATCAGCGGCGGTCTCGGCCATGGTGCACGTGATTGAAGAGTTCTGCTGGCGCAAAGTTCGGGACCAACAAGCCGATTTTTGCTGCTTTGCTTAGAGATCAAGAACCAGACAGCCCTTCGCTTCCCACTTGCGTTTCTTATCTGATCTTCGTCCAGAAGACTCTTCTTCTTAGCTAATACCGATCGTCCAGCCCTTTTTTAAACTCTTCTGCTGTCGTCGTGCCTAGTCCCCACACGTTGCCCCTCGAGCCTAATTAAAACCCCCTCTCCCCTCTATCCTCGCTCACTTTACACTCTACAACCGCCAATCTGTTTTCCTCAGCCTTTCGTCGATTTTCCTTTTCCTCTACTCTTAGGTCTTCCCTAGGATTCACTGCAGTCGCTGCTTCGTCTCACCGTCAGAGCCCTCCCTCATCGTCGTCAGTCCTATCAAACTCGTTCTCGACGCCCCCGCGCGTCAATTCGACATCAAGGATGGTTCACTCCAAAGTAGTTAGTATGTTTCTCTCTGATTCTCTGTTTTCAATGATATACATTGTGCAGCCTGTTCGAAGAAAAGTAGACTGACCTCTCGAAAGTTATCGGCTCCGGCCCCGCCGCTCACACCGCCGCCATCTACCTCTCGCGGGCGGAACTCAAGCCTGTCCTTTACGAGGGTATGCTGGCCAATGGCACCGCTGCCGGTGGCCAGCTTACCACCACTACTGATATCGAGAACTTCCCCGGTTTTCCAGACGGAATTGGTGGTTCCGAGTTGATGGACGCCATGCGCAAGCAATCCATCCGCTTCGGAACTGAGGTCATCACCGAAACCATCTCTCGCGTCGACCTTTCGCAGAGGCCCTTCAAGCTGTGGACTGAGTGGAACGACGGCCCCGACAACGAGCCTGCTCGCACCGCTGATGCTGTCATCATTGCCACTGGTGCTAATGCCCGTCGTCTCAACCTTCCTGGCGAGGACGTATACTGGCAGAACGGTATCAGCGCATGCGCTGTCTGCGATGGTGCCGTGCCCATCTTCCGCAACAAGCCCCTCTTCGTCATCGGCGGTGGTGATTCCGCCGCTGAGGAGGCCATCTTCCTCACCAAGTACGGTAGTAGCGTTACCGTGCTTGTTCGCCGCGACAAGCTCCGCGCCTCCAAGGCCATGGCCAGCCGCCTCTTGGCCAACCCTAAGGTTACTGTCCGCTTCAACACCGTCGCCACCGAGGTTCTTGGCGAGAAGAAGCCCAACGGCCTGATGACCCACCTCCGCGTGAAAAACGTCGTCACCGGCGAGGAAGAGACCCTCGAGGCTAATGGTCTTTTCTACGCCGTCGGCCATGACCCTGCCACTGCTCTCGTCAAGGGCCAGGTCGAACTCGATGAGGACGGATACATCGTTACCAAGCCTGGTACCAGCTTTACCAGCGTCGAGGGTGTTTTTGCTTGCGGTGATGTCCAGGATAAGCGCTACCGCCAGGCCATCACCAGTGCGGGATCCGGGTGCATTGCTGCTCTCGAGGCTGAGCGATTCATTGGCGAGTCCGAGACAAACGAAGAGATACCCCCTGCTCACGCGAACCCTGCTCTCTAAACACACATCCCCTGCTTTAGCACATCTTCCTCTCGTCTCGCCCGTCCATCGTCACTTTCGATAGATGAGGCTTCCGAACCTCATCTTCATCATCCCCGCCACTCAGACGGCTTTCCACATGACATGATTTGTTCCTAGACTTCAGCGTTTTTCATTTTATTTTCTTGTTACATTTCCGGTTGATTCTTTCGGGTTGGTGGATACAATACGTTATGAATAGAATAGACCGTGATAGAATAATCTGCCAGGGTTCGTTACCTCAATTCTTCAATTCGTCTATTTGAAAAATCGTTCGTAATTGTAATGTAAAGATACAGTGGAAGGCTGGTTTAACCTCTGACTTGCCGAGATCTAACTAGGTGGAGGAAATCTCTTTCTGCTTTTCAAACCTCTGGGTCATGCATCAACATGGAGAGTAACATGGTTTCATGAGTTAATTCGGCTGAATATGATTTCAGGCAAGTGATAATGCATTTCGTTTGATTTGGGCCTTTTTAACGTTCGTTGAGGAGAAAAGCGTATGCAGCAGCGCTGTTATCGTTGAACCAACTCCAGCCCATCCCTGGCCTAGGACCGTTAGCGACATTAGGATTCTGAATTGGACCCGGATTTGCATTTGCGTTTGAGTTCGTGGACCCGTTCGTGTTTTGCGTGCTAGCATCAGATAACCCAGATGGCGGTCCGAGCGGTGGGACTGACTGAGAAGCAACAGCGACAGCTGCAGGAGTAGATTTGTCTGCACTATATCCATTCACACTCGGCGTGCTCTGTATGGCTGACCCAGATAGTGGCCCAAATGGAGGAACGATAGATGAATCAGCAGCAGTGGATGCGCTTGAGTTACAACTCTTTGTATTGCCAGTGGTAGCTTCAACTAGCCCAGGTGGGGGCACGGACGGAGGCGGATGTGATGGGGTAGCAGCTGGAGTAGATGTGTTTGCGTCATACCCATTCGTAAATAATGTGCTGGATCCTGCTGACCCAGCTGATGTTCCAGACGAATGTGGTGAGGCAGCGGAAGGAACAGATATCCCGGCTAATCCTGATGAAATTGACGGCCCAGATGGAGGAGTTGGCGCAGCAGCAGGGGAATATTCCGCACCTAACTCCTTGTTCGTAGAATCGAGCTTCTTTCTCGGCGGTTCACCAAACTTTGCGGCAACCCATTTCTCGAACGGGTTCTCCTGCCGCCACCTCTTCTTCGCTGCCTCTTTCCTCTTTTCCCATTCCGCATTATCCCTCTTCCACTTCGCCGCGATCTCCGCACCTGTCTGCCGATTGATCTCCGCCTGTTCGAGGTACGGGCGTTTCACCTCCTCCGGCGCCTGGCGCCACATGAGGCCTAGCGCGGCGCGGACGGCATCGCGGGGAGCCTTTGCGTTGGGGTCGTTTGTCATGGCCTGGTACTCTGCATCACAGTCGGCGCGGGCTTTGGCCATGAAATCTTTTTGGTAGAGGATGAAGGGGTTGATGCCTGTGCGGCCGGGGCGAGGAATCGGTGGACCAGTTTCGGTGTAGATGGCGGCATTCATGGCTTGGTCGTAGGCGGCTCTAGAGAGGGAGGAGTATGAAGCTGTTGCTGTCGATATTGATGTTGACAGCTGCGGTTGTTGAGATGGTACTTCTGGAGTGTTGGTGTCCGTGTCTAGTGGGATGTGCGGAGTGGTGGAGGGCATGCAATTAGGATTGCCTGAGCTTGTACCTTTGCCTTTCTCTGGGACGAGGGGTGTCGGTATTGCGATAGGCCCTAGGATGGAATCAATGATTTCGGATGCGACCCGAAGCCCTGAGATGTATGCCCCGTGGACAGTGGCTGGATGAGTGCCGCAGGTGGCCTCGCCAGCAAAGTAGAGGTTTCCGACCGATTTGGCCATGAGATCATAATCCCCTGGAAGTGCCTCTGCAGCAACATAGGAGTAAGTCCCTTTAGTGAACTTGTCGCTAGCCCAGCGTGTGATGATGGTTTCCAAAGGGTCGGGGACAGCCACCTGTTTGAAGACGTTACGTAACTGACTCATGACCTCTGCAATTATTTCAGCGTCAGGAGTGCGCTCTGCTTGGTGAGCGGCGTCACCTGCCATTAGAGCGATCAAGACTGGAAGACCTGTGGTTTTCATGCAGTTCCAAAACAGATAGAAGCGGCCTCGGTTTGTGGCATAATCTTCCTGGATCATGCTATCCCTGTTGATGGGCTCTCGCAAAAGGCCAAACATGTCCCGTTCAGTGTCCCAGAAGGGCTGGTCAAACGCTAATATGACTTTGTTCATCACTCCGAACCCAAGGCGATCTATGGCACCTACTTTCCAGTCAGGCAAAGGTGGAGAGAATTGGACCGTCCGGTGCTGCAAGGTCCCTAAGGAACCAGTGTACACGACCATGTCTGCCGTGATCGATTCACCATCTTCGCAATGTACTACCGCTCTATGCTTGTTCGAGCCGGAGGCATCGTAGGTAATGCGTGAAACAGTCTTATTCGTTCGGACGTCCAGTTTCGTTGGATACGACCATAACCCGTAAGGGACCCGTTGATACCCCCCAATGATTTGAGAATGCTCTCCCTCAAACTCGTTTCCCATATCTTGGTCCCAACCAGAAAGACTGAGGTTATTGATGTTTGTGGCGTTCGCATATTCGAGGTTGGCGAAGTGCCAATTGAGTAACCGCAGATCCTTAGGAGTCAGAGGGAGCATGCGTTGATATTGACGGACGCCCTCGTCCATTGTTTTACCTAATGTCTGGAACTTTGATGCTTTGGCAACCGGGTCCAAATTAATTCTTTGGTTTGCTGAAATACCCGGGTTGAGCTTCCAGCCCATAGCTTCGCATGCAACGACAGCTGGGTTCTCTTCCGCCTCATCAGTATCCACTACAGGCCCAGTGACTGGCTTGAGATCAGCAGTCTTGTGGCCTACACCGCGGCGGATACGTTTCGCCGGAAAAAGCAGACCAACAGTTCCAGCTTGCCTTGCCTCTTCATACTGTCTCACGGTGACCCCATCACTCGTTGTTATGTCCCGACCCAAATCAATAAGCTCGCGCTCGCCCTCGGCTGTAGGTACTACCACAGACTTGTACCTATAATCTCCTGAGCGATCCAGTACTTCATTATAAAGTCTTTCAGCTGTTGCATCTCGTACTTCATCCACCGGAGTTCCATCTATATCATAAATGGTAGATATGTCACGAAGAAGATGGTATGAAAGCGCCAGCTGGCCGCGTATAATCTGGTCTAGGGGATTACCACGGTCAAATCCGACAACGATTTGAGCACCCATCTCGACCTTTGGAGTAAGTCCCGGCGGCAGAGTGGATGATTGACGACTTCGGAGAGGATGCGAGTATATACGCCCCCCGATTCTTCGCCTACCCTCAAGCACAACAACACGCGGAGATTTGAAATTATCGCGAAAGTGTTTAAAGAACCCTTCTAGCTGCCTGGCGCAGCCCAAACCCGCCATCCCTGCTCCAATGACGACAACCACAGGGCCTTCTTTCCGACGGCCCTTTTTCGAATGCATTAGACCTTCTGGGATCTCGAGGCAACCGAAATTTATGTATCCGTTCCGTACCAGCCATTCATATGCAAACGACGCAAGATTCATCCAGCGGTAGTCTTTAGCACAACCCAAAGCCTCTTCTTTGCTCACACTAACCATAGGATTGCGGGTCCAGAGTCGAAGAATCCCGTTTCGTATATTAAGATAGACAGTAACATGAAGGTGGCACAAGTGATCCTGCAACGCTTCCTGTTCTTTTGGATGAAGAGCGTAAGGGTTGAGCCTCGACGCATACGCTGCCGCCACACACTGTTGGGCATATACTGCTGTCGGAAGGCGGGATGGAATAGAAGAACGTGGGCGGAAATTAATGGGTCCCGGAGTGTCCTCAGCTTTTGTAGAACTCACAGATGCAGAGGACGAGGCGAGGTTCACACTCGTCGGCGGCGTAGTAGACTTTCCATTGCTGGAGGCAGACGGAAAGGGAGTAGACGTAGAGTCATTCGGTGTGCTCCCGTTTGGCTCCTTGATGAGATCGTTACTCGTATAGTCAATGCCTTGGTTTCCAGCATCAAGCCCACAAGGGTTAGTATTGGAAACCTGAGGCCCGGCGCCAAAGCCATCGTTCTGGACCGACCAGGAATTTGTCGTACTTTGCGGTTGCACTCTGTCTGGCTGCTGAAGTTGTTTCACAGGCGGATTGCTACTGTTAACAACAACACTCGAAGGTATGCATTGAGAGATTGTCTCTGTCTGAGAGGAATAGCTTCCGGGGACACGCATCGCCACGAAAGGAACCTCCGTCATTGTTGGGAGTCGTGCAAGTGACGTGGCAATTTTGACATGCAAACCCAACCTTGAGCTAAAGTATTGTGAGCAACATTCCAGCTATGAGTAAGAGCCTAGAATGTGATCTTGATCCATTATTACGCCGGTTCTTGGTGAAGATATCAAGTGTGAACATATCCATCCATGTGGGTCCACTCTTCATACGAAAATTGTGTGATCGGGAAGGAGAGGCAGCGAGCACAGGACTCGGGAGGTCAGATGTTACGATGAAACCTGGAATCGATGTTAAAATAGTACAAATAATGTGCGGGAAAGGGTTTTCTGATAATATGGAAGTTTAAGTATATCAGCATAGGGCCTCGACTCACTGATAGTGCGGTGGGTTCGCAGAGCCACCCTTGCAATTTGCACCACTCGAGGCGGAAGCGACAGGAAGTGATTCAGATTGAGTTCAAGGCTGGCGCGAGGAGATCAAAGCCAGAAGGAGCGACAACATGTACTTGAGTGGCTTGACCGAACCAGTTTGTCCCTGGGGGACGATGGAGGGAGATGGGGAGCCTTGATTGACTTGCCGGTAGTCTCGACAGGCAAGGGTCTTGGCGTTTCCCGGGCCCGAAGCGGCGATCCCCATACGTGGCCACCTCAATCTATACATTGAGTTATTCGAGAGGTTGATATTACTTATGATCTAATATTTCGGAACTGGCGGAAAATTGGTCCAGTCTGTCTGTGTTTATCGTTATACCAACTAAATGCTATCCAGGACGTGACTCATGACGAGGGGCTGTATAGACATAGATCCTCTAGCATACCAAATAGCTGCCCCGGGCAGTTTACAGGTTCAAAAAAAATCTAATGTCGAACGTGCGTATGTAGGGTATATGTGTCGGTATTCGTCCCGTCCCCGTCTCGAAAGATGTCTGATTCGTTGTCTGTAAACTCATCCTTGTATGGTGACTTTGACCGTCGAGAGGAAAGGTCGTCATCGTCGATAACCAAGTCAACATTATCATCGTCGAAGTCATTAAACCCGATACGCTCCTCTTCATCTCGCGCGAGGGTTATTGCTGCGGCGTTGACACTGGGATCGTCGGAAAACGCGCGGTGTGGACGGTGAGCAGCGTGGTCGGCTTCGAGTGAGTGTCTAATATCTTCTCTCTCTCTTTCCTCCAATTCCTTAGCTCGCGCCAGAGTCCTAGGAAGAGTCAATAAACGGTTCGTGCAAGAAAAGTCGATGTGGATATTTCCTCACCTTCTATAAATATACCACCCGGTAAAGATGCCAGCGGCTATGGAAACGATGATGCTAAAGATGTTTATAAGCTTGGAGCCTAGACTCATCTCTTCTCCTTTTTCGTTTAATATGCGTATTCTACTGCCAATAAAGGCAGGAACGAGCAGCTTTGGGGAGATGATCGCGGTGGCAAGGCCGTACATCAGGGGTTGCACCGTGGGAAAGGTAGAAATCGCCCCGTTACAAACCGAGTAAGGCAGTGGACAAAGGCGAATCATGCATAACAGCCTAAGTCCATCATACTTCAGCGTCAGCGCAAGAGCCGCAAACCGCTTGTCGCGCTCAACAAGGCGGTGTACAAATTTGGACAGGACGGTTCGCGATGCGATAAAGGAGCATATTGAGCCTAGCACCGTAGCCGACGCATAAAGAAGCCATCTAGTGTCGGCTATGAGTGAGTCGATGACGGTGGGAAGCATGCTCGACTTACCCTTTCCACACGCCAAATATAAAACCAGACACCGTCCCGAACGTTGACCACCCTACCAAAGGAGGGAAAGAGACGAAGAACACACCAAGCCACATCACGATGAATACAGGCACCGAGTGCTCCCATTTCTCAGCAACTGGCCCAAGCCATTGAAACACCCTCCCTGTAATATACAGAAAACCGAAGCCCAGAACATTGAGAGCAAGAACAGCGAGCACGCTACCAACTTTCTGCCAGAAGGTCATTTTTCGCCACACTGCTAGTGAGCGCTCATTAAATGCATTGATTCGAGCCATGATTCCTTGCTTGGGCGTGTGAGTTGACCTCCGGGCGGAAAAGCCCGCGTTAGTCCGCGTGTCATTCGCAGCTTGACTCCATAATGGACGAGCGCCTTCGCCAGGGGATGGTGAGCGAGACGAGATTGTTGAAACAGAAAGAGCGCGCGCAGTAGATGCGTAATCTGCGGGCATGTTTAAAAGGGAAAAAATGTATGATGAAATATAATGTTTGGTTTGAAGCTCGGAGATCTGCGGGCGGGTCGGCGATAATGACCGACTGCGTCACTCGATGGCAGTGACGGTATTCGGACAAATCAAAGATGTATAAACTTGTAGCAAAAGACCGAACGCGTAGTAAGTGATAGACCGGCAGGTTATTGTCAGTCAGACAGGCGAGATGTGACCCCCAGCGAGAGGAAGAACATGAGTGAGCGGCGGGTTTGAGAAGAGGTGGGAAATATCAGCTGAACTCCAGGCTGCCTTTTTATTCCCTGATCTTGGTTGTCAGAACGCGGGGCTAGCGATTGTCCGGGTTGGGATTCGAGGGCGAGGAGCAACAAACGTAGAAGCAGAGAGATGGAAGTAAATAATGGAATCAATCAAGCCAGGATGGAGGGATTTTGTTGCAGCAGCCTTCCAAATACTGAGAAGGCGGAGCTGGAGTATCGTCACGGATGATCGAAGCCAGCCGTAACCTTCATACCAACCATACGGCCGGGGAACACTCCGTTTGTGTAGATAGTGGTATTATAACGGTATCAATGCCATTTGGGTAACAGCACCTGTATTCTGTACTCCTCCACAGGACCCATTACTGAGTATTCATGAGCGAAATATCGTATATCGGAGTACCTTGCTTGTAAGAAGTACAAAGTAAACCTCGGTCTAACTCGTGAAGGAGGCGCATCTGGTACTGGGCAGATCGACCTGAATCAGCATGGCCGCCAAGAAATGGAGAGGTGGCCTTAGGTTCCAGGCTTAGGTAAATAAAGAACTACTCAAGCACAAATTAGAGCAGCTTGAGCTGCTTGAGAAGACTGATGGCTTTATATCGTTTGCTATAACGGTGGACGGTCCAGATCTTCATTTTATATTACTAGCGCGGTGCCATCCAGCAGCGTTGTGATTGTTGGGCGGGTCTCAGCCTATCGATCGTCGAGTGCTCAGTTTCTCATCCCATCCCATATTATTCCCATCAGCTCCCGCTCCTTGTTTTCTTCCTCTCTTCTCCCGTCTCCTTCAGCTCTTGCTTCTTGTTCGGCTCGTTGCTTGTTGTGATTCTATACTTGCTTTACATTTTGCGATTTTAGCCTGATTCTCGTTTCTGCTGGTCGCTTGTGTTGACCCGATGCGATGTGACCGCAATCTGTCTCTTGTCGCATAACCATCCCTCCACACTGACCGACATCTCTCTTGGACCTTGATCTAGTTAATCTACATCGTGAAACGCACTGGGCCCTGAAGGACAATGGACTCGACGCTTTGAGCTCCTTTTTGTCCTCAACCCAGTCTCACAGCTCGACTACCTTGCGGACTCTTTGTCCTCCTTTACCCCACATCTCGCTGACTTCCCCGACTCCCTGATATTCCCGCGCTGCCTCCCCTCCTTCTATCTTTTCGGCATCACCAACTTTTCAGACTCTATATACTGTTCAATAGCACGGCATGGTTACGGAGGAGCTCCTGGAGGATTGTCTTCAAATCCTCCAGGATAAATCCCTGGACGAAGAAGACCAGGTCGAGAAAATCGAGGAGTTCCTCCGCGAAAAGACCTCGTTATCGGGGGCATCACTTGAAAATGCCGTCCTCGATATCCTTTGGCGACAGCGAAACCGCACATTACCGGACTCATCTCCACCGCCGCCCCGTCATACGGTCATTCGTCGCTCCTCTCCTGCTCCTTGGCAGATGGCTCGATCCTCCACGCCTTTATCACCTCATTCGAACCTAGGGACCAGTCCCGGAAGTAGCTCTTGGCTGCAAAGCTCCAAAGGTGGTATTTCACGGCCTCCTCTATCCTCCACAGTCTCGCCATTCACCTCACCTCGTCCGTCTCCCAGGCTCGCTCTCGCTCAGCCTATACCGCATTCCCCGAATCTGAACGCATATGAATTCTCGGACCAACAAAGTCATGTGTCGGACTTTTACGGTGACCTTGGCAGTGACAGTAATGTGGATTGGCTGGTGGCAGATGATGCGATGAGTACAACTTCGTCTGTAGGCGGTTTGAGCATGCATGGCGGTCTCAGTGCAACAGCTCCGGAATTCGTTCCTGATATGAGTCCGCATGATATATTACGCACCGTGCTCGGAGATAAGCGATCCAACGAAGAAATAGAATCCGCTTTAGAAGCAAATGGGTATGACTTAGGTGCCACCATTGCCGCTCTCACTCAAGGAGCCGATGCAGGTGCCACTCCAAGCTTACCAGACGATAGTCGCGTTGTCGTGGGAAAGTCCATGACAATGGAACCCCCTAAAAGCACGTCTACCCCAGCTCACAATCGAAGCCCCGTTGTGTGCAAGTACTGGCTGTCAACTGGTCAATGCCTACGCGCAGATTGTCGTTTCAGCCATGACTTAACTAGTCATCTCTGCAAGTAAGTATTGTAGATCCGAGCGTTGCCTCTAGATGTGGTGGCTGACAAAGGAACTCTAGGTATTGGGTAATGGGCAACTGCCTTGCTGGCGATGGGTGTCCATTTTCTCATGATCCATCTGCACTAATCGCGAATCTCAGCGTTGACGGCAATTCTTCAAGCACGTCAGCTGGTATCGCTTTCCAAGTGGATAATGCGCCGGATGCCTTCCCTCCTTTGCAGTCGACCGGGTCTTCTGAACAGTGGACTGGTCAACTCGGCGGTAAATATCCAGGATATTTGTATGGCGGGCCTGGAGGCAAAAATGCGCCACATCTGGGGGGTAAACGAAGTGGAAGTATGACAAATCTATCGCGTCCTCATTCACGGCCAGGGAGCCGTCACCAACACCGAGAACTTAACCCAACAGCTCTGTCTGTCGATGACCCAGATGCGTTTCCTACGCTTGCTGCAGTCAATGCGAAGAATTCGGGAAAGAAGAATCACGGAAGGAAAAACCGTGACAATAATACAACCAGAGATAGCATGCCTACGTCTCTGGCAGATGTAGTACGCATGTCTCCAGCTCCAGCCTCAGGAGGGAAGGGAAAGCCCTCCTCTAAGAACAACCAGACAAAGGGGCGCGAAAACAGCGCCGCCGCGCAGTCAATACCGGCGCCACAGCATATCCCTTGGCTTGAGACCGGTTCACGAACAAATCAACAATATATCAAATACAGAACAGAGGCGATCCGCCACGGCACAGTGAGAAACAAGTTTCTCCAGAGGTACGTGTCTTCACCTTGTTGTCTGGCTCTCCACTGACCAATCCAGTGCTGCTCAAGCGTGGAATAGAAATGACGCTAGAGCCGCAAAAGCTTTGTCGCTGCGCGGCCAGGCCGAAAATGAGGCCATGCGTAAATGCCATCGCGAAGCCGCCCGGCAGCTCTACGAAGAGCGCAACAAACACCTTCTGAATGCCGGCCTGGACGACGCGTCCGAAGAACTATACGTCGACCTTCACGGTCTACACCCTGAAGAAGCAATTGAATACCTCGAGAAAATCCTTCTCAAGCATGCGCGCGAAGGCCGGCGGATCATCTATGCCATTACCGGCACAGGCCATCACTCCAAGAACGGCAAGGATAAGATCGGGAAGGCAGTCAAGGCATGGCTCAACGAGTGGAAATACCTCTTCCGAGAGTTTAGCGTGCCTGGGGAACGAGGCGGTTATGTTGGTGGAATCCTGGGGATTGACCCTTCGAGTTATGATAAGGCGTTAGCGAAGAGTCTCGAGGAAGCGGAGGCAAATGGTGACGAGGATCCAAGTCAACCTGTTCTTACAATGGGCAAGATCCAGCTCCTTAAGCGTGGGGATATAGAATCGCAGCAGTGAGAATACAGATATTATATTATATATTGTATACTGTAGATTGAGTTGTGGTATCGTTTGCAACGGTGTACAAAGATTTATATAACCGAGCTTCAGCTATTAGTTTAACAGTCTCCTTTCGCCCAACATCAAGCGGGCGCATAATGAAATTCTATGCTAAATGCCGTCTGCACACTATATCTGTAATTACTTTCTACTCAGGTTCCTGTCCATTCCACCTTGCCCTCAAGGCACCAACATCAACCCCACAGTCCTCCGCCTTCCTAACAATCGCTTTTGCCTTCTCCGCAACCGGCACATCAATCATCTTCCCATCAAGTGTCCACGCACCCCTCCCCTGCCTCGCAGCCTTCTCATCCGCAATCACAACCCTAACCGCCCAGTTGACTTCATCCTCATCCGGCCCATAAATCCGCTGCACAGTCTCAACCTGCGACGGATGAATGCACTGTTTTCCGTTAAACCCTAACCCTCGACCGCTACGGCATTCCTCTTCCAGCTGTGCTGGCGGCTTACCATCGCCACTGGTGGACTTATAGGTCGTGCAAACGAGATCGATCGTTGAGGGGAGATTTGCGGCGCGCGCGGCGGTGGCAATTGCGGAGCGAGCAAAGAGGAATTCTGTGAGCGAGGGAGTACGCGTGAGAGATAGGTCCAGCGCGAAGTCTTCGGCTGCGAAAATCAGGCCTTGCAAGAGAGGAGTGGCGGATGTGATGCTCGTTAGATTGGTGAGGGATTTCGCGGACTCAACCAGTGCTAAGAGCGAGATGGGTGATTTCGTTACCGGCAGACCCTGCGCTTCTCGCTGGGCTAGTGTATGTGTTATTACATCGTTGACGAAGGTCAGGTCGGACGAGGAGTTAACTTTCGGGATCACGATTGTGGAGAGATTCGGAGACTTGAGCTGCACAGTTTACTTATTAGCTCTCTAGCTCAGACAGAGAGAGGTTACGGCATGTGTATCGACGTACAACTTCCGTCAAATCCGCCAGAGCCAGTCCACTGTCGACCGAGTTGATGCGTACTGCGCGCTCGCGGATGCCCGAGGGTGCGGGCTCATCCAGGGCTCTCCGCACCAACGAGCGCGCTTCGGCTTTCTTGTGCGGGGTGACGCTGTCTTCGAGGTCGTAGGCGACGCAGTCGGCCGTGAGAGAGCGTGACTTGTTGATAAAGCGCTGCGATGAGCCGGGGACTGCAGGTGCCACATGCATTAGTTGTGTTTAACTAAACCCCAGGTTTTAGGAAGTGCGGGGGTGAGCTGTGACGTACTGTACAGGAGAGCGCGGCGGAGTGTGTTTCTGGCTGCCATTATGGCGTTTCCCCTGTTTATATCACTTGATTGCCGTTCAAAAGTGATTCTGGGTCAGATGGGCAGAAAGAATGATTGGGATGATGTCGAGTGTTGGAAAGATTGACATCCTCGGCGATGAGGCGGCGGAGACAACAGGAGCATAAAGGCTTCTCCAGCCTAGGGCGGCCAATGCAGATAAGGTTATTGCGCTGCCTCAAGTTTTGAGGTAGACCTTGCAGCGCCGAACATAACCTCGATCCATTATAAGGGGTCCTTACACAGGCTATAGCTCCAGCAGAGGAACATGCATATTTCCGACATGTTTCAAGTCCTTCTGCGGCACCCACTCCGACCATGACGCGACGCACGCTATTCTGCCGACCGTCTACTCTCACCGCCCTAGGTAAAGACACGCAACGCAACAGCATCGTCTCATAAACATCTCACTTTTTGGCAGCGAGGGCAGCGACTGTTGCCACGAACAAGAAACACACGAGATCCACACACTGCCTTGTTTGATAACTTGTCACTGAACGGGCTCTTGAACCGGACCCCTCACCATGGAGCAACAACCTCTCAACTCGCAACCTCAACAAGGAGACCTGAATTGGCGACTCAGCGCTCACCCAATCACCCTCCTCACTTTTCTCGGCTTCCGACTGGGAGCGTTACTGATGTATCTCTTCGGCGTGCTCTTTATAAATAACTTGTACCTCCCGCCCCTTCCCACCCAGCCCAGCCGTGTCAGAGCAATCGTTCTAACAAGGTCACATCTGCAGCATCCTTGTCTTCATCCTGACCCTCCTCCTCCTCAGCGCAGACTTCTACTACCTCAAGAACATTGCCGGCCGACGCCTCGTCGGCCTCCGTTGGTGGAACGAAGTCAACACCTCTTCCGGCGACTCGCACTGGGTGTTTGAATCTGCAGACCCGAACACACGCACCATCACGGCGACGGATAAGCGCTTCTTCTGGCTGAGTCTCTATGTTGCGCCGGCGCTGTGGATTGGCCTGGGAATTTTGGCCATTGTCAGGCTGAACAGTGTGATTTGGTTGAGCCTGATTGGTATGTCTACCTTTCCTACGCAAACATGGATCTGGATTCGCGGTGGTTGAAGGGTGCTGACTTGTTTTGTGTAGCGATTGCGCTGGTCCTGACGATCACGAATACGACTGCATTCTCCCGCTGTGACCGCTTTAGCCAGGCGTCAACATACGCGAATAGTGCGTTCGGAGGCACGATTGTCTCGAATCTTGCGGGAGGCTTGATGGGGAGACTGTTCCGTTAGATCCTAGGGTTGTCACCGTCCCTCTTATAGCTAGTATAGCTGGCTCGGCGGGTTGGTGGGTTGGGAGTTGTTTCTCTCGTCCCTCGAGTACCATTATAAATACCATGTGCAATCAATCATTTCCATTGTGTTAGTAAGCTACTGGATAGCGAACTCATTGCAAGGCAGTTTGTTTAATTCAATGTGTATGGGTTCTTTACTCCCTTCGGCAGAGATAATCATGACCGGTTCTTGAACCCACCTGTAGTGTTATCTTTCACGGACTCCCTATCACTTTCAGAACCCTGGCACTTCTGCGCAGACGAGATGTGAACTGAGTACTTGGGTCAAAACTTGACTGACGCCCGCCTGTAACGAACTGACTCTGGCCTTCGAAAATTAGGCCGGCGGGGCCTGGGGCTGGTTAATACCTAACTAAGGGGCCCTCAAGAATTGTGCGCAGCGGGTGCTAAGCATAGATCGCAGTGCGATAGTTCCTTCATTGGAACTTGGGTGCCGCTCAAGCGAGAAACAGTATAGTCAAAGAAGCCGCATGCTTGCTGCTCCAGTAACTAGAGAATAAAGGTATTGAATAAGACGTACGACATATGATGAAGTACTCTGTAGCCACAAAGCCAAAATTCATATGAAAGCTGACAGCCCACCCATCCTGCTGGGGGGATATATGCAAGAGACATAGAGACATCCGTCGTAAATATGAAGTAACTTGAAAGGTGAGGAAAGATCAAACTATGGGCGCATCACCTTGGCCTGCATATTATTGCATTGATGGCTGAGAGGCCTCAGTAGTGCAGTCACTCCTAGGTCGTCTTAGAAGATCGACTGGCCAGGTCAGATTCAAGGCATTCTCTTTTCTTGAATGTTTTATTATGGGAAAGTACTATAAGACCAGTTAGTCCTGTCGGGATAGAAAGCAATGTCCACTTGCATATACCGGTGCCATGGACTGCGTTGAAACCACCAGCCGCAGAGCAACCATTCTCATCATGGCAGTGGTCGCCTCTCGAATCTCAGGAAGCCTCTCGATGTGTAAGAAGAGGAGAAGCTGGAGGTTTTATGATGGTGGAAGTCTTTGATATTCCCCCTCAACTGAAGCAAGCGGCTCTCGACAAACATGAAGAAATCGTGCATCTAGCGGTTCCTGTTATGAACGTTGCCGAGTTCAATTAGGTGGTATCTAGGGTCCATGCAATGAAGGTGTTCGCTTCTTCTTTGTAAAGCTGTGATGCTCGATGATCTGGGCCGTGTGGAGAGCAACATTACATGCAACCGACAGGCACCACCATACTGTCCGAACAGGATACCTGGTACCAAAAAGAGAGAGGAAATGTCCCCATTCGGATTACGAATAGCAAGCTTCAAATCTGCTGATATCCAACACTGACTCTTTGGCGTGAACGTGGAGAAGGGCCGCTTAAACATATACCAGGCGTCTATCTTGATTGCGGGCTTACCAACACAGGACTAGGGGACGAGGGCTATTGAAGCGGAGATTCGACTCGCCCCGAAAGGTATACGATCTCAACTGTAAAGTCTCCAGCCGAGCTGGCCTGCTGAGAAGAGTCAATGTCGAACGCATTCTATGGTGGTGCATCTTCGTTAGGGAATGTGATATCTGTATTCTGACGAATCAGCCGTCTTAAGTTGGCTGAACGGCGCCCTCATGCTAGCCATGAGCAATCGGATTGGTAGAGGGTCGTGACGGGCTAGGAGCCAAACAGCCCTGTCTTCATCCTCCGTGGTAAACTCGCAGTGCGGATATACCAGGTCCTGCACAGCTTGTACAAAGTCGTTCTCCCCCGGGGGAGCTACGGAGATGCTCGTTTCTGAAGCAACGCTTGGTTTATTGCGCAACTGATATGACAAAGTGACAAAGAGCTGCGCTGCAAGCATCTCGTTCAGAATAGGGCTGGCGCTGACCCGCCAGAGATATATGGGCTTTGGAGCTATCGGAAATTATCCATTGGACTGTCAACATACTCATATATCTGGTAGATGTCTGGCTTGAAGATCTTGAGCGCAAGAGGTAGGAATATCTGAATGATCGTTACCATCAACCGGTCCTGCGGCACGCAGCGACTCAAGTCACCAAGATCTTAGAACGGACCATGTCTTGTAATATGAGCCGGCTTCTATCATTGTTCCTACAAATTCTAGTAGCATAACTTCTGAGCAACACCAGACGCACATTACATTTGCCCCTAGAGTGCACGTCATAACCGCCCCTTACTCTTACCCTTCGCCTTCAATTCGCAAACCAACTTCCAGACACCTTCTGCCGTTGGCCACGCCATAGCCCCAAACTCCCTCGCCGAGGCACTACTCGCCTGCCTCCGGGCATATCTCGCCGCAATACCTTGCATGATGATGGCGCCACGAAAGCCCGCGAACGCTCGTCCCCAAGCTAAGTCATTCCGCACATCATAGCCAGACTGCCGATAGAGTAGAAGGCATTCTTCTAGGCTGGGCAAGCCGTTCGCTTCCTGGCTAGATTTGGGTATGGGAGGACTGAGACTTGAAGGAGTATTGTTGACACCCCACGTGTGCGGAAGAAACGGTGCGACGAGACTGACAACATCCGAAAGGGGATGGCCTAGCGTCGCCATCTCCCAGTCTAGGACACCGATGACACAGGGTTCCGTTTTGTGAAATATCAGGTTGTCGATTTTGTAGTCGCCGTGGACAATGGTCGTCCTATCCTTTGGCTGGTTTGCTGGCTCGGCAAAGAAGGAAGCCATCTCTTCGAGGTGGGAGAGAGCGCCAATAGGGACACCGGTCTCGACATCTGTCGTCGCAGCTTGATGTCTGCTCAGCGATGTGAATGTTCTGACCTGCCGCCGGTAGAAGCCCGAGTTCTTGCCCAAGTTGTCTAGGCCGAGCGCGCTGTAAGAGAGGGTATGTAGGTTCATGAGCGTGGTGATTGCGGAGCGCCACCTGCATCCATATCAGCCTTTCCCCTCCCTTATTGCTTCTTTTCTTTCTTTTTGCATAAAAAGCCTAAGAAGACTCATCAAAGCAGGGACATACATCGCACCCCTTTCTCGGGCAGTAACCTGCGGCATCAACGGGTCCGTAAAAACCCGGCCATCCAGAAATTCCATGATGTAGAATGCCGTCCCAATGACACTCTCGTCTTCACACAAGACGTATACCCTGGGAACTGGGACATTTGTATCCCTTAGTGCATGGAGAATACGGTACTCGCGCTCGACCTGATGTGCTGTCTTGGAGAGGAGCTGTCCGGGGGGTTTCTTCCGAAGGACGTAGCGACGGCCATCACTCTGAGAGGTCAGGAGGTAGGTCGGGTTGGACTGGCCGAAGCCAAACTATCTCATTTGATTGTGAGCGTAGACAATGAAAGGGGACTGGCAGGAGTACCTGTTTCACGTCTACAGGTGTTGATATATGCGGGACATTGTTCCTGATATACCTCTCCAAAGAAGGGAGGTCAATTGCTTGGCGAACAGGACCTGCCATTTTGCAGATCGTATTTTTAAATTATTGAATAGCCGACCTACGTAGACTATATATACAGTGCGTACACGGGGTCAGAGTGACCCCTAACCCCTCCTGCTGGATAGGTTATACCTCGGATGCCGAGAAGCCGCCAGATCGTATCCTGAGAGGGGAGCGGGGTTGGCTGTACTATACACATGAAAGGGGACTCCAAGGGTTTAATTATATCTTAAAGAGAGAACTGAGATCAGAGCGATCGAATTAACCATGTTGCTTTACGAAGATGTATGTAAAGAATGAAGTTGTATAAGAAGATGTGGGGACGGAGGGCGTAATAGACCACTGCTTTGATATGTGACCATTTCTCTCAGTAGGCTAACAGCAAAAGCACGCCCTACCAGTCGCAGGATGTTACGTATTTCGATGACTACAGATACGTCGAGATAGGAGGATTGCTACATTGGCGGATCTGATCATTTTTCCAATTTCTTCGTTAGGTCGTGAGAAACTAAGCCCAGCTTCTCTACCGATTACTGGAGGCGTATATCGCTGAGAGTATATCAAACTTTTCACTCCATTCAGCAACATTAGAGCACACCTAGCCTTGAGGCAGATGGCAAGATCAGAGAGCCTCCGTCTATGTTGGCTGCTGTGGAAACGCACGCAGGGACGGGTCGGGATAAGGATGGGAATGACTCTTATACGACCAGTGGATCCGCAGAGGCTCTCAGTCAATGATGGATTCATGAAACGGTATTAATCGGTCCAGTCCATCCAGGCCCTTGACTGGGTGATCCGAATGCCTGGGCTGAGTGGTCCAAATGCAGCGCTAGGAGCCGCTGTCCGGCCCAAACCGTTGCAAGATCAGAGATGGTCACTCCGTGGCGAGTGCCAGGAGGACTGTCACATGTGAGTATGTCATTCTTTGAGGCTAGTATCAATGTCAGCTAAATCCTCAGGGACGTATATCTGTTTGAAGTTTAGGTAGAATCAGTTGTATTACAATCACATCCTCGCTCTGATACCTCGATACTTGAAGCATATTGTTATATTGCTTAGATCTCTTACGCAAACAACTCAAATGGACGGAGAACACCACAGAAGAACTAACGCAGAGGTAAAGCCATTTATCTCTGGGGGAATATATGCTTATATTTGCACTTAGCCGCTCTCTGACCGCGACAAACATATCCTGCGTACATACGGAAAGCTGCCGTGCAGAGATCTGCTTGGGCTGCAGGGCAAGGTACGGCGCACTTTTGTCTTCGGTAATCCCGAGCTGTCACTGATCCAAATCAGAAGCGCGTATACTTTGACTCGGGCGATTTCGCTCTCTCTGCAGCCAGCAAGATGAGTGACAATGGTGCTGTCCAACCTGGCACGGCACACCCAACCCGCGCCAGTATTTCGCATCCCTACGCGCCAATCCCAAGCACGAGTAATGCCCCCAATAATGCTAATGAGGGCTTTTGTGGCGATAAAAATCCCAGCCCCGAGATCGCAGAGAGCCCTCTTGGGCAGGGGACGAAATCGGAGGAGGAGAACATGTGGGAGGGTAAAAGGGCTTGAATAAACGGTGAATGCGCCGTAAAATACTTTAAGACGGTGTGGCCACAAGTCTGATATGCGTTGATGCGACAACAGCACACCTGGAGATCAGATGAGGAAATTGAGTGGTGTGCCTTGGTCACAATTCTGACAGCCATTATTGCTGTATGTATGAAAAGAGAGGATCTAAATCCAGCTATTGCCGGGTCATGCTGGCGAGATTATCCTCAATATGCCGTTAGACGCCTCAGTTTACGAGCTAATAGAGGATCTATCGAGGATTCTTCTTCATGCCTTGCCTCCTTGGTGTTTTTATCCCGGGCTTTCGCATGTGCTATTCTCTACATTATCGATCCAGGTTGACTTTTCCTACCCTATAGAATTATCTTGAAGCGCTGCATTCATTTTATACCTATCGAATCAAGCGCAAGGTCGAAGAGTGCTTGAATTAGTTCACACCCTTGGGCTATGCTTCTGGATCATAACCCGATCCAACCCAAGGATCATGCGCGTCTTGATATTAAAATAATGAGATGCTTTCCCAGCGGCAGCAAGATGCCTTAAGAAGCGGTTTAAGTACAGAACTGCCCAGATAGAGCGTGGTTGCTACAGTAGAAATTGCTCTACAAACATGTCGTTGGAACATACCAATCGTTCCGCTTGCATTATGACTCGCAAGAGTCGTTACCCTGCTGTAGTAGCCTGGTGTACCGACTCTGCGGTCTACCCTCATAATCCGTTGGCGCCCAGTTTGTAAAGTACTGATCACTGGATACCTAGAAGAAAAATAAAAGGGAAAAAAAAGTTATCAGAAAACTGGGCGACCGCTTTGACCCTGACAGCATGGGATCAACCAGTCATTCCCTTACCGGCCGCAGTGATTAGTGACCGTATATTCCTGATTTATGGTTGACTTGTACATAACCAATAGTGATCTACTGACGTGACTTTTACGAAGGTTTGGGGTTCGAGATATTACGTGTCCAGCTGCAGCCATATAAACGATTTCCTGTTATTCCCATCCTGTTAATGATTTTAATGTCTTGAATAAGATTCAAACAATCCCTAGCCTCATGAGAGGAACGAAAGGACCGAAGAAACACCCAGAAATGGGCGCCATTATGTTGCTGCTATGACAGCATGGTTTCAGTATGGTTTCAACGTGACCGACCACGCGACACCATGTTTGCATCGGTTCTTGGGGACAAGCTAAGTCAAGGTTGTAAAGACCTAGGTAAACCTATTCAGTGCCATGGGCCGATTATATGTTGTTCCATTCAGAGCCTGGGTTGCATTGCCGGGTAAGCTTTCACTGTCTTAGTACCAGACCTCGAAAGCCTTTTTGCCACTTGCATTGGACTTATCTTCCAGTCCCCCCCTTCTTTTCACCTCCGTGGTATGGGGTTCTAGCTGTCTTAAAGTTATTATCACAAACATGCCAGTGATTGGTCCAAAACGGGAAGTCATCGCTGCTCTGCAGCTACGGTTCTCTCTACCCACCCGTGTCTGCAAGGGCCCACTATCATCATTACATCGTCTTCAAAGGGCCGCACGAGGTACCAATAGTGGGGGAGTAAAGACGGGTATCGAATATGAAAATGGGATGATAAAACAGCAGAATGAAGCGTCCAACGGGTCGAATACAGTCAACTCAACACACCCTGAGAAAGGTAATCCCAAGTACCACAGCCTCAAGGAATACAGAGAGAGGCCCGAAGAGCAGCCAAGTGAAGGGTTCAAGACTGCCACAAAATCTGCAAAAGATGATGTGAAGTACTACAGCTTCAAGGATTATAGGGAGGGCCTGAACGTGGAAAGTGGAAAGCTGGAGAGTTGCCGTGACTCGCAGGAGACAAGGACACATCATAACTGGGACGGAGAGGACAAACATAAAAAAGAATGAAATCGATGCGTAGGAGAGATGCCTCGTTTATAGGTGCGCGCTTGCCGTGGTACCGGCGCTGAGGGAAGATAATAATGATTTAGTTCGGGCCTTGAGCAGGCTAAAAGGCGTTGTCCTCGAGGTCATGCCGGTGATCTAATTCTACACATATTAAGTACTCTTATATTTTGTCTAGACTATTCTTTATTATAGAGCTCTAAATCATGTTGCTTCACATACAAAGCACACTAATGGCCTCAAGCATCGCACATAAGGTACCATGCCTATCTGAGTACGAACCCAGGTCCTCAGGGCCAGGGCCCCGAGACCCTACCATTAACCTAGGGCTAACCAGGGCCGCATCCCCAGACTGGCATCAACAGAGCTGCCTATCCAATCCGTTCTCCACCAGCCTGTTGGTGTCGAGTTTTCCTACTCGCCTATAATGCGCATGTACAACAATTCTTGGAAGAGGTTTTACGACCGACAAGGATTACCGTCAAGACATTATACACATGAGGAACACTGTCCACCGAGAGCAGAGACGCTCACTTCTTCAGGTACAGGGTCTGCAAGTTACACCACTGCCTCAGCCCATGCAAACCATTCTCTGTGCCAATTCCGCTCTCCTTGTGTCCGCCAAAGGGCGCCCGGGGGTCGCTCTCAAAGTGCGTGTTCACCCAGACACTGCCTGCCTGTAACTTGGCCGCGATCCTCGCGGCCTCGTCCAGGTCATTCGACCAGACTGACGCGCCCAGACCCATGCGCGTGTTGTTCGCGCGGGCAATAACTTCGCTCTCATCATTCCAAGTGAGGAGAGGCAAGATCGGCCCGAACTGCTCTTCCGTCGCAATGCGGCTGTCCTCGGCTGGTCGGTCGATGATTGTTGGCTTGATGAAGTAGCCCGGCTTGTCGTCAAAGGCCTTGCCGTCCGCGTGAGTAAGGCTGAGCTGTTCCTTCGTGAGGTCGGCAAAGAACCCTTTGACTTTTTCGTACTGCATGCTGTTCTGGAGAGGGCCCATAAAGACGCCTTCCTGAGTGCCGGGGCCGACCTGGAGGGTCTTCGCATATGCGACTGCAGCGTCGCGGAATTCCTCGTAGATGGATTCGTGGACATAGATCCGTTTGACGGCCATGCAGATCTGGCCCGAGTTGAGGAATCCTTTCGAGACCACCTGGTACAATTAGAGAGGCCACGAAAATAAAGTAGACCAGACTCACCTGAGGCGCTACGCTCTTGACGTCGACATTTTTGCAAACAATGGCTGCATCCTTACCACCCCTGCACCTGTTAGCACCCGTATCAGGTCAATCACCAGAGCAAGCACATACAGCTCTAGAGTCACCCGTTTCAGAGTCTTGCTAGCACTCTCCATAACCTTCTTGCCGGTCGCCGACGAGCCCGTAAAGCTGATCTTCCCGATTCCAGGGTGCGCCGTCAGCCAGGGGCCCAGCCTATCATCGCCACTCAGCGCCTGCACTACGCCTGGCGGGAAAAACTGCTGCGCCAGCTCAGCGAGCTTGAGCCCGCAGTATGGCGTGAACGGCGATGGCTTGATGATGATCACGTTCCCAGTCACCAGCGCTGGCGCCAGCTTGATAACAGCAAGCGCGAGAGGGAAGTTCCACGGGATGATCCCTGCAGCGACACCGATAGGGGTGTGTCGGACGACAATCTTCTTCTCAGCGCTATCTTCGATGATCTCGTCCTTGAGCCCCTCGGCGATCTCGGCCTGCACGCGGATGGTGTGGATAGACGCGACGACTTCATAGGCTGCGAAGTGGAGCTGTTTTTGTCAGCCGATGGAACCGTTTCAACTCTACAGTCTTGCCAAATGGACGTACGGGCTTCCCTTGCTCCTGGACAAGGAGTTTTGCGAAATCATCCGCGTATTTCTCAATTGCATCGGCAAAGGCCAGCAGCGCTTTCTGGCGCTCCACAAAAGGGACTTCGGACCAGGTCTTGAAGGCCTCCTGAGCCGCGGCGACGGCCTTGTCGACGTCGTCCGCGGTTGCGACGGGGACGTCGGGGTTCGGCTCGCCAGTTGCAGGGTTGATGCCGTGGCGTTTCTCGGCAGTCGAGGTCTGCACCCCGTTGATGGTGTTCTGGTAGTTGTCAAAGACGGAGAATGCCATTTTGCAGTGACTTGCAGAGTACCTGCGAGGAATGAGGGAAGAGCGTGGAGCCGTGGGAGACTGCCTGGCGGGTGCCCCCCCTATTTAAGTATACGACTTCGACCACCACTACGACTATGACTATTCCAACTACAATTACTTCGACTACTACTAGTACCACCACCACCAACACCACCACCACGAATTCACCGGGAGGAGTTGAGTGGTGAAACCACGGCTGACAGCCGTCGCCGAGGCTGATCTTCAGCGTTTCGGGCATTCTACCGCAAATGGACACAGTCTCTCAGCAAATGGATACTGACCCTATAGGAAGGCCGCATTGTACTGAGGGGCCGTGGCTTAATAGTGGGGTTCGACTCTTGGTCTTGCGCTTTAGAAGCGTCTAGCTCGACGCGTTGGGGCTTTTCCGGGTATAGCGAGTGGCACCTCTGGTATAATGACTCTTCTGCTGTTTCTGCTGTTCAGGACGAGGCTTTCCTATCTAGCTTCACTGTGCTTGTGTCGGCGGTAGCGGGAAGCCCTAACTGGCAAGTTGGAGCCAATTCAATGCCCAGCAGCTCAGCAGAACACGCTGCTGTGGGACTGATTCGGGCCCAGCTATCCGAGACGGAAAGCTCGTTCTTTGTGTGGAGACACTCACAGGTGCCACTTGACAACGTCTGGACGCCTGAATTGGCTCTCACTGAAGAAACCTTGGCGAGGTAGACCTGTCCCACATTGTAGGCACTCGGCAAGTCGCCGTCCCGTGTAAGTCGATTTCTGGGTATAAGATTAGGCATCAAAGGGCACCCTCCTAGAGGTAATCTCAGCATAGATCCGGTTGACCGGTCCATGGCGTTGCGATTATCTTATGGACTCAGGAGTGGGCGACGTGCCCCAGATCCTCGATATACAATTGATTGCGGAGTTGATCAACGGATTGCATTTGGGCTGTTAGTCTGCTTGGAGGGAGTTGTAGGGTCTCCAGACCAGGCACATACAGGGTACGGCAACTCTTCTGCGTCAAACTCTCATCAGCTTCGACTCTCGTAGGTTTGGATGGGATATCGAATAATCAGTATATATGATCACTGCAGCTATATTCTAAGCTATGGCAAAGCCAATAATCGACAAGTGCAGGCTTAAAGTCTCCGACGGTAAGCACTAGCATTGTTGCAAGCAGGGCTAGCTATGCAGATCTCTGCAGACAGTGCGGGGCAAGAAACCATACATCGGCCATTTGGACAATTCAAGCAGGCCAGGCAGGTCGATCGAGACTTTCAGCCGCTCTTGTTTACCATAAGTCTTTGCCTTTCAGTAAGCTCGGCGGTATTCGTACTTTGACCCGGCTTTGTGATTGGGATGGACCCAAGTACCTGTCTCTTATACACATCTAGATGTGTATAAGAGACAGTAAGTACTCTTATATTTTGTCTAGACTATTCTTTATTATAGAGCTCTAAATCATG
>QPHH01000028.1:0-88042 GCA_003574815.1 Aspergillus spinulosporus | reverse complement strand
GGGGGGGGGGGGGATGTAAATCAAGCCAGAACAAGTCAAAGAATGGATTCAAGCATCAAATCAGTATGAGGTCTTATATAAGGTCGCCATCAGAGGATTTTCCCCTATCTAAGAATAATACAAAATCGACGGGCCATGGAGACTTGGAAATTAGCGGTCGATAATCAATATTGCGTCTCTGGGTATAAGCTGCCTATCGATACTCTTATGTTGCAGTCAGAGAGCTTCTGAAAGCCTATATATTAGTACCTGCTTCATACACTATGTAGAAGATGGTGTCTTGTAGAACGAAGGCCTTGTCCAAGCCGGGCACATAATTAAGAGACGACTCAAGAAAAGGCATCATAGGTATCTCACCGGGAGGCTTACTACCTCCCTGGAACATCTTTGCGATCACTTCAAGGTATACCATTACCTCACTTCTGGCAAATAGTCAGATCCCTCTTGCGCTATCCGGTAGAGCACCGACTATTGAATTCAACTCGACGTACGAATTCCGAGTTCCTTGGATGTTGCCAACTCGGTACAGGGCTTCTCTAAGATACGGAATAGGTGGTCCAGTCGCAGAGGGAGAGTTAATTTCAAATATGCAGCAAGCTAACAGTAATGGGGAGAGTCTATCTATGCAGCCGTACCTACCGACAGTGTTTATGTGCTATGCATGCACGCATGCATGCATAGCGAGCTACATACATAAATTAATCCGCCAGCATACGCTTGCAGGAATCGGTACTTGCTTGATTTGGTTCCTGAACAGTATGCCCGTTAATTCGCCTGCTTCATTTCTAGTATCTAGACGCAAGATAAGATTATTATCAATATAAATCAGAATTGCCCCCATTCTCCCACACCGATGGAGGAAATCATGTTGCCCAGTACGACCATAAATGCCCGAGCTTATTCAGCGGCATTTCTCGAGCTTCGGCGCCATGGCAATTATCCTATGGATGTGCGGAGGACAGATATTGTTAGAGAGATTGTAGATGCAGTTCTTACTGTTAATGAAGTACAACCATGTTTGCGTTCCCAGGAACCGGGACTTGAAATGCTGCAAAATCTTAATCAGCACCACAATCACAAGGAGGAGGGCAATATCCTGCTTCCGCAGAGCAGCGCCGTCTCTGGGCCATTTGTGGAGTTACATAAGGTTGTCCATGGCCCGAGTACGAAGAAGCAGATAAACTAATTGCCCAAGACCTATAACTAATGTGCAATTGGCTCAAATATGCGGTCTTGGTGAACTATAGTGATTAATGCTAACATAGATCCCCAGCATTCTGATTGAACGGCATTCTGATTGAACATCATCTGAAATGTAGGTCCGCTCCGTTGGCACGTCAATTGGATAGAGATGGAGGAGATGATAAGGATGGAGATAATCGGGATGAGCAGGAAGGACAGGAATACAAGTAACCCAAGCTTATAAGGACAACCACCCCAGAACCTTAAATGCCATCAGAAACACGCTGACTGCTTACCACTAAAAGGGTCACATCTGAGAGGTCTGACCACAGACCTTCGATCGAGTTAGCAGCAGATGTCCTAAGATTAAATCTGGCAGTGGGAGGTGGATGATGTTCGTTTCGCCAGGAGACCGAGATCCTGCTCGACTGGCCATTCTCAACTGCAGCAACGAGACACCCAATCACCAGCTTAAAAATATACTCTCGACTATATGCAGCTACTGAGGTGGAGAAACGCTCAAGGCAGGGGACTTGCTCTTCTAGCTGTAGCCGGAGGCAGCGGTTCGTCGCATATGACCTCTCCAATGGTCCCTAAAAGGATCCAGATGGTCGGCCGAATTCTTGCTTGCCTGACAAAGTCTCAGCTGACGGTGACGTCTAGACAAGCCTGCGGTATTTTGTCAATGCGATGACCTATTGGGCAGTGCATTGCGCTCCACAGACTGTACCTTCAGGCCAGAGCTGGATAGAGATGCGATAGGTAACAGATAACTGCACGGTGGGCTCTTTCTGCTTCTACTCCACGAAATAATAGAGTTACGCTTTAATGTTGAGAAGTGGAGTGAGCTTCTTCCCAGCTCCCAGAGAGGACCTCCCACAGTCTGATTCTGAAGGCAGGGCTCCGTCGCTGTCGAGTCAGAGTACAACGTCAAGATACTTGCCAGATTATCCATTCTTTGCTATGGCAGGACAGCGACTGCAAAGCTAAGCTGCGCTATCTGTCATTGAAGCTGGAGGGCCTGGGCTGGATCGAAAATACGGTTTTGCTGGAGAAGGCAGACATGTATGCGCATGCTTATTAGCGATACATTGGTGTTAGCGTTGGATGGGTGCTATCTTCTCATTATTCAATGTACTATGGCTGAGTATAGTCAAGAGCTGGAAGTTTGATGAAACGGGACGTCTAAATCTATACCGCGAAGATAGAGTTTGCTGAGTGCTGGATGATTATGGGCAGAAGAGTCCTCAGTCTGGCCCTGGCCTTTTCCACTGGTGTATGCTTGTACACGCAGTGCTTTGGCCTCCAGGATAAATTCTGCCTCCAGGTCCATCTTGATATCGTGGAAGCGTGACGAGTTTGTGGCGTTAAAGGAGCGTCTGGCCGTCCTCGGTCCGAACTCCCTCGGCAACAGGATCCTTCGAATCTGGGGAAAGCGGGCGCTCAGACTGAGCTTGGATGACCGAATCTCTTTATTGAAACTGGAGTAGCAGCGTCCTATGAGTCTTAGTGACGGTTGTGTCCATAAGATGCTATGCATCCGATTTGCCTGCAACTTCGGCTCATGGATCTCAAGCACCCCAAGGCCAGATGAGGTGCTACGCTCCCGAATCAGAACTATATAAGTAAACCCAGTATCCAGGAATAGATCCTCTATTACCCCGCAAATTCTATTTATCTGACCTGAAAGCTGCCGGCTGGGAGCTGCCACCTCCTCCCGCCAAGCTGGCTACATGCTATTTGGCGTTTCGGTGGAGCTACGCTGAGCTTCTCATTTGTGAAGAAGTAGGCTTTTTAAGCTGGCACACACTAAGTCAGCAGATATGACAGCTTTGTTCCCCGCAATATGGGTTAAGGTTCGGGTGTCAAGTTTTGCGTGGGATGGTGTCCACCGTGTTCATGGTCTGGGAGAGCCAAGGGAGAAGGAATGGCGGGCAATTTCATACATTCGACAGGTCATTTCTGACGGGATATATAAGAAGCTGGAGCTTTTGCAGTTTTCCTGCAGCTTCCCGGTCGTGGAGCTTCTATACTGTAAAGCAAGACAAGGACAGTGGCCGTTATGGCGGAGATCAAGTCGTCCTCTTCCAGGTACGTCGAGGACAACGAGAAGGGTGTGCTCTCACCACAGGTTTCGGACAGCTCACTTCAATATGATGAAGCCATCGTGAAGCGCATCAAGCGCAAGATCGATGTACGGCTCTGTGTGGTGGTCGCGGTTATGTATACCGTGTGCCAGATTGATCGGGTGAACCTGGCGAATGCGTAAGTTTCCATATTCTCCCAGGTTTTCGCAACTGCTGACTTGGTTTAGGGTCGTCGCCGGCATGGGCACCGAGATCGACCTCACGGGGACACACTATGTATGCCTGCTGCCCTCGCATATACCCCTATCAATTACACTAACTTTGGACTGAACCTGCAGTCGACAATTGTCGCCGTCTTCTTCCCCACCTACACGGTCTTCCAGCCAGTGATGACGGTCATTGCGCGCAAAATTGGCCCGCGCATATTCATGGGTTTCATCACCGTGTCCTGGGGCTTAGTGATGGTGGGTATGGGCCTGGTCAATGACTGGCGCGCACTTGCCGGACTACGCGTCGTCCTCGGCCTGTTTGAAGCAGGTCTCTTTCCTGCCGCTGTGTTCTTGATTAGCTCCTGGTATATACGCCATGAGACGGGAAAGCGAATCGGCCTCTTTTACCTGCTAGGAAGCGCAATCAGTTCGTTTGGAGGGATTCTTGCTTATGGAGTACGCTCCTCTGCCTGAATATTTAGAGGATATCGGAGCCTATGCTAATGGAAGTAGTTGCAGCAAATGCACGGGCTCCAGGGCCACGCCGGCTGGCGCTGGATCTTCATTATCGAAGGCGTCCTCACCGTTGCGATAGGGTTAGCCGGGTTCGTGCTTATCATAGACTTCCCTGAAGATGCACGCCGCACACGCTGGTTCCTGACAGATAGGGAGATCGATATCATGATTGACCGAGTTGAGAAAGACCGTGGCGATGCACACGTTACCCCGTTTGTTCTAAAGGAGTATCTGAAGTACGGACTCGAGTGGCAGGGGTGGCTACTGGCAGTCAACTTTCTGATGACAGCCATCGTTATGTGAGTGGTCATTGATCGATACAATGCCGTCTTCCAAGCTAACCAGCATAGATATGCCGTCTCGTACTTTCTTCCGATTGTCCTCATGCAGGGCCTTGAATTTAATGTTGCAGAGGCCCAGACCCTTACTGCTCCTGTACGACTTCTTTCCCACGGCGATCACCGATACGTACTCACTTTCTGCAATAGTGCTTTCTATTCGGCACCGTCCTCGGTCTCACTGAGTCTTGGCTATCAGATAAATATAAGACGCGCGGGATAGTGGTAGTCATTAACGCCGTTCTCCAAATAATCGGCGTCGCCCTCTTAGGATATGCAAAAAACAACGGAGTGCGGTATTTTGGAGCTTTTATACTGACGGGATCCTGCAACGCTAATATCCCGGCCTCACTAACTTACCAGTCGAATAATATCACAGGCCAGTGGAGAAGAGCGTTTGGATCGGCCCTAATTGTAGCTGCCGGCGGTGTTGGGGGTGTTATTGGGGGCTTGGTGTTTCGGGACCAGGACGCGCCTGATTATCGGTATGATTTTATTCTTGATTACCCTTTCTCAGAGAGGGCTGCTAATGTGCCTGCAGACCCGGTCTATGGACATGCTTCATTGCGGCTGCGGTAACAGTCGTTTCGGTGGGTATCACGACTATCACTATGAGGAGGAGGAATCAGAGGCAAGCGGCTGGGGAAGTGATTTTCAATACGCCGGGGTTTAGATTTACTTTGTAGCATGGCTGAGTCCTTGCAGATGTGTATTTCAGATTGCCAAAGTCGAGTATAGGGTGAATGTTATTGATCTCGTCATCTCCTTAGACGTGATGGCGTGCTTCCCCATCGCAATGACATAAAAGATATCTCCAATCATCACCCAGATGACGAATCGCGACATCGGCAATGGAATAGAGCAAGTGCGGGGATTCTCGTCAACTACACTGGGAGTCCCTGGAGATATCCAGCTCCTAATCAAGCAATCCCCATACGTATCCCCACCAAGGACAGACCTGATGGAAGAACGAATCCGCAAACGCATCCCCAAGTCCTGCCGCCGCTGTCACCGCCGCAAACAGCGCTGTGTGGGCGCGCCAGTCTGCGCGAACTGTGAGCTGGCTGGCCAGCCTTGTGTCCGTTCTGACAGTGTTCCCTCCTGGCACCATGGCATGTCGAAGGGCGCGCTGGCACAGAGGATTGAGACTCTGGAGGCACAGCTTGCTGCTCTGACAGAGGGACAGACAAGGAGCACGAGCGTCTCGGGGTCTGAGGAGAATCATCAGTGTCCAGATGAAACTAGATCTTTACGTGAAGGGATGAGACCCGTCACTGGTTCAGGTTCAGGTTCAGGCACCGGCTCGAATGCAAGCGTAAGTACAATCACCAGCTCACCTGAAACCCAGGGTGCAGTCATGCATTTCTTCATCCAGGGCCCAAGTCGGTATGAAGATAAAGTCGAGGGGAACTATCTAGGCCCGTCATCTGGCCTTGCGATCGCCGAGAATATCAGTCGTATAGTCCAGGACGCTGTATGGAAATCCATCCCCGTGAATGAGACGCATGAGTTTCAGGCGCCCTGCGAGAATGAGACTACCGGCCCAGCCTCAGCACCAGACGAGGCGATGGGAGCACGCATCCTCGAGGCGTATTTCAAGAGTATGCAGATGCGATTACCGTTCCTGTGCCGGGCCGAGATTTACGAGTTGCATGCCAGACGCCATGAGCCAGTTGGCCCTAGTACAGCGGAGCAGTTTGCCCGATTCAAAATCTTTATGGTCTACGCGATTGGCGCGGCCATACTTAAAATGACAGAGATGTATGACTCGACGCCGCCGAGGAATTACTTTGTAACAGCCATGCAGTACCAGCCTGCCATCCAGGGATCGCTCTCCATCTCAAGCATCGAAGCTCTGATGCTGCTCGCCATGTACAATCTGCAGTCTTCTGCCAGCTCGAGCGTGTGGTATATGATGGGCCTGGCGACTCGGATATGCGTCGATTTTGGACTCCACAGGGAAGTGCAGTATCGGCGGCTCAGTCCGTACGAGGCACAGCGCCGCCGGAGGCTCTTCTGGAGTGTATATCTGAATGAGCGCTCTGTTGCGTGGTCGCTAGGTCGGCCCTTCAGCATTGGCGATGAGGAGATCGACGCAGAGCCCCCGGCTGATATCGACGATTCGCTGCCGGAAAGTGCAGACGAAGAGTTATTTCGAACACCCAGAGACCCGGGCGAGCTGTGGACGGGCCCGAATATCCGGTGTTTCATTGCGTGCATCAAGCTCTCCCGGATATCATCGAAAATTAGGGCGACTGTGTACCGGCTGGATAAGGACCTACCCTCTCTTCTACACAAAGTGCATCCCTTGTTGGCGATGCTAGACGAATATCAAAAGTCCCTGCCGTGTCTATCTGCATACGAGAACGACTTCATCCAGATGCACTGGAACAATGCGACGCGGACTCTTCTACACCCATTCCTGAATATCCTGCCGCCAGACGACGAGCTGGCCCGGCGCTGCCTGTATTCTTCCGGGCAGATGTGTCAGTATTTCAAGAGACTACGGCAGAGAGACTCAACTTGGTACTCGTTTTTGCTCATCAACACGCTGTTCATGGCGGGATTGACTATCTGGTACACAGCGTCTCTACTACCACCTTAGACACATTTCCAAGCTAACGATAGCAGTTTGTGCCTCTTCCGCTCCCCCCGGCTTTGGACAATCAGTGTCTCCAATGACCTGCGCGCCTGCTCATCCGCACTTTTCGTCATGGCCGAACGACACCCCAGCGTGCGTAAATACCGAGATGCCCTGGAAACAGCCATCAACCGAGTCATGGACTACGTGAGTGATGCGCAGATGCAGAGCCAGACGCATGCCGCGGGCAACATGTCGTATACTCTCGATCGAGCGCTTACGGACCCTCCAACGCCAGGGTTCTATATTCCCTCTCCACAGGCAAGTAGGGCTAGTGCACCTGGAGTGGGCCTTGGTGAAGAGACGCCAGAGACAATACCAATCCCTCTTTCAGACGGACGGGCAACTACATTCTCGGGGTTATTTACAGAGGATTTCTGGGCGGGCGATGCGTTTAGTTTGCATATGGGGGAGACATTTGGGTTGCGAACATAGCGCGCTCTTTTCGTCTCTTAGTACCTAAATATATCCATTTGTAACCATGCGCGTATGGCATGACTAGTACTATAGAATTACAAATGCACCGGCGACAATTGGTCCTCGATCCCCAGATCCTCTCGTCGCGATTTACTCGCCGGGTCGAAGTAAGGCACCTCACCAATGCCCACAGCACGGTTCCCGCTGCGCTCACCGATCCCGTCGTAATCGAATGTAGCTGTGTGGAAGACGCTGCGGTTGTCCCAGATGGCTGTATCCGTTAATATGGTCCCATGCTGGTGCAGGTAGAGAGTAGGGGTGTGTGAGTTGGGTTTGGGTTGAAGACGTACCGATATCGTTTGGCTCATTCCACTTGAACCGCACCTGCAGGTCATGGCCGTAGGTAATCAGATCGTGAAAGTATTTCAGCAAGTTCTCACTCTCACGGGTAGTTAGGCCGTTGACTTTCTTGGGGAACGTTCCTGTCGCAGCGATCAGCTCCGTTCCTACCTAGGCTCAACCCTTTCCCAGCAGGAGTAGGTAAATCAGGGCAAATGCCACCCACCAACTGGGAAGATACTATTCCACCCAGTAATTGGATTCGTCCTCACAACTGGATGATCACTCGCCAGCTCACCCCCGACATTCAACGGCGACCCTCGAGCCCCCTCATACAGCTCGAACCCTCCAGCCTGCGCCGCCCGATGGAACCCATCCCCCGAGTGTCTGGCAGTAAGCGTCTCGAGGAACGCCCGGTACGGCTTGCTAATCCGATCGTACAGCTCGTATCCACTCGCCCAGAGGGTATCACCTCCCGTCGGTGGGAGAAGGGTCAGTCGGAGCGCGGAGAAGTCACTCGGCGCCTTCTCGAAACTGATGTCGCTGTGCCAGATGGCAGCAAGATTACCGTAGGCTCCCTTATACAGCTTCTTGCGTTCCAGACTGTTGATCGTGCTGATCTGAGGATCGGGGTCGCCGAACTCCCGCGCGTCGTTGACGACCGGGTGAATGTGCAGGCCGTGTTCCTTGGGACGGCCAGTGAGCTCGCCAAGTTTGAGAATCAGTTTCTTCTGCAGCTCATTTGTTAGATTATCTTGGGCGCGGAAGAAAACGACGCCGCGTTCGGCAACTGCATGGGGTGGTTAGTGGCATCTTTGGCAGAGAGGGGGAATATGTTACTCAAGATAGCAAGATCGCGAATCCGCTCCTCGGCATTTGGAGCATTGAGTATGTCGTCTACAATGTTTATAGAGCCCTTAGGAAACTCGTTTCCAATGACTGGGGTGAGGACAGTGGATTTGAAGCCGTCCAGCGAGCCGGAGGAGTAGAGGCGAGGGTGGGAGGCAACCTTGGCGGCGCCGTTGGATGTAGATTCGACGGAGACGGTCATACTGTATTTCTTTCTTTTACTTCAGGAGAAGATGCTGAGCTTGGGTTTGAGCTGGACATGGCCCGGAGCGCGCTTTTATAGACGATATGCTGTATAGATCTCGCAAACGCCGACGCATCGGCTTTCGGCGATAGGGAGCCCACCCGCCGCGTGATTTTTATCGACGATTCGCGAGATGCATGGAGTACGGCCTTTGTCTATGAAGTAAATGTTGATTTCGTGCGATATATTGCGCAATTTACGCACAGTCAGCTGTCATCCCTCTACTCCAGTGATGGGCCGCACGCAACACGGCGCGTGGATGGTCGTATCGCCGCACTGAGTACGGCGGGTGTGCCATACGACGACACCATGACATTCCATGCAGTGCAAAAACGGTGCGATGTATCGGACGATCTTGATATCTACAGCAGCCGAACTCGATAGCGAAGGTCAGCAGTCCGAGGCCTAGCCGAGATAGACGATGATCATTCTATTTAGACACTTGGTTCAACTGGTTCGCCTCGTTTCATAAGTTATGGGCAGACTCACTACACAACGAGTAAGAGACGTTCCAATTCAAGTGTGGATAGATAGACCAGTCCCTGGCCGTGGAACCTGTTTTGACATCTTCATTTGGACGTCGTCCAACCTCGAATACGGAAGGGACTTGCTGTTCATGAGACAAATCACGATCTATCAGATCACCACGATTAGCCTCTTGTTGAGACAAAATTGTCAAATTTCCTCTCGCACTCCCCTTCCAGATCATGCATCAGCATCCGCCTCATCCGGCCGGAGAACAACCACGTCCAGTCACTCTTGCTCGTCACTCCGGCATACCCCAGGACAAAGTCCCGTACCGCCTGAATGATCCCGTCAGGGATATGGAAGATTTTTCTGTTGTTGACGGCCGCTTGCACAGCGCGCGTGGTGCGAGCTTTTCGGACATGCTCGTACATCTTGAGCACTTCAGGGATGTTCTCTGAAGGCTCGTCTGCGATGCTTGCAAGATGAACGTGTAGCAACCCCAGGAGTTTGCCGATCGCAAAGCCGTCCTCTACAGCCATTGCGGCGCCCTGCGCCTGGTAGGGAAGGGTTGGGTGGCAGGCGTCGCCGAGCAGGGCGACGCGTCCCTTGGCATTGATTAGCATCTTTATTCTTATTTCCTCCAAGCAGTAGGTAGATTGATGCAATATACCTTTGTCCAGGTCTCCAGCTCTGACAAATGTGTGAGCTTCCACGTGGTGACCTCTGGCACGCATGAAAGCAACTTGGTCAGCCTAGTGCCCGGGCATGTCAGTATCACCTCCCGAATGCTCGCTGTTGTAAATCGTAAGGCTCGGACTCACCTCCCATCCCACCCGACATAGCTGGCCCTCATCTCCTCAACATCCCCCTGGACTCTTTTGATTCCTTGGTCTAGATTGTCCGGCCGGATAAGAACGAGATTAAACTCTTCTCCTTGCCGAACGGGATAGAAGATGGTGTGTTTGTCCGGACCGAGCCAACTAGTCACGGCTGCTTGGGCGCAGAGATCGTCTATCTCTGGATCGTTGAGAGCCTCGAGCTGGGTCCGCGAGATGGTTGCGCGGTAGGCCAGGTCGCCTGTCTCTTGCGGAGTGGTGGGTTGATCCAGGACCGCGTCACGGACTCGGGAGTGGAGGCCTATCGTTTGACCATCAGCAGGTGAGCGTTTAGAGTGCTTCATATTTTCTTTGTTATGAGGGTTCACGGGTACCATCAGCGCCGATTATCACATCCCCAGTGACTCTTTCACCACCCACTAGGACGACTTCGGCAGTACCAGAGGCGATATCCGTTACCTCAGCGCCCAGCCGAATCTCGACGCCCAAACGGATGGCTTCATCGAACAAGAGCTGGTAGAAATCTTGCCTGTGAATAATCCTAGATAGCACATCAGCGCCTTACCCCCTAGTCAGAGAAAGCCATACACCCAAGGCACCCCAAACTCTTCCACCATACCCTCGCCAAACGGCATCGATCTGAGGATCCTCCCATCATCGTATCGCCGGAAATCAACATGCTGCACTCTACTGCCTCTCTCTAGGGTCTGCGACAGCAGGCCCAGCTGCTTGAGAATGGTGGTGCCATTTGGCGGGATCTGGATCCCCGCACCGATCTCTCGCGCTTGAGAAGATCGCTCAAGAATGAGCACATTGGTGTCTGGATTGAAGTGACGGCAGGCGATCGCGCAAGCGAGACCACCTAGTCCTGCTCCTACAATGATGATGAGTTTCATGTTGATCCAGGATGAATTGAAGTGAAATAGGTGAGTTTGTTTTTCATTGTTACTATTACTGTTACTGTTATTGTTACAAACCAGTACAGCACAAAGACGGTAATGTACTGAAATGCTCTTGGCAGTGGAATGCGAGGTTTCTTCACCATCAAGACTTCCTTCCCACAAAGTAGTAAAGCGTGATGAACGGCCACTGCACGCTCTTCTCACCGCTGCTAAAGGTCCATCCGTCAAGGTCTCGCCCTGAGCTCGCAATAAGACCCTGAATCTCTGCTGGAGTGTGCGTGCGCAAACACGAGATGAACCCGTCGACCCAGAGCGCCAGGGGTGCGATAGGCACGAGGAATGTGAAGAACAAATGCACCGGTGAGTGCCAGTACCACAGCAGCGAGACGTAGAAACCCCAAAAGAAGACGAGGGGCGAGTAAAGGCAGGTCGAGACCTGGCGGGCGGTGATTTCGAAGATTCTACAACAGCCTCATTAGCCGCCTTGTTCTCATGCAGAAGTGTTTTCAAGAGGACCCGGTCCGTGCCATACATGAATGCATCCGCCTCGTCCAAGGCACTGCCTAGGATCCCGCTCGCATCGGCATCGTCGAAATGGTGGAAGCAAATATTGAATACGCGACACTCTTTCTTGTCGCTCGCCGCCAGCCGTCCCACATCCCGTGCGTCGACCGGCCTCTCGACGAATTCGATGTTCGGCTGTTTCTTGACAATCGCGCTCCACACGTCCACGGGCGGGAACATGTCTGTGAGCACGAACCGCACCGGTTCTTTTCCTTGCGCTTCAGCCTTGGAGTTCAATTCGGACTCGATGAACGGGGTCGGGCCGCCGGCGCCCGCGCAGATGTCAGCGATCGTGTATGACGAGACATCGTGCAGCTGCTCTTCGATCACGGCGCAGGCCTGCGTTGCAAGGCTCCCGCGGCTCCAGAGCGGCACGCGCAGATTCCAGAGTTGGCTGAGCGAGAACTGTTCATGGTGATGCAACCAGGAAGGGCACCACGATTGGTCGCCGATTTCGTGGAGTTGGACGCGTGGCCACTGCATCGCGATTCTGATGCTGTTGTTGGTGTTGGTGCTGGTGCTGGTGGCCAAAGCAGCGGGAAATTATCCCGCCCACGAGCATCTACGGAGTAGATCATATATAGGTCATACAATTGAGTAACAATCGAACGATACCATAAATGTGCAGAATAGTTTCTATATGATATTCATAGTACTGTGGGGAGTTGCAGCTACTTTCTATTATTTCTTAGTGCTGCTAAAAACTAAATCTACATAAATATATCTTCGCACTTAGTGCTCCCTATGGAAAGTTATATACCACCATAAGTCAACGAAGATAGAAGCCATCGAGTATTTCACGGTAAAGGTAGGTCCTGTTTTTCGGGAGGATGTACTACCAAAACCATACTCGATAGCAGTATGCGCATCAACGCAGCCTCAGCCCAGTTCAATATTCCGTATGTGATATAACTGATGAAGTTGGCACCTCTAATCGCTCGTTTTCTTCGGCAAGATAGAGATAATCCACCCTTGAGAAACTTGTATATTTGAAAGCAAAAATCTCGTGCAGGGTACATCCCTGATATGTGTGCAGTTGGACCATGTGACACAGTAGGCCGAATATTGGATGTGCCTCTCCAAGACTATATGGGGTAAGTTCAGCGTCTATGCAACTAGCTAATAACTGTGGCTTTATAATGGTTGCCTTGCACACTTCAAGTGCCAATCGGGATCGACGAACTGGATAGAACACAACCATACGTTGCAACATCATCCGGAACAATAGGAAGATACCGTAGTAGAGCAGGAGGATACTATGGCTATGCGGCCGGGGCCGTCTTCTCTGGACCACCCTTTCGGCCAATATAAAAAAGTTGAGGTTATTCTCCGATTACAGGCAAAGGGGCGCTGGAACTAATGCACTGGCACAACAATGGACGAATTCAATGTTCAAAATGGAAGTTGGGCAGCACGCGAGCTTGGGCTAGATCCCTGTCCTGGTGCTGTCAGGGAGGTCTCCGTCCTATTTGGGCAAGGGACTGCACCTTGGGCAGGGCTCCTACAGTTTGGCCTGATAAAGCCTGGCCGCAGCCATATCCTCAGCAAGTATTTGGGAGAGCAGAAGTTCCGCCCGCCGCTCCAAATGGTAGTGATTTCACAGCCTTGGTCCAGTTGCAGATAATATGTATGCATGATTGCTTCATATCCAATCTATTCACCCCTAGCTTTGGCCCAGAGGTAGCACGAATCCTTCAGTACTACTTTGAGTTTGTATCTGAGAACTGGAAGCATACAAACAGGAATCAAAGAGGAAGGAGCACGGCCAGTCAACTCACATAAGAGGCACAGGGTTCCAACAAGGCATGCTCGAGATTAGAGTCAAGCCTGCTTGAGAGAAGGTGCACCCCGTCCTCTACGACTTTACCATATCACATACTACACATCGCGTTCGTTAATACTCTTGCATTCAACAAAGCGCAGCAGAGCCCTATCACTTCTGTCGAGGCCAACCGGTAGCACCATCATGCTCATTCCAACCGTAGCCCTCTACCTCGCGCGCCTCATCGCCTCCATGGCTGTGATAACCGGTCCACTCTGGTTCGTCAAGCAGAATATGGGTACTGTAACCTGCCATTCCAGCTTGCTGTGATTTTTTGACTAGTCGACACAGACTGACATCAACGTAAACAGCCTTCCAGATTTTCGGCCTCCCGAAAGTTATCGCTAGTCAGCAGATGGCAGCACTCGGTCCCGCCATCGGTGGCCGCAACATGTCCCTTGGCATCCTGATCATTCTCGCGAGCTACTACCTGACATACCGGCAGACCGGCGTTGCGCTGGCACTTATCGCGACCGGATCCGGCTGGTCGGATACGGAGGTTTGCCTTCGTTTCGGGAAAGGCCATAAGAGGCACCTGGGTAATCTGTTTTTCTGCTATGGTGTTTCCGCTGTACTTCTACTGTCGTAGCGCCAGAGAAGAGAGAGATGAGATAGGGGGAGCCGAAAGGGTTAGTGGGCTACGCTGCTGTTTCGTGGACAATGCCAGGTAACGGCATGCCGTGCAGGTGCAGGATTGCTCGACCATGGAAGATTACAAGGTTGTCCTACTTGAGATGTGACCCGGTGATGGCCATCTCCATAAACTGTATCTAAACAAAACAGCCTGAAACAGAGTCAATCAAGGATTGGACTAGAAAAGTTACGAAACCTGTATGTGCCACGCTGGTGGGCAGCAGGACTGACTCTAGACTGAATACATCTTCCGGATTGCACTCTACAAAAATACTCAGCCTGATGTCTGGATACCTGGCCTAATGACCAGACAAACTTGACCACTGCCACAGCAAAGGACCTACACCCCTTGCTTGTACTGCAGGTGCCTGTGTCCAACCACTACCCCCCGGTTTGATACCGGCCCGCATGACGCAGACCAGGGGTAGTAGAGATAGTAGAGATAGTAGCAGTGGGTGCTTGGGGAGAGTCCGTGCAAGCGAGTGAATCATGGTTTCCTCGCTGTGGTATCGCCATCTGGATCCTGGACTTAATAGTAGCTAGAAAGCGTGGGGAGGCATTGCAGGTCAATCACGACTTGCTCCTGGTGATTTGCTCCTGGAAAATAGATTGACGCGCTTTGAGTGGCGGCCGGAACCTCGGATTCTGAATGGATTGGATCTCGAGGGATCAGGGCTGAATGCCTCGAAGCTGTGTGGAGAATGGAACGTGGCGAGGTCATAGTGTTGATCTAGCCCTGTCCAGCATTCGCTTGCAAGCTTCGTCTGTCGCCGCTCCCCACTACGTGCTTATTACCTCTTACGTTCCATGCGATAAGGCTCATACTATACACTAGTTCATAGGCACGAACATAATTATCTGCACCCCTGGGATGTATCTGGCATTCATGGCATCAGTCGGAGCTGAACCATTGGCACGGCAGACCAGTGCCTTGTCTCTCTTGATTGTCGCAAGCGTAGTAACTTGGACGGGAGATCCTAAGCAGCGGCACTGCCTGACTGTGACACTGGCGGATTCTTGGACGATCAGTATAGTCAACGCGCGGACGTCCATCGCTTTCAATTGTACGGGTGCATTCTATGAGACGAACAGAGAGCGAAAGCCGCCTAACACTCAATCCAACTCATATACACATATTATTTAGCGTTAACGGTTTTCATATATACTTGACTAATTTAAAAAGCTACGCTATGACTGCGCTAAGGGCGGTGGTATCCATTCAGCCCTAGCTGCGTCAGATCTCGTCAAATGGGTATTAGGCAAGAAATTGAAACGCCCAGTAAACTGTATTTCTAAACGAGCTCGTGGACGCGATATTCCCTGTTTTCCCTGTCTGTCCAGCCCTTATCCGTTCCTGGTCCAAGTCTTCGGTTCAGCTAGGGACTATGACTGATGAAGAACCGTCCTGCTCGGGGATGGGGCCCTGCGTCCCTAGAGAGTCATATATTCACTAGTCTGCAGAAACTGGGGCAGTCTACCCTGAGATCTGAATCCTAACGAGGGATACCACTCGGTAGATTGATCGGGCGTCCCTATCCAGAAAGGGGTTTGCTCGATCATTGTACCCAGGTGCGCGTCACGAAGATCTCAAGACTGGGGGCTGAAAGTGACAGGACAGACGATCTCGAGCGATCCGCTCGTCGGTCAAGCCCTAGCCTGGAGCTCGAGGCAGCCCGTCCAAATCTTGTTTTGTTACAGCGCGAATGGGCCGGCTTCTGTCTCATTCGCTCATATTCCATGTTTTGACCTCCCCCTGATACCGCTAAGCCTTGTTAGCGGATCAAAAAGACCCCAATTAAATGCCGTGAACTTAGGCTGCTGAACCGAGCCCCATCTTCTCCATTATTCTGCTACGCATGGTGCCTTTCGCAAACATGTCCATAACGGTCAAGCCCACTGACACCATGACTATTATTGCAGAACTTCGACCCGTTAACGGTCTTGCAGCACTTCATAGCACATGATCGTGGGTCGACGGGGCCCGCCGTAGGGTGGGCTCCCTGAGGTGTGAATAGCAGATTACTCATAGATATTCAACGGTATATAGTGGTATATAGTGTGCGTACTGACCGGGAATTCGGCGCACGAGCAGTCGGTATTCAACTCGAGTAGGGCTGTTGTGTTTCTGGAAGGGAAGTCGCGATCGAAAGGGTTGCTCTTCTACGATTGGTGGAGACTTCCTGCGGCGATTGCCAGGGCACAATTGGTGGCTTTTTTTGTTGGAGACAGATGTTCATTTGCCCATTCACAAAATAAGCGTGATGGACCAGGCTGAACTGCGTTTAGGTTCAATATCGGAACACTGATAATGCCCCCCCTTGCTGAGGACCCATGGCCGAGCTCTGGAAGACTGATCAGGGACTTTTGCCCTAGGTGCGGATATACGGATGATTGTCCCAGGTATCAGACTCTAGCAGAACCCTGGATCTTCAGAGAAGTGTGGGAATTTATTGCGCTATGCTGGAGCGTAAGCGAGTCTGAAAGCTCTCTGCCGGTCTTGATGGCTTAAGGCGTCTTGCCTTGAGTACAGTCTTGCTTGGTTTCAGCTCGTACCCCTGCCAATGACGAGCTACTCAATACAATCCTAAAGCGAATAAGGAGTGTTGACGTCTTCTATACTCACTGCAGCAAAGAGACAGCAATGACACTCATCAGGCCTTCTACTGCCGACGCCTAGCGCTGCTCCTGTATACAAAGAGTCCACAAAGACTGTGGCACGTCGCTGGCAACAAAATCCCGACTAGTTGTATTTGCATAAAGGATCTATTAACCATCTGGATAGGTACTTTAGATACACTTATATATCAACGGCTTTGGAAGATTGAGTTTCCAAACTTATTTATATCGTCGTCGACGTTTCAGTGAGACCTATAGAGTTCGACTAGTGTATTATACTCTCCAAGTGCCATAAGCTGGCCTGTCCCAGCGGCTGGCGGACCGCCGGGGGGAGCCCGATCCGGGGCCCACTTGCCCCCAAACCGCGGGCAGCTCTGGCCCCCATCGTGCCCGTGGGGGCTTTAGGCCTGCTCCAGATTGCGTCTGGCCCTGCCTGCAATCTTCGTTGTCTCCTGACTGGCTGCTAGCACGAACTCTAATCTCTCAATCCCGTACATAAAACCTACCCTCTCGGCCCAGTGGGTAGTCAGACGTTACGGCGCTTGACTGTCTGTCCATACTTCTTACTTGTACTTGGCTATGACAATGTCGATGGAGAACTGACTGACGGTCAATTCGCTCTATCTCCAGTTCTAGTGGTCTTTATTGCCAAACCCTGCCCCCGATAAGAGCGCTGGCGCCCTCGTCGCAAATTGGCCATGGCCTCGGACAGCTCCGTTACATGTCCGGTGCCGTTTATCGCTGAGCTTTCCATCGGCGACACTGGCGGCTGTTGGTCTTTCGCTATCCCGTCACCTCAAAGTGGTCGCTGACGTTTTCTGTCTAGATCTCGCAGGCCGCTGGTGCCAGCCTCTGCTCGTCGGCAACGAGACGGTCTCGTGCTGTTTCCCGTGCCCATTTACGGACTGGCAGTATTCAGACGGTGCGTCCAGTAATGGAACAACGAGACACAAGATTAATATAGTTACAGGCCTCAGCAATGGAATGGTGCCTTGGCTGGCGCTGGTCGTGCTGGTTTTCGTCGTCATCGGTGCGTTGACGTACATTCTCCTCCCAGCTGAGGATACTCGACGACATTATCTGGTGATAAGCCCATTGATGGGGTTTGTCTTCATGCCGGTCTGTCTCAGTAACCCCTATTCCGCGGTCACCGCAGACGGGTTCTGGAGTGCTGATTGATATCCGGTATACAGCTCGCATTTATCATCCCTCTCGGGGGTACTGCTCGCCAATGCTACGACGCAATAACACCGAATTACTGGCTCTCCGATATGACCTGCGCATGGACGGGGTCATTGGTACACTACGGCTCTTGGGTGCTCGTCATCGGGTGTACGCGAACCCCATCTAGCTCTATGTGACACACATGGTCAGAACTGACGACGGGTGGAAAAAAGGCTTCTTCCGCTCCCTCGCCCTGTACATCCGGCTAATATGGGACGTTGAGCCCGGTACGGTGTTCCGGTGGATCTCCATCATCACCATCTTCGGTGGCGCCGCCGGCATGGTCGGCGTCGCGCTCGGCGTGTCTGGTGTCTCGTACCAAGTCGGAGAGATGTGTTACATCAGCTATGAGAACAATGGCGCCTCTTACTGGGGGCCGCTCATCGGTGTCGCATTTATCTCCTGGCTCATCACGATGTACATTTTCGGATACACTATCCGTGGAGTCCTAACCAGAGGCGGGACAGCGCACATCCACTCGATCTTCATGAAACGAGATGATGGTAGTGATCCGCTTTCCCGTGCTCTGCAGGTAAAGACCATGAGACGGAACCTATGGCTGATGGTAAAACTCCAATGGAGGGCGATTGCCACCTCTTGGTTGCTCCTGGTATTTGTGGCCTATGTGGGCCACGTAAACCTGAAATATGGCGGCCCGGGCCAGTACAGCGAAGAAGACCTAATGCCGTGGATTTCCTGCCTCGTCACCGCAGGAGGGGACAAGCACGCCTGCAGTGATGAGGCGAGCGTTGTAGGCCCCGATAAAAAAACTGGTCTTTCGTCGGTGACGATGATTTCTGTAATTCCCCTTCCCCCTTCCCCCTTCCAAATTGGATTGACCCCCATTCCCTTCTTACGATCTTGGATAGATACACTAACATATGCCGGGCTCTAGTCCTGCGGTGTATTGGGCGTCATCTGCACAGTCCGATACACCATGATCCTTGCCTGGATCGACTGGTTCCGCGATCTGTTCGACGCCCTCTCCGGCCTGTTCTTTCGGCAGCGGCAGCCCAACCGCAACAGCAGCTCCATGACTATTAATCCTGGCGATGGCGCTCGATCTGACCGTCGTTGCTCTGGTGATCACGATATCGAGCTGGCCTCGACATCGACAGCCGACGCGCACGCCGATCTCGCGGGGGCCGTTGACTACCAAAAGAAGTCAGGAAATGCGGATAAACAGTGTAAAACGTGCACATACCATATTCCCAAGGACAGCCTTCCAGAATAGGGAGATGGTCTATAGTGCTTTTTGACAAACAAACTCGAACTCGACTCGATGTGAACAGCCCTACGATACCTGACAATTGCAATCTCCTTCATTCTCACCCATCACGACCACAGACGAATAAGGTCTCACGGATCAATAACCAGAATGTCGGTTCATCTACCAGTACTTTCAGCGGCGGGTTTTCATATTCATGGTTTTCTGGTGCAGTATACGGCACCACATAACGGTGACTCCAACAGGTCCACTGTATCCGCTAGGGGGAGTGTTGATCCATACCCTATAGACTGAATCCTTGCCAGTGGAAGGCTTGAGCAAATCCTGAAATTCAAGTCTGGCTGAACCACCAAGGGAAGATGCTCATCGGGTGTCTATGTAAGTGAGAGAGAGGATTATCTACACTGCCTTCTCATGATGTGATGATATACCACTTTCGAAACCATCGCAAGATCTTTATATACATGTTATTTTAATCATTCTATGCAGCTCTATATCCACTGTATATTCGAGTGCATATGATGTCTATCCATTCAGGTTTGATTTTTTCAATCTCTATTCTATTATACGTCTATCACAATGTGTAGATAAAATATCACCACCCTAGCCCCTTCAACGGATGCGCCTCGGTATTGAACACCCAGTCGTCCAGGCTCACCAGATCGACCTCCCCAAATATCAGATACAGATACTTCAACGTCTCCGCCATCCAGAAACTCTCCATGCTATCCTCCCTCTCTACGGTTCCATCCTCAACCATAACGTCCTGCACCGCCGCATTCCCAAACTCCGTCTTCGTAACGGCTTCGATAGCCGTGAACATTCTCCATGCGGCCTCGCGGTACTTTTCGTCTCCTGTAATGCGCCACATATAGAAGATACTCTCCATCGCCTCAGGGCGCAGAACGTAGTGTTTATCTCGTACGTAAGTGTAGATGCCGCCCCTCGTTTCGTCCCACGGACACTCGGCCACCGACGGACAAGCCGGCACAGTGAACATCTCCGGCATGATGCCTAGCGGCGAATTATCGTAGTACCAAATACACCCGTCTGTCAGCTTCCGGCCGGTGTCAAGGTACGTCTCGTTGGAGAACAGTCTCCCGGCGAGCGTATACATGCCGCCTACGAAGCAAGCAAGATGTTCGGTCCGGGGCTCCAGTCCCACAGACGAGCTGGTTGCGTGCGCGACGCCGGGCAGGAGAATATCTGCGTGATCGGGAGTCATCGGTCGAAAAAGGAGATGTCGAATCCCAGCATCTAGTGAGTTTCGAGCCAGACGCTCGTACTGAGGTCCTTTTCCAATACCACCGAGGAGCCGATACGTCTTGCCGAGGTACTCGTAGGCGCTATCGGCCATCCCGCCGAAACTGAAGGTCGACCCTCGGGTCAGATCGCCCTTCTGCAAGTTCACGCTGACGGGCCACAGCCCCGGGATCCGAGTGTGGTCGACTTGGGAGTCAAGCAGATCGGTGATGCGGGATGCCGCATCGAAATACCGCATGTCCCCCGTCAGCTGCGAGAGCCGCGTGAACTCGAGACTGCTGCTCGCCAGTTCGGCGAGCACGCCTTGTGCCGCTGCGCGCTGAGGCTCTCCGTTGCCTGCCTTGTGCAGGTTCCACCGTGGGACGGGCATGCGGTTCTCTGTGTCAAAGGAGGTGTAGATCATCTCCCCGAGCTGGACTGCTTTATCTAGCAGCCGCGTCTCTCGACATCCAGTGAGATCATACGCCGCAAGCAAGCCGCCCAGATACCGGATTGTCGTTTCAAATATGTTGATTGTGCTCTGAGGCGAGGATGATGAGGAGTGCGGGCTGAAGTCTATATCGGTGAGTGCGTCAACTGCCGCTGCGAACTCCTCGTCCAGCCCCATGATCAGTAGCGTGTCGAGATTGTCGACTAGCGTCGCTCCCCATCCGCCAAAGTTGTTTCGAGATCCGGCCGTGATGGGCCGTAGTTCGTCTGCCTTCCAGGCGTGGGTTGTGTAGGAAGTCCATGCGCGCTGGAAAGCAGCTTTAATTGCTGCCTGGCGAGATTTGGTGATTGGGGATTGGGGTGGAAAAGAGGAGGATTGGATGCGCGGGAGTTTTGCAGGAAGGTCAGTTGGCAAGGGGATGAAGTCGGTTACAGGGTATCTGACGGGGATTTCGCCCCAGTTGAACCCGGCCGTGCTCGTTCGATTGTATGGAGGGTTAGGAGGTGTGGATGGACAGAGGCTTTTCTGCCTAGAAAAGCCGTTCATAGGGCCATTGGTAGGCCTGTTGGCGGCGCGTGGAGTGTCTGTATTCTTATGAAGGAGGAAGAGAAGGACCAAGAAGATGGCCGCGATGCTGAGGAGGGAAGACCACCGTCTCGGCATCTTCCTCCGTCTGCCTCTATGCAGCAGACATTGATCCTACTCTTAATTTTTGAAAAGAGGGAGCGCAGGTTGGGCACATGGGGACAATTTGAGATCTGTAGGTAAAGAGACCCTGGCACTGCCACGGCCCACATGAGCTGAAAGTGGGTTCACGCCCGTGAAACAAAGCCTAAAGTGCGTCACTAACACCAAATAATCGTGGCGTTGGGCTGGGCTTGTTGCTGTGATTGGTTTGCTGGGGCATAATTGATGGCCTAACCAGGGTTTGCTCCACTGCCGAGCTCCTGTTTCAGTGGAATTAGCCAACAGCCGGATCTACGCGGAATGCCTAGCCGATGACTTACTGTGTCTATTTCAGGGGAGATTGTACAATACGAGTACGCACTTCTCCTTGGAAAACTAGTCCTGACACGGGATGGCCCTCGGGCGTGAGCCCCGTACCTCGCCGTCGAGAAACTCGAGCTATGGTCATGGAGTACAAATAGGCAATCGTCTACTTGAACCAGTACCCATTCAACCCTTCTTCCGTTCTGGCACCGACATTATGGTGCCGATTCTCCTCCCAGACCTGACCTCCCTCACCGTATTGGTTACTGAGATGGCCCAAAAAGAACTCGAGGTTCTCTGTGCACTGCGGGAACTGCCCCTTGAAGAAATCAAATAGCTCCTGCACGGAAGCCTTCTTTGGCGCGTGCGTGACCTTTTTAGAAAATAGATCTAGGTATCGCTGCGTATGCGCGAGGTCTTCTTGCGTGTCCAGCTCCCACCCGGTCTCCATGTGTCCGGGGATCAGCTTGGTCGGTTGCAGTGCGGCGATCAGACGGAGTGTCTTGTTCCATGCCTCCAACAGCGCGGGGGATTCGACTTCTTCGACGCTGTGGCCATCAGTTCAGAGAGAAAAGAGAGGAAAGAGACAGATGAGCGTAGAGGGGGATGAGTGTACCAAACATGGGTGCTCCGTCCGTAGACGGCGTCCCCGGTAATGATTGTCTTCTCACTCGGTAGCCAGAACAGCGTATGGTCGACACTGTCACCCTGCAGCGGGCCCAGCAATACAACTGGACTGGAAGGGTCTCCATCCAGAACGAAGAAGCCGAAATCGAACGCCTCAGGCCGTCGCGGTGCAGCATGGATATTCTCCGCTCCAAACACCGACGGCCAGTACTTCACTTTATCCTCGTACTCCCGGTTTATCCCGGCCAGGACGTACGGGGCAGCGTAGAACTTTGCGTCTGGGAAGGCTTCGAAAATCGAGTTTGCCGAGAAGAAGTGGTCTGGGTGGTGGTGGGTGACAAAGACGGCCTTCAGTGGTTTCGAGCTGGTTTTCTTGATCCAGGATGTCACCGCTTCGCCGTCAGGCTTCAGGAAAGGAGGATCGATCAGGACTGCTTCTTCAGTGCCAACGATGAGCGTTGTGATGCTGGAGAGGCCTTTGGCAGACGAGGAGAGGTGGTACGTTGTGAGGGGCATGCTGGCTCGACTTGTAGTTTGGGAATGGGGATGTAGACCTAAAAAGGGATAATCAGCGGGGTCTCACTCTCTCCTCTGCATATTTACACCTCCCTATAGTCTCAATGATCGCGTGACGATTGAAGAGATGCCCGGGAAATCCCCAGCGCGGGGTACCCCTCGCGCCGATCACCATCTGATCCGTTACGCTGAACCGCATCGATTCCGCAGTCGCTGTCTGGGTTGTCATAAAAGCCGCGAGTCGATCGCTGGGGACTCTTCTCCTAATCTTTCTGCTCGTTCTCTGCTCGTCTCAATGGCGCATTATACCAAATCCCTAAGCCCTGACTCTTTGCAAAACAAAGTCATTGTTGTCACAGGTGCGCCGCCTAGGACCTGATACTGAACCAGAGCTAACAGAGGCAGGTGGCGCAAATGGCATCGGAGCCAGTCTTGTCGAGTATGCTGTCCAGAACGGCGCGTTCGTGTGCCTCGGGGACGTCAGCGTAGAGGCCGGTGAGGAGATTGCAAGGACGGTGAACGTCAACGCCCCATCCCCGACTCCCCGCGCGATCTTCGTCGAGACCGACGTAACAAAGTACGACTCCATCTTGGGCCTCTTCGACAAAGCGATGGAGGTTTACGGACGCATCGACCATGCCGTAGCAGGAGCAGGGATCGTCGAGATCGGGAACGTCTTTGATCCAGCGCTGGATATGCAGTCTATCCGCGAGGCAAGTCAACGCTGGCCTACCTGAGGTCGATATAGAAAAGGTGATAACGAAAGGAAAAACAGCCTCCACCAACCAAGGTTCTCGACGTGAACCTCCTCGGCTGCCTGTACACAGCTCGCATCGCGAGCGTGTATCTGCGCCAGAAACGCCCACCAGAAGCAGACCGCTCGATTGTCCTGATTTCTTCCGTGGCCGGCTTCAAAGAATCCCCGGGCCTGTTCGTTTACCAAGCGTCCAAGCACGGGGTGGTCGGTCTCATGCGTGCACTTCGCCTCTACCTGCACGGCCCGGCATCCGCGCATCATATCCGCGTAAACTGCATCTGTCCGTGGATGACGACGACAGTGATGGTCAAGGGAATACAGGAGGGGTGGGTCAAGGCCGGACTGCCGATGAACTCCCCCATGGATGTAGCGAGAATCACAGCGGCTGTGCTGGGGGATACAACTCTTAATGGGACCTCGATGTACGTCGAGGGCGGACGGGCCTGGGAAATTGAGGCGAATCTGGATCGTCTGGAGCCAGCCTGGCTTGGAGAGGAGCCGAGTAAGTTCCTTGCCAGGGGGCAGGCAGTGTTGGGGTCGGGGATGGACTGGACGAAGTAGGTAAATATACGCGTAACTTGCTACAATATTATCCTATTACTTGATGTATCTTCTGCAGAAGGGGGGATCGGAGTAACCCCACGGAGTGGGAAGTTGTTGCTTGCCCTGGCGATGACTCGCTCTGTCGACTTGTTACATAGATGCTTATTTGTGAGTAATGCCCTAGAATTCCACCTGATCTTCATGGTTCACTGTCTTCCGGTTCACTGTCTTCCCTATGATCCTCAAACACCACCCTTGTACTCTGGGCGGTTTAGGGTGACCATGGACATGGGCATGGGGAAACCCGGCTGCCTGCGTTGTAGATCAGCGAAGCCCGAGGGTATTGGAAATGGGTGTCTTTTTCGCCCTCGTATTTGGTTTTGATAACAACATGATATTGTCTGATTGACTGACACTCCATCTTGTGGCTTGGTTTGAATCGGCTTGGCCATGTCCCAAGGCCGTATTCTAACCCTGAAGACCAACTCTTTCGAGACTATGGCTATCCACTTATAATAAGGCATCATTCAAGCCCTGGCAGAAATTGCTAGCCTTTAACCTATTCATCAGCGCTACGAAGACTCTCTAAAGATGTTACACCACACAGGCCCTTGTTAGGGCTCGCCGGCCGTGACTGACGACTCGAATCTGTTCGCCATGACGTGCAGCTACACCACTAATCAAACGGTAATCAACTCCGACAGGCAGAAACCTATCTACTATTGGTACTGTCTTCATAGTTGCTATTTTTGTTAAACGCAGCTTGCTTAGTACACTAAGTGGACGGCCGCATTGGGTTTTAGACGAACCGCACGTCACTTTGATGAACGTTAATTGAATAACAGTAAATGCAAAAAAGCCGCTGAAACAACTGAGTAATAACAAACCGTCTCCTCTCATGCCCAATCCTCCTTGATGAGATCCGCCGCTTTCTCCGCGACTGCGAACACCGTCGCCTGGATGTTACCCCTCGGCTCCAGCGGAAACACGCTCGCATCGACAACACGCACATTGCTTGTCCCATACACTTTGAGCCGCGGATCAACAACGCCCCCATCTTCATGCGGCATCATGGCGCATGTGCCGCTGACATGGTACATTGACAGAACCAGGTTCCTGCACAGCTCTTGTGCCAGCTGAAGATCCGTGAGTTTCTCAGTGCTGTGCAGACGCTGGCCGCCTTTCTTCAGAAGTGGGGTGAAAGGGCTAGTCTCGGGGATCTTGTCCATCCATATGCTGTGTCGGGCCTGGAGTTCGAGATCGGCGGGGTGGCGGAGGATGGCGTGGTCGATAGCTGGGGCCGCCGCAGGATCGGCCGAGGAGATGTGCACAGAACCTCGCGAGAGTGGATAACTGAGCAGTGACATGATACTAATGAAGAAGCCAGGATGGCCCAGGCTGAAAATATCGCTCGGGTTGGGCCCCAGGTCGGGCACAAGTTGGAAGGGAGCTATGATGTACTGAGCCGTCGGCTCATCAGGGTTGCTCAACAGCCTTTTCAGGATGCTATACTGCTTCTTGTACATCTGGGGCAGAGAGGGATCGGCCAGCGAAGCCTCGACTTTCTGCAGGAGTTGCTCTCGTTCCTGCTCGGGGAAGTCAGGACACGGCATAAAGGCTGACACGAGGGAGACCATGCCCAGCGGCCCGGACCCGTCTTTCTGATACGCTTCCATTGCAGCAGCTGCGATGGCCGGGTCGCGCGCCATGTCACCCGATGGCATCCCGTCCGCAACTTCGTAGTTGAAGCAGACGATGCCGTGGTCTTGGAGGTTCTCGCCCACGCCGGGCAAGTCAACGACGGGCTCGATGCCGTGGGCGCGCAGACGTGCTGCATCACCAATGCCAGACAGTTCGAGGACCTGGGGGCTTTGGAAAGCACCAGCCGCCATTATAACCTCCCTCTTTACGCCTACAGTGTACGTCTGGCCCCCCTTGATGAACTGGACTTCCCGCGCGGTAACATCTCCCGTTTGCCCGCTCGGGCTATCAAAGACGACCCTACTCACCTGTGCACCCGTGATAACCCTCAGATTCTCGCACCCCAGCACCTCGGGCGTCAAGTATGCCGCGGCCGCATGGCTTCTCGTCTTCGTGACCGGATCGATGGCACCAGGATTGACAAACGGTCCCGTCCCTGCCCCCTTGATCGGATCCTCCGTCTGCGGCCACCCTAGCTCCTCGAATGCCCGAAACCACGCCACATGATAGGGCAGGTACCCTGTTTCGTGCCCGAATGATGCCCAAACCGGACCGTCAGTTCCCTGGTCGATCTGCTCGGATTTCATGGTCTTGAACAACGCCCGCACCCCGTCCGATGGCGGTACGCCAGTGTGGAATTTCCGGACATACGGCGCAAACGCCTCCCACCCCCAGCCCGGATTGCCAAGGGCTTCCCATGCATTTATCCCCGCTCGCGAGGGGTACACTAGCATTCCCATATTGATGGCAGAAGAGCCGCCGAGCGTGCGGCCTTTCGTGCCGAAGATGCGGCGGCCGTTGAGTTGTGGCTGCGGTTAGAAATCATACTCATTAGTGTGCTGCCTCCTCTGATATTTTCTTAATTTTATTATCATTTTCTGCAATTGCCGGGGCTGATCAATGTATACATACCTGCGGCACGGACCGGAAATCCCAATCAAACTCTGGGTTTTCAAACGTCGTCGCTGCGAGACCAGGGACTCTGATGCGCGGGTCATCGAGCCGGTTCGTTCCCGCTTCGAGGACGAGGACATGCACAGTTGTGTTGGCGCTCAGTCGGTTCGCCAGGACCAGGCCTGCTGTTCCGCCGCCGACGATGACGAAGTCGAAGGCTGCATTCTGCAGCCCGGCTGCGGATTCGGTGTCGATTGAGGCCATTACGGGGATTGCGGTTGGATTGAGGGCTTACGATGCAGATGGAGGGGTAAGCTTCTTATATGTATCTACACTAGGGCGAGCTGAAAGGAGGGGCTTCACGGTCCGGCCGTGTATCTTAGCCACCGCTTTTCAGCCCACTCCACGGCGGAGGAGACTAAAATGACCGGGTTCAAGATCAAAGCCAGGTCTGGGATCAGGCTATTGGCCGTCCTGCGAGGCTAGGATGAAGCTAGGATATCAGGCCGTTCTGTACAGCATACTTCAGTGCGGATAATGATGCAGAGACTAAGGGAAGCCTAGTTTGTCTCAAATTGAAGCTAATATTGCTGCACTTCGCTAGGCCATTGCTCCTGACACAAACACTTTGTTCGATAGTTGCTAGTACTCTAGCGCTAGAACCGAATTTCGCATTCTCTGACATCTCTCAATGCTCATCCTCCGCCGTCCCGCTTCTATCTAGCCTCGGCGGGTCACAACCTGCATTTGTCAAATCACCGTCAGCCATAAGGCGGGCCACGTTTACATCTGGACACTCTTGACCGAAAGTAGCCAATGGACTAGTCGTTCACAGTAGGATGACAGTTACCCCGCCAGAGAAATATGACCGTTTTTAGTCTTGCGTAAGCAGTGCGGAGGAAATGGTCGACAAGCTTATATGTATCTGCTATCATGCCTACCACAAATCAAAGAAATACGCCACAAGCATGTAGGACGAATCTAGGACTCTGAAGAAGTAGAGGCACGAGACTTATAACATTTTACTGTGGATTTCAGAGCTTACACACCCCGACTACTCTCCAGTAGACTTTACTTCCGCGCATTCGGGGCAACATAACGAGTTGAGAAAATGCTCAAATTTGGACACCTAATTGATCGTCTTGGCCTTCGCCGATACGCAAGTATACGGCCTTATACCGTTGGATCTTTTTAACAACCTAAGTGTGCAGCCTAAGCATGAAAAGTATTTCTCTTGTATTGAACATGTGGTATTGTTGTGCGCATATCGAAGCTGCCCATACATCTTCAGAGACAATAACAGGTGCCTGAGGGGAATTACTCAATGTTCACCATCTGCACAGATCTGGTCTCGCGTTGTTCAGCAGGAAGGTCGTCTAAGCTCTTATAGGGAAAGGTACAAGGAGCTTTATGGCAGATATTGTTCTTTTCAATATGATGAATAGGTACCATATTATGATCTGATTGCATCTAATGGCAATCTGATGGGATCAGATCATAAGCATCCTATCTGACATTGAATGCAGATTTGACGATGGGTAATATGTTATATTATGCGATGCCATCGGACAGATTGTATATGTTAAAATGGGTTAGACCCTAATTCAGCTTCAAAGGGAGTGTAGTCAAATATTATAAACATTGGAAACTTATCCCATTACAACACCGCTCCAAACAGCTCTTCCATGGCCTCTGCAGAACCTTTGAAATAGTCATGAAATTATTAGTTTCCCTTAATAAGAAGCTGCTTCTCCTCCTTGATCTGCTTCACAACCTCAATGTCGATCTTGAGCGTATTCGCAACGGTCTCAGCCGGCGTGAGGGCAAGCCACTGCGCCAGAGAGATGTCAGCGACGCGATCGCTCTTGTAAAATTCCAACCAGACGAGCGGTTCATCATCAGATGTATTTTCGATGTAGTGGCCTGGAAACAATACACCATTAACGGAGGAAACTAGCATGGGACTGGAGAAGGTTAGAGCTGGACAACGCACCACTGTTATCAGGGAAGACGGCTGTATCGCCAGCGGCAAAGTCAAAGGTCCGAGCCTTGGAGTCGCCGATGAACACAGTAGCACGGCCTGTGCCTTTGTGAAAGTAGAGCCATTCCTCGGCCTGGATAGTCAGCAAAGTATCCAGCTGGAGTAGGTTGCAAACGTACATTTGGATGCCAGTGTAGCTCACGAAGCCCCCTCGGCTCAAGCTCGACAATCGTAGCAGCGATAGTCGTCGAGATCGGAAAGTTCCTAGAGTCGATCCTGCGAAATGTACCTCCCTGGCCCGGGACCGGCTCAGAGGGGTGGTCGTAGGTGTGATACACATATGAGCTATTACCCGTTAATGTGCCCTGGGGGGCACTGCTCGCTTCTTCAGGTACAGTTCCGTTGAGAATATAGGGGAATTTGTCAGGGACGGTATCGAAGACAGAGGCGTTGACACCGAAGTTTTTGGCGAGCACATCGCGGGGAGTATGTTTGATCCAGTCGTCAACCATGAAGGTAGTTCTGCAGCAGTAGATTAGCGGGCAGTCCAGCAGTCCGAGTGTATGCGAGGAAAGAGTTCGGGGGTAATGCAACATACCCGACTTTTTCGAAATCGCCATCGTCGAAGACAAGGAGATACTCGTTCTCGTCATCTAGTCCCTGCACGCTATGCGCAGCACCCTTGGGAAAGTACCAGATGTCACCAGTGTTCAGCTTCTCCGTCGTCCAGCGGCCATTCTCGTCGACCGCAGAGAGGAGGAGAGAGCCTTCGTAGACGAAGCCCCATTCAGCCTGGCAGCGTCATTTATGAGTCAGCTTTTTTATGTATTTATGATTGGACGTACTACTCGATGCCAGTGTAGCTCGCGAATAGCCCCCTTGGTCAGGTGCTGCTGCGCACCAGAGATATCCCGGCTCTGAGGCAGATCCTGCACCAGCTGCTCACGCACCCATCCACCAGGAAAGATTCTGGTCTTGGAGTCGGAGAAGCTCCATTTCAGGTTCGGTACGATTCCGTTGTCTGTCGATTGTGCCCCGAGGTTATCGGGATTTTGCTTGTCGCGGTGCAGGTCGGTACCACCTATGCCACGTTAGTAGGGTTACAGACTGGTATAAGGTGGTAGGATAGGTGAAGTGCTCGCCTAGGATGGGAGCACCCTTGCCATCGTCGTCAATGGGCTGACCGTCATTGAAGCCAGACCGCTTGATGAGCGACGGCGAGGCGAAAATAGACGGGACTGCTGCAAGCAGTAGAAGAAGCTTGGAGTGCATCTCGATAAGTTCTCCAAAGAGGTAGAACGAACTATTCGCTTGTTCCTTGGGATAAAAGGGCAGAAATATTTTCTTGGCTGGATGGCGAATGACCGGCTTATACGCCTCTTGTTCCTGGCATGATGCAGGCTTGTCAACATCTGTCAGAATTACAACATCTGCATCCTGACTGACGATTTGGATGATATGCACAGCCCGAAATTGGATCGACATTGTCGCCGACTGGGTTTGGGGGTACGGGTGACTGGTAAACACGTCTGCGGGGCGGATACAATTCGCGGAAGAGAACGATCAACCAAGAATGGAGAGTGCATGGTCTTGCTCTAGACGCTACTGGAACTGTCGTCCAGTGGCTGTTGAGTTGGACTGAAATGGGCCGTTGCATTGCACCATGCAGCAAATTAGGGCAACAATTGTATCATGATGCCAAGCATGTCGTTATCCAGACCCTGCCGGGCCCACGCTCTCCCTGCGGCTCTCTTCCCGGCAATCAGGGCCGGAGTCCTGCAATGGCCTTGGCAGCGCGAATGGCGTTATTCGACGACGGTTCTTGTTCATCTTTATTGAACCTTGTTTCCCTTGGCATGGGCGTGGCATGGGCGGAGGCATGCGTGGAGCTGACGAACTCCTGTCCGGTGTGTGATGGAGAGCATGGACTCGACATCCTGCTTCTCTTATGAGTCTTTCTGGCAATCATGAGACATACAGGTCTTCTTGTGTGACGATGAACCCTCCGGCAGTTGCACCCATACCATGACCACCGTAGATAGACAGCGAGGTTGCAAGCTTGACTCTCCAAACAAGCTCTGTGGGCAAGCGCAAGCCCTTTTAGCAGGCTTCCTAGCAGTTGTAATCTTCCTGCTTCCTTGACAGCGATCGTCCAAGGTCCCACACTTCGATCCTGGCCCTCACAGACGAACGCCTCTCAATAGACCTCGTATCTGCCCTGGCTATGATCATGCTCACTTCGTCGTATCTGTCTTTATGCATTTGCTCCTTCTGTACTAGCGTTCACGAAGAGCACTCTTCAGTATCCCGCAGCGTACCGCGTGGTGATCTCTCCACGCCTTCTCGATCACGACATCAACGATCTTCGGGATATATGTCCCAATTGCAGGCCTTGTGACACTGACCATTCTGCCGCGTGGGGGACAGGCTATCGGAGCTGATATGTTGCAATGCGAGGTTCGTCCCTTCAGCGTGATTGTCCCTAGTAAGCAACGGCAAGGTGATAGTTGCACGATTTCCTGATCTGGTCAACGTGCAAGTCGATCGATATTTGACACAGGTATGTCGAGAGGCTTTGCATACACAATGAGCAGGAGATATCTGGTTTTGCGTGCTTTTCAGCAGGGATGTCGTTCAACAACACACTAAGATATAGCGAAGAGCTGAGTTTGTGCGATTAATGAGGAGAAAAGGGGTTTATAAAGACCACCCTCGCACGGTCAATCTGCCTCAAGTCTTTTCAGAGATTATCAGCAATTTCACTCTTTTCTCCTTTGGCTTTTCTGACTGGGCACGCCAGTCGGTCAGTAGTCCATTGTCATCCGTCAAGATGAAATCTACTTCTCTTGCTCACTTGATCCCATTGGCCACTTTGGGTCAGGCCCTCTCGATTTCCTTGCCTCCTCTAATACCACACATTCCCGGTGTAACTGAGGCCTTGAACAACATCATCCCTCCTCTGCCAATCTTGCAGGTTCCCACGGCCGCTGTGGACAGTCCTCCCTTCACACCTAGCAACATCAAACCCAAGAAGATCGGCTACTTCTGGACTGGTGCCGGTGACAAGCAACACAAGGACTTCCTTGCCACCTACAGTCTGGACGATGACACTTTTGGCACTTTGATTTATGTGACAGACGTCCCCTCTAGCGGCAATGATCCCCACCACCTGGGTCCGTCTCTCGACGGAAAGACTCTGGTTGGGGGTGGTTTGCTGTCCTTGCTGAAGACACAGGTACCTCCCACATTCCATTTGAGAATTCGCACCCGTTAACATGAGGCAAGGACACTGCCTTTTACTTTGACACTTCCAATCCCTACCGCCCCAAGTTTCTCAAAAGCAACCGCGCCATCCTCTCGTCTATCGCCGACGAGATCCGCGCAAAGCCCGACGGTGGGTTTTATATTACCTACATGGGTTCCGCGCTAGGCACTAGCCCTGGCCGTCTTGTTGAGACCGATGCCGATTTCAACATCATCCACGAGTGGCCTGAGGATGTAGAGGGCGTGCTCAACATTCTTGGCGAGCAATTTTCCCCTCACGGTCTGAGCATCGACTGGGAGAGAAAGCTCATCCTGACATCGGACTTTGTGGAGCCCATCAGTATCCTCAAGCCTAGTCTTGGGATTCGGAGGGCTAATACCCTGCGTCTGTGGGATCTGGACTCGAAGAAGATCCTCAATACCATTACCATTCCTGAGGTACGTTCTACTGGGCATGAGCGAACTGTGTGATGATCGTTCTAATATAATATGTAGGGCGGTGGCATTCAAGACGTCAAGTTCATCCCCGGCAACAAAGAAGGCGCTGCCATCGCTACAGCCGTGCATCTAGGCCAAGTCTGGATCATCTACCCCGAGCGTGAGGACAGGAATGGCAAGCCTGGCGTCGCTGAGCTCCTCTACGACCTCGGCCCCAAAGCCCGCGACACCGTGGCGATCTACACCGACATCACCCAAGACGGCCGCTTCCTCTACCTAACCCTCACAACGGGGAACCATATCGCCGCTCTCGACATCTCTGACCTCGACAACGTCAAGCGTCTCGACGATCCAGATGAGGACCAGCCCACTATCGGCCCGCACTATATCAAGGTCACGCCGGACCAGAAGCACCTCGTCGTCACGGACTACTTTGTGCAGACTGGCGAGATTGGCCTTATCAACACCCCTGCTGACTTCAAGGCGCTCTATATTGATATCAACGACGATGGCAGCCTGAGCTTTAATCGCTCGATTGACTTTAGCCGGGAGTTTGCGAACCGGGGCGGTGCAAAGCCCCATTCTACCGTTGTCTTTGACTTTACTGATCCGGAGAATCCACTTTACTACTGATTTTCTCAGTCTAGGCGATAGGGAAAGGTGATGGGATTGGTAACGCTCGTGGTGGTTTTTTTTTTTTTTTTTTGTCGGTGGGAGGTTGCGAGCTTCTTGCACAATCTTATGTATATGTCTAGCTGATCCTCGTGTACGAGGCCTAATACGAAGGCAGCCAGTCATATCATGAATTGACAATCATTATACTCAGCTACCCTCACAGAAATACCACATAGGGATAAGACCTATTACTTTCTTTCAGGTCTTCTTAGGATTCACCCTAGTGTGCCTTAACGATGTCCCCAGGACCGACATGGCAACCGTCCCAGATGTGATTTCCGCCTGACGGGACCCCGTCAAACGAGCGTATGCACGCTCTGGATCCCACTCAATATCATCACTAATATCGCGTCGGGCTGTCTCCTGCGAAATCCGACGCTGTCGATATACAGTCCAGCCAGCCCAGGAGCCGAAGATGACGAGGGTTAGTGGAACCACGATGACCCAGTAAACCCACAATGGGGTATGGTCGAAGGTTGGGAGGGAGAAGAGGGTCTGTGGTGCTTCTTGTAAGTCTCAGACGTCGATGGATGATCGGACTGCTTACGGCAATGTACGTAGCTGGGAAGAAGATCGCCGTCAGGACTGTGAGTGATTTGAGCGCTGAGCCGTCGCGTTTCGACGCTTCGGAGATCTTCTTCGATTCCATGGCTACAGAAACACCGATCATGTTGTCGCGCTGAGAAAGGAGGTTATAGATCTGCACCACATTACATGTTAACGCATCCTTTCGATGACCCGTAAGAATGGGGGAAACCTCACAGCGGTGATCTGATTATCCGCACGCCTCTCGTTGTACTTCATATCAACCAGTCGGAACTTGAGTGCCGTCTCGAGGTTTCCAATCCACTGTACGTACTGGTCCCTCGGGCAATGTGTGACCACAAATGTCTCGAGGATAGACTGTCCAATACACACATCACCAAGGGTCTGCGTGATGAGGTTAAGATAGACTCCAATCGAGTCAATCCTCCGATAACTCAACGAGATATGCAGCTTAACCGTATGTCCCAGTCTGGACAACTCATTGTCATGCGCCGGTGCATCTGTCGCCGGAATCTCGAGCCACCCATGCTGGCCTGTTGCCTTCTCAACAGCGCTTAGTTCTTGACGAACCTTTTGCATGAATAGCATGTTTCTCAAGAGGCTGATCTCGATCAGAATCGTGGGAACAAGAAGTGCGTGGCCCAAGAGTTCTTTGTGCTGCTCATTGCCCTGCTGCAGGAGGGCTTGGTCGTAGGGGCTGACGCGGAGCCCTAGGGCCACTGTACAGCTTGTCGCGAAGTCATGGTGTATGGCAATTATCGAGGCGAAACTTCCGGAAAGTCGGATTGAGAGAATGAAAACTACGGAATCTCAGTGTCCTTGCAACCCTTGGAGACATGATGGAACCCGCGAAACGTACCGACAGACTGCGCTTTTCCGTTCTCATCGTACTCGATCTGCCGACTCGCGGTCCCTGACGTCGAACGGTACCGCCAGGTATCCAGCGCTTGAGAGAAGTGGTAGCGCCATATCAGATGACTGAAACTGTCTTTACTTATTGAAAGCTCTAAAATCTCATCTGAAGACAGAGTGTTCCCCTCTGAATCGAGTACTGTAGGTGCAGTACCGGCGAAGCTATATGCCTAACGTCAGATACGCCGGATTCTTATAATGTGATGGCGAAACCCACATCCATCTCACTCTGCCACATGGTTGGCATTGAGCACCATCGGTACTTTCAAATGTACCCTGAATGTATCGGTCAGTCCATAACACCTCCCAGAATCAGGGAGTATGAATAACGACGGTAGTTGTACCTTTTCGTTCACCCAGTCCTTGACATCCTCATCCTTGAGTGAGGTAGTGATATAATCGCTGCAATGGCCGGTCTATCCTCATAATGGCACATTAGAAACCAAAAACGTGAGAACGAAGCATTAAGGTGATATTCGTACTGGATACCGCTTCATCTCTGCAACGGTGCATAACCCTGGTTTGAACTGGATATCGCCCCCTGGGTCTAGCCCAGCCATGGGCGTGTCCAACTCCATGCTCTCAGTTATACTAGCGACCTAGAGCCGGATTATGAAGTAACCATGGAGTACATAGAGCCAAAATTGAGTCTGAGGCTTACAGGAGGAAGGGCCAGGTGAATCAACCAGGGGACCTAGGCATAAAAGTATTCCCCTCATTAATTTCAGCCGCACATTTGTGACCCGGTCCCTTCAGTCAGCCTGCGTCTGTGATCAGAAGACTATTGTTTGTTGACTGGGATAATTGGAAGACGGTTGTTGTGGCGCTGGTGCAGCCTTGCGCGGCTTGAACAGGCTTTGATAGCCGAGGGCGTCATGGGGCCTAGGGCATCACATCTTTGTATCACGGAGAGATATAGGAAGGTATGCAACATACTTAGCAAGTAGATGTGCTGTCAATACTTTGTAACTGAGCCTATACTCGCTAGTATCGCGATTAGGTGTGTGGTCCTAATGCTCGGCTTTAGCGCAGGTCTACTGTTGAAGAAGAGCATTCTTGCAAGGTATCCTGAAGTATTCGACAGTGCAAGGAGCGACAAGGACTGTCCAGCAACTTTCACGAGGACATCTTCTTTTCCCGGTGCTACAATGTCCCACGCGTCATATCGGAGGTTGGGTCCTGGCTGACTACGAAAGCTAGCAAGCCGGCCTTCTTAAGAATTAACTTTTAGCAAGACAAGCATTACAAGCATTTGACCACCCGGGTAGCTGAGACTAGCTACATTGGCCTTCCAAAGGGCTGCATTATAGCTGGTCACGGACTACATCACAGGCTGCCGACATTTCATGTCCTGCATCAATGAGATTATGTGAGTTTAAATATTTGCACACCATGCTCACAAGGAGTATTGGTTTAGAGTCAAAGTAGCCTTCTGTCTGAATGGATATAAGCCTTTTGATGTGCAGTTCAAAGACGAGCCCTCACATCCCTAGCGGGGACCACTTCCAAGCCCTTTAAATTGCCCTCATCCCGCCATCTCCCAATATAATCTAGGAACGAGATTGTTCCCTCCGACCACGTCACCCCCCTCAATCTCCTGGCCTTCTCCTTTGGGTCCGTTACGTTGGCACTATCTCCATGTCCATTAAAGTACCCGGGCGTACATCCGGCAAGAACAGAGTAGAACGGAGCCCGGCGAAGGATCTCCGCCGTGTGCTCCTCCTCGCCGTCCTCGGTGACCTCAATGATGGCTCGCTGGTGTTGCCCATGGCCCTGGCCACGGCCAACGCGCCGCTCTGCTTCCCCAATCATATAGGCGATGTGCTGCGCAATGAAGCCGAGCATGAACACATTGTTTCCCGTAATGGTTGCCTGGCTTGTGCCGGAGAAAAACAGGTTGGGGAATCCATTTGTCGCGTAGCCGTGTAATGTCGCTGCCCCCTTGGTCCGCCATTTATCATCTAGAGATTGGCCGTGTCTTCCAATAACATTCACTCCCGTTCGAGCGGCGGGACTTCCGCTCCCGGCTGTGGGTGCTTGGTAACCGGTGCTGAAGATGATAATGTCGAGCGGGTACTCCTTCTCGCCTACAACAAGGCCAGCCTCGGTCACGCGGGAGGGCCCCTTGCCGTCCGTGTCGACTAGATGCACGTTTGGGCGGTTGAATGTTTGCAGGTATGTATCGCTGAATGTTGGCCGCTTGCACCATGATGGATACCATGGTTTGAGCTTGGCGGCCGTATCGGGGTCGTCGACGAGCTCATCAACCCTAGCACGGACACTCTCCATATGAGGCAGATCCAAGGCGTGGTATGCATCAGCGTGACGATCAAGGGCTTCTGGCGAAGAATCTGTGACACCGTGATTGGGTGTTCCTACGATAGCCGAGTACGCTGGCATATCTGTCCACGCGTCATTAACCAGATTCTGCAGGCCCGGTGCCGCAGAGTTGGTGATGAAGGTATTGAGGTTCAGTGACCTCTTGAGCTGCCACCCCTTGCCTGTAGCTACTTTAGCTTGAAACTCCTTCGGATCAGTCACACGCTGGCCGCGCGGGCGGACAGGCGCTGGCGTACGCTGAATGACATACAGCTCCCCTGCATATTTTGCAACTTCAGGGACGACTGCGATAGCCGTTGCAGCTGTACCGACAACAGCAACCCTCTTCCCTTCCAGTCCCGTGAGACGTTGGTCAGCCTGTGAGCCACCAGAGATAGCGTAGTTCCAGCGAGCTGTGTGGAACAACTCGCCCTTAAAAGACGGCAGTCCCGGAATCCTTGGAATCTGGGGTCGAGTCAAGACCCCGGCAGCGAGATAGACATACTCAGCCCTGAATGTCCTCTTGATCGGCTCCTCAGTAGGCCCGCGGTGCTCCGTAGCGGTGATTCTCCAGAGCTGCGCGCTATCATCCCAAACTACTCCTTCAACATCTGCCCGGAAGAGCGCCTTATCGACCAAATCCCACTTCTCTGCAATCCGTTCCGCGTGCTCGCGGACCTCAGCACCAGATGCATACTTCTGGCGCGGCACATACCCCGTCTCTTCAAGCAGCGGCAGGTACACATAGCTCTCGACATCGCAATGCAGGCCAGGGAAGCGGTTCCAGTACCACGTCCCGCCGAATCCACCGGCTGCATCTGCAAGACGTATCTCGTCAGATCTTGCTATCCCCTCCTCAATGAGACGGACCGCGAACTGCAGCCCTCCGTAGCCTGCACCGAGCACAAAGAATCGATACCGACTGTCATCCTTGATGGGAGAGGGTCTAGCGTTCAAGGCTTCGTGGTCGACCCAAGGATCGTCAGAGAGAGATCGTAGCCGCTCCTCGTCTGCAGATGCCAACGAGACGAACTGTGAAGATCCCTCCGGCCTGAGGCGTTTACTTGCTTCCTCGGCGTAGCGCTTCCGGACCGCGGCGAGTTTTTGCGGGTCAACTGAGGGTATGGTCATGTTTATATCTGTCAATAGACAACTAGCTAAAATTCTCTGTTTTCATTTTCGGTTGGGGAATAATTTGTTGAATAAATACCCGATGTACGTGCCCGAGTTGGAGACGGAGAGGGGTGTTTGATGACGCGAGTTCATCGCGGCAAGGTGTGACATGGATGGACAGAAATAAGCAAATCCACGCCATAGCTGAGCAATTCGAGTCTGCCTCCTGCTATACACTGAGAATTTTACCTAGTGCTTGGTGCTGTTCCTATACCACCTATAGGACTGCCGTCTCTTATCGTGCATTAAGCATTCCCAAACATACCCGCCTAGCCTGTCCCATAACCTCCTCTGCCAGCCTTCTATCACCTACAGGGCCCATTTCCTGCTAACATTTCGGCTTGCTCTCAAATACAAAGCAATCTTTATACAGAATTCTTCAAGACATGGTAACTTAAATGTTCTCTTAATGTATCGCAGCCCTCAAGCAAATATCACAATCCATTTTTCGACCGCATCCATTATCTAACGAGGTTTAGTGTCTTAAAGAATATTCCGAGGACTCAAAGGTAGTGGAGCTTGTCCACAGGTAGCTTAGAATGCCTCCACTGTCGAGCATTTGCCTGATAGGACGTAGATGACCTTTCGTCTGCCTTTTCCGCTGAGGGGTAGGTCATTCCATTGGAAACAGCAAGCAGTTTGTCGCTTACTCAAATTTGCACTATTAGGTGGAATACCATGCTTAGGGTTATCGGTGCAGCTCACCAGTAGCCCAACACCCGGATATCAGTGGGACTACCCCAGGGTGTCCATAGATTAGTTCTGGTGCATGTTGAGCAATAGATTGGCTGACCGATTTATATAGTTCAACTCTGCTCGGGTACGAGCGCTTGAAACATGAGTTTCAGATCATAGAGGTATTCAGCCAACGTGACCCGAACGCGAGCCCTAACCAAGAGCGCAGAGGCATCAGGCCAGTGGATGGCACACACGCCGGTGCTGGCATGACATATCGGTACGCTGATTTTCACCAATATTTCGCGCAAGCAGGGGACAGGCTGGACGAAGAATGCCCCATGGGAATTCACTCAACTCATCATCTGCCGGCTCCAGCTGTTTTGTCTATAGGAGCTGGGCCTTTAACTAGTATTACGCCAGTGAGATGTAGGTAATAATGAATCAATATTACCTGAATGGTTCAGAATATCTACTGGCTACTACTATGAACCATCCCCTGCGATGAAGTAAATCAAGTCGAAGGTCCTATCTGCTTGCAGATATTACGCATAAGCTGCACTTGAGGCTTTCCGAAACCACTCAAATTGTACCATGGACAATATACCAAGAAATGCAAGACATCCTATTGTAACATTGATCGAGTGCCTCAAGAACATCCCGAATTCCTGGGTGGTTCAGCAGAGGGAGACCGAAAATGTCACGTTACCTGCTCTCCTCTACAGTATTTGCTCCTAGTATTGTTACAACGAATGTTTAGAGCCTAACCATATATCTGATAATCTGCGCAACTACTGCTTTAACTGCGTTGAAGACGCAACTATTCATCCTTAAGCCACAATGATGGTTGTGCAAAGGCCAATTTTCTACAACCTGGTCCGTCTTCGGATAAATGCCAGTTAGATATACGGAGTGATGGCGACCGCGCTGATCCCCTTAACGGACTCCACGTCGTGATATCTCCCCACTGACATAGGTCAAGACTGACATAATCGTCGACGGTGTAAGGAAAGTAAGCAAGTCAGAAAGATCCCTGCTAGATGCAACCCCTCTCACGTCACGTGGTATGCCCGAGGCCCCGGTTGAGCCTGGCTATCAAGATGAAACTGACTTTGAGAAAGTAGATGGTTTATTCTGATACATGGGTTTGCTTGATCAATCCAGGCTGGCGAGAGGGCCTGTTGACGGCATTACTTTCGACTCACTGTCGCCATAGTGGACTTTTGTGGACATTGGGTGCTTCAGAAGTACAATTATTTCGACACACGGGTGATGAGAGATTGAGTCTACTGTCCTATATACGATTTCTAGCTGCAAGCAATGCAAAACCTACAGCGCCCAAATTTATATAGTTGGAAATTGACCAAACGGCTAGTGTTCTAAATATGGTTGGCGAGTATATTTAACAAATCAGCCTCAAGATACCTCCTCAAGATACCGTCAGATACAGCTATCAATATAACTTTCACATGTCACGGCGGCATATTATTCCTCGTTAGCCCCAATTTACCAAGTCAGATACAAACCCCAGACAGACCCCAAAACCGCCTTCCCCAGCGCCCCTCCGTCCAGCAAACCCACGCGTTGACGGCCCCAACATACCCACCCAAAATCATCAAAAAATATCAAAGTCCTCCAAACTCCTTCGGTTTTCCCTGCGCGTAAAACGTCCACAGCGTGAGGCCGAAGGCTGTGATTTGACCGCATTTCAGCACCATTATTGCGTGCGCGGGACAGTTGCGGGGGATTTGTTACCGCGTAGCGTCTTGGTGTGTCGGCGGATGATACAGAAGTATGGATTGAGGTATGCCAGTAGTAGGCTCGCTCTCTTTGCTTAGGAGAATATATATTCAGCGGTGTAAAGGATGCTGACAGAGCAGGGTGAAGAGGGAAGGTTGGATATAAGGACTGGCATAAATACCGGTTGACTTCATAACGGGGCGAGAAACATGCTGACTGGTATGGTCTCATAATATAAATGAACGTATAGTTGTTTTTGGGGGCCAAACGGCATTTGTTGCTTATACGAGTTACATTTTGCGCTTGTTGCCACGTAGCTTAGCGTAAGGAAGTTATAATTTACTGAGTAGTGTATAGCTATGAGTATAATTGCTAGAAAGGAGAGAGTCCGGCTGATCGCGTTAGGGCATTTGTCTTGTATTACAAGTTACTCCCAGATGGTAGGTTATTTTACTCCGTATTTTGTCCTACAGTGGACCCCTCAATTCTTCAGCTCGTGCGGGTGGGGAAACTCCAGTATATAAGCTCAGCTACGCCCATTTTTTTCTTGCTTGGTCTGTAACGTCCTACATCCGTCACTCCCATCATGACCTCGTTCCGAACCCTCTCGCGGCTGGCAATTGTAGACCTCCCCAACCCTTCAATGCCTTGTCCACTAACAAGAACGTCCAGGCCGCCGTGCTTCTAGCTGTCTCCCTGCCCTATCTGCAGAGCCGACAATATCCCCTCACCCTCTTTCTTAAGAACAGGCCCGAGAATCTAGAAGAAATCAATCAATTCAGCTCGTCAATCCTGAAATTTGCAAACACTGGCGTCCGTAACTGCGAAGATGGGATCATCGTCGAGGAAGATGCTTTTGCAATCCTGAGCTGCGACCCCGGGCGGGATCTCTGGAATACGGTGATGGGGACGTTTTATCCACATAGAGAGAAGATCCCGAACGGCAAGCTGTGGCTCTATCGCTATGGAATTGACTTAGACCTGCAGACGCATCAAGATGAAAAGAAAGGGGAAGCCAAAGCCCTGCAGCCGATCGTCTTCACGGATACGCCCGATGACTTTTCGTTCCATCCGCTGGGCGTTGAGTATCACCGCGACACCGCTACTCTGTTTGTGTGTAACCATCACATCAACGGCTCCCGTGTCGATATCTTTGTCTTGGATGTAGAGGGAAAGGTCCCTGTTGCTCGACACGTTCGGTCGGTGATCCATCCGCTGCTGCGCGGGCCAAATTCGATCGTCGCACTAAGCGACCACGAGCTCTACGTCACAAATGACCACTATATGCTTCGGAAGGAACACCCATTCCTGTCCATTTTTGAGACATACGCCGGCATCCCGGGCGGCACAGTAGCGTATGTGAATCTCGGCGACGACAAAGAGCCCGTCGAAGTGAGGACGGTTGCACGTGGCCCCTTTGTGAATGGAGTTACCCTGCTGAATGAAACGACTGTTGCCGTTGCTATTTCGGCCGCTGCAGAGGTTCGGCTTTACCGGCGGCTGCCGGATAATGGATTGGAATTTCTTCAGGCGATCAAGATGCCCTTGCTGCCAGATAATCTCTCCACGGACAAGGACGGGGCGCTCTTGATCGCAGGGCACCCGCACCCGCCAACCCTTGAAAGGGCGGTGCGCAAGAGGAGAGAGTGTATTGATGCGCTGGGTCTCGTGCCGCAGGACTGCTGGAAGTCCACGGCGCCATCATGGGTGGCCAGGTGGACGGAGGCGAAGGGAGTAGAAAATCTGTATGTGACCGCCGGCGAGTTCGGGTCTAGTGCTACGGCCGCGAAGGATGCAGCGAGAAACGTGGGTATAGTCACCGGGCTGTATGAGAATGGGATCTTGGTGTGGAGGGAGTAGGATTCTAAAAAGATATCTGGGTGCTACAGCTGGGTACTAGGAGAGCAGGAGAATCCGACTCAGGCAGTCAACGGCAGAATGGACGGGCACCACTTGTTGTTAGTAGCTGAATATCATCGTAACCATTCTATTCTTCGACTATATTGCGTCCAAAAATATTTAGGGCTTCAATCGGAACCATAGCTTTCCGGATCGCACGCCCTCCTGCGTCCAACGGTTTCCCGTGGTATTACCTCTTCCATTCAGTTACAGCCATTAAGTCCTGAAGATCTGGCAGCAGCACTTTCAAATCCTGATTTTGTGCCTCGATCTTCAAGATTAGCTGTTCTGTTTTTTCAATCAATGACGCTCCTCTTCCGCGCCGGACACAATTATGGCTTACAAGCAATGGATGCTCCTCAACATAGAATTAAGTCCCAGGTTCAAAGGGTGTACTGTACAGTCCGTACACCCTTTGTTCTGTGTGCTAAAAATGCTGTGTTTGTGATGCTAGCCTGTTATGTCAGAGGATACGATATACCTGTCTTACTATGGAAACTTGCACCATGAATCATATTAGGCAACCTCTGGGCCCGGAACTTGTACACAATTTGAGTGTTTGTACAATAGCCAGACGCTGATCGTGGGATACATGCTATTCAATGAAAAGTACAGTAAGCCTTGCGCGCGTTGCCGGAAGAATCGAGAATGTCCATATTGCGCCCTTTGTAAATAGAGTACTTGAAGTTCTCTCGCATCATTTCCTTTCCAGCTCGAGTACTATCAAACCAAGGAGGTGAGTGACCAGTAATATCGTCACTCTACTCCTTATTTATATGCACAGTATGGCTTTTAGAAAGGGCTATCATACAGATCATGATTCTTACCAAGGAGAGCATTGTACCTCGTCTTTTGCACCCTGGGTGATGGCCCGTGGAATGGCTCTGGAGCAAGCATTATACAAGGACCATTCTCATCTGCCCAATCACTACCTCCCTCAAATTAATGCTTGAACCTCTATAGTCGTTGGTTTGTACCTGTCATGCTGGAAATCCGTAGTGGAATGACGTCAACCTTACGCGCGCCGTAAACATCCCAATCCATTCATTTTGGCAGGATATTTCACCTCACCACCATCACCTTATTATTCCAATACCAGGGTCCTCACTTCAACTCATGAGCCTAACAATCCAACGCCGCCTGCTTTCCCTAGTCTGCACAATGCCCTCTTACACCGGCTCCTGCACCTGCCGCAAAATCCAGTACGATTTGACTCTCTCATCGCCCGACGACGCCCGGACGTCGTTATGTCATTGTAAGAATTGCAAGGTATCAACTGCTCGGCCTCGCTTCAGGATATTTGTGCTAGGGAGGTCAGGGATTGACGAGTCGATGTAGAAAGCATTTGGTGGTAATTACGGCCTGGCTGCGAAGATCCCTAAGGATGCGCTGAAGATCACGGCCGGCAAGACGAAAGAGTTTGCGGCTGATAATGGCTCGGGATCGATTGTACATCGCGAGTTCTGTGATAACTGTGGGAGTTTTATATGCGAATGCGGGGTAAGCATCCACGCTGATCATTCAACAAGGGGGGTGCTGTGCTGACGATACGCAGGACGATGTAAAGGATAAGTTCCGATATATCGTCGTTGGATCGCTCGATAATCCGGAGCTACTGCCGCCTAAGGGCGAGTTCTTCTGTAAGGACAGGGCAAGCTGGATGCCTGAGATACCTAGTAAGCTGATTCTGGCTAGATCCAGAAGTGCCGTGCTAACCCACGTAGATGTATTTCATAAGAATGAGATTAAGGAGTGAGAAGGTCTTCTTGTATTTTTACAGCCACCGACAGAACTGCATACAAGTAGATCGATAGTGGACCAATAAACCATTGTCAAGTGAGATGGCAAGTGTGTTAATGACCTCGTTGTTCTTGGATTTTAGAGTCTAGCGAAGCTCTAGACATCACATCACAGCCTTGTACTTTCCGAGGGCGAGATCTATAGGCGTTGTGAGTATACAGTCAACCTGGGAGAGCGAGATAAACCTGACCCTCTACCACTCATTTTGCAATACCATAGAACTACAAGATAACTATGAATCTTGATAGTGCACTATAATTGTTTGTGACTGAGGAAGAAGCCAGGCCAGTTTTGCTAGGTGCCTTGATATATATAAATTTGAAATTGAAGATCTTATGTTCGTATCAACAAATAATCTCCCAAATGCAATTAAGGACTATGATTGGCAGATGTGACAGGACCTTTCACTATGTAAAGAAGCAGTCCTTGGTATGCCTGATGGTGTTAATGCGATACTCCATTGTCATACGGCTGAAATTATGGTGTTCAACAAGAAGCGTGTCGCCATTAAGGGAGAAATCATGTACAGATCTGCCACGGAAAATCCCAACCCGACAAGTCTGCTATAAATGTCAGTCATCATATCTCGAAATTTGCCAACGGCGCTGTCAGAGCCTGGAAGCTAGTAACAATTCATGTCTTCGGAATAGTGGTCTTGGTCTTGCTAGCTCCAGCCACCCTCTGAAGCCAGAACACAGGCTGACTATCGTTGTTCGTATCCCACTGGCGAACATCGCGCAGAAGAGCGATACGCGAGTTCTCTAGTCGGGGCGGAGTGTTTTCAAGAGATGTAGAACAGAAAGCTGCATCGAGATCGTGCGGTAAGTCTCGTAAATGATGTATACTCTCGTGCGATACCCGGTTGAAGTCATCAGTATTGTCTGTCGATCGTCCGCAATTCCGACACGTTTGAGTTGCTGGGTCTTGTAATGCTACATGTTAAAACAAGAATAATCGTCCCATACCAATATGACGTACCAAGATGCGGCTGCGATGTCCTCCATTCTTCTACGACTGCCTTGGTGCATGCTGCAGCGGTGATCGCGGCGTACTGCTGCCATGATCTGTCATTGTGGCTGTCCGCATAGTTCCACGCGCCTTTAATGATGATTGTGGGCAAATGCTCCCAGATGCCTGCTCCTTCTGTCTCGAAGGCGACGACAAAGTCGTCCCTTGCAAGCTGATCTCGGTAAATCTCACTACTCAACACAAACTCGGAGCATGCAAACTGCCCAAACCAGATGCAGGGCTGCAATGGATCTTCTGTTATTGTAGCACCACCTGACGAGAACCCTGCGATTTGGGGTCTTTTGGCGTCTTCGAGCCGTCTTCGGCGTATAAGGCGTTCATCATCACAACCCAGACTCGCGCAGGAGCTTATCAGAGCGTCGTCGCAAACCCCATGTAATGGCTCCGTGCACCGGGCACAAATAGAACATTTGTTGGGATCTTGGTGTTTATGTCGGTACTTTGAGGAGAACAGTTTGTCCTGGTCCGCCCCTGGATAGGCACCGCGGCCGCCTAGGCCCTTCATAATAGCATTTGCGTACCGCGTGGCTTTCGCTTTGAGTCGCCCATGTGCCCTCACTCCCTGGAGCTTGTCCAAGAAGCCGCGAACAACTGTCGGTGCACGGCCGAGCGTATGCTCAACCTCTGTCCGGAGGGCCAATCGATCTGGGTATTGTTGCCCAGAGTTTATCTTCACGACGCCAGTGCTGATCAGGACATCACCCAGGATAACTTCACGTCCACATTCATCTTTCAAATACGGACTTACACCGCAGACCCCGACCACCAGGGCGAGCTTGATGCCGGGGAAGGTGGCCTTGATACTTGCGGCCGCCGGGGCCGAGCCAATGCTGCCCATATGCGGGAGGTACACCAGCACGACATGGTGATAACCAAGCCGTCCGACAGTATAGGTATTAATATCGCTGGGCGCTCGGCTATAGGCGAAGCCGTCGCATTCATACTCTTCATCTAAAGCCGCTTCAATGGCGTCGCGCTCGGCTTTTAAGACGCTGAAGATTGCAATCTCGAACTCGTCGCGCCTCGGGCGTGGGACCGATGCCATGTCTGAACGGTCGAGATCACAGAAAGAGGAATGCTAGAATAAGAATCGATTTCTTACTTCGTCTCTAGCAGTCCGCGGTACTGGTTTTCGGTCACGCTAGTCAATAGTCCCGCTGAGGAAAGCCGGGTGGTGAGCAGGTGAGAAACCTACGTTTTTCGAAATTGAAGCAGAGGTTGAGTAACTTCAGTTGATTCAAAAGGTATGGGAAAGGGTCCTAGGCGCTTTATGTTGGTGGAAGCGCAAACAGCAGAGATACCATGGCCCGCTTTTGTCATATTATTGGTCAAGATGATGAGTTTCAGCCATGGCGGCTACGCACCTAGGCGGCTAGAAGAGGCACTACAAGCAGCTCAACGCTGTCGGTAATTGGCGCTTCTTGCAATTATTCGAGCATATGTTTCTGTTTTAAACAGTGCGGATATATGTCTGATCAATATGAGCTATGACCGGCAATTTCTAGAGTAAGCGCTCTAGCCTTGAGCAGGATTAAGCTGTCAGAGACTTTGAGACCCGGTATCAGTAAACAGGTACCAAGTAAGAGAGAAAGGAGGATGAATATCTGCTTCTGTGACATGTTAAGGACTACTAACAAGCTATTCAAACAGCGGTTGCGGCCTTCAATACTATGCCCAATCCCAACGCTATACTATATATGTACCGAACTGACGATCTTAAACTGGAAGATATAAAATTAGCTCTTCTGTCCAGCCTTGCCTCTTCCTCTCCGAAGATTCATAATGGGGTTTCACGGTGCTTTTGTACAAGACAACTTCCTACTGGGCATGTCTCCAGCATTGTCTTTGCCTTGTATGCTTACCTGATCGTTATATCGCAAGGTAAAGAGGTACTCTACTTTGGGCGTAGACAGCCCTCACAGGGTGTATTTGGAACTTAGTAATTGCATATATATATGGATCGCTTGAACCCCAATAGACTAAACGCACTTCCGTTGGATTAGGACTATTTCAATTCTGAATGTGGGGGAACGTCTTGGAGGGGACCAGTCCCACTGCTCTATGGCCGGCAGTCTTCTCAAATACTCACCTCGGTGCAATTCGAACGAGACCACATCCAGATCATCTATAGCAATGGACACGAGCTACGCCATTTCTGCGGAATTTAGCTTCCGCGGCCCTTTCACAACATCCCTGTACACCTCCTTATATATTGCACGCGATCACATTAAAGGCGTTGTCTTGGTGATTTTCTCTTGTGATGTTAGATTCGATGAAATCAAGAGGGCTTTATAGGTAAATTTAGGCCGCTTTTAATGCACTCTACGCCAGGCTGCCCGCGATAAAACTCGCACAGGGAAGCAAAGCACATAGGCGCGCCTCGCAGCCCATCCAATAGGGCACCATGATTTCTTCCATGTCGTCCAATCCGTCGAGGAAACTGCCATTCCGTGCCCTGGAGCACTGCGCAAGGATCGGAGATATGCTTTCGAGTTTGTCTTTGAGGTGGTGGATATTTGGCCAGCATCTTCTTGTCTCCATTAGTTGGCGCCAATTCACGTAAGAGCAGCGCACCTGCAACTTCCTCCCGGCCTTGGAGACGCGACGACCGCCGGGTTTGGCGGCAAGCTGCGTGGATGATTTTGCGCCAACAACGTGTCAAATCTGCTACAAAATTCTCCGGATAGGTTGCGTCAATCCGCTTTCTGGGCCACAGGAAACCATCTTCACAAGGAAACGGCGGCTTCGAGTTAAACCTGCTCTTGAACACTGCAGTCTCCATCCCCAGCTTGGATCTCTTCGCCGTCCGGGTGTTGTATGGGGGTGGGGGAAGCCGTGTACGGAAAACGTGGGAGGACACTAACACGGCAGTTGTCCATCACAGTGCAGGAGCCCGTCCACAATTGGCTACCATTCTGAAATCCGCATCTTGTGGCCAGCCAGTCCTATAGCTCTGTCTCGAATATCTGCCGTTTGACTGGCAGCCGGACGAAGCAAACCTGCAGGGGCTGATTTCCTTTGAGAGCCAGATCAGAGCAACCACCTTCTACACGATAAACGAAGCCGCCCGTATTTGGAAAGAAAGGAATTCCTAGGCCAGCCAACAAATTTCTACGACAAGAAGTTTTCTCTTTTTAACGACCGGCCCCAAGGGTCTCCTTGACCCTACCGAACTGTGGCGCATACACCGCAACCCTACAGGTACCCGCGAGTCGTGGTCTGTGACGCTTCCGCGGGAGATTTTCGTACCCACCTTCAATTCCTGTCTGATTTCCCAAGTTTACACACTCAAAATGGAGTTGAATGCGCAAGGGGTGGGCTCCGCTTAGCTCACCATGCTGATGATTATCTCCGTTAGGAGGGATCCAGAAGCTCTTGCATCGTATGGTGCGTCTGTCCTTTGAGATGGCTATCGTTAGTCTCGAAATGTCGACAGGCAATTGGTCCTGTCATAGATCTAGTTCATAGCATTAAAGATTATATATTGATGTTCAAAGTATACGGAAGGATATCTTAAAGCTGCGGATTTCGCTACTAGAACCGTACTGGTATTCAGCCTTGTCAATTCTGTCGCATATTGCAAATATCAGTATATCTTATGCTAGAATCAATGCATAGGAGCATGAAACTCCTTGGAATTGAGAATGTCACGAAATTCTTGCAGCAACAGTGTTCTCTTTTCTTCAATCCAGCTTCTCTCTATTGCTCCGCAAACGATCTAGTCCCACTCCGCGAATGTGAGATTGAAGGTCTCTTGAGCACGAAAATACACATCCGGCAGATAGCAGCCAGTATAAGCCGGGTCATCACTGTTCAGATTCAAGCGCATGCCAGCGTCGAGAAAGGTGCGCGCAGGCGCCACCGACAATCGAGGAAGTAAATTGAGCGCTACGTTAGACCATGGACATAGAGTTAAAAGGGTCCCCTGTTCCGCGCGGCTATAACGCCGTGATCGATGCCTTCCACGTTCAGATGCTCCAGATCCGCTCGACAGCTTATGGCCCGACGTCCTCGCCAACGTGAGCATTCATCCTGACCCCCGTCGGAGCACCACGCTTGAATCAACCAGAGAAAATTTGGGCGGATACCGCTTCTCGCTCAAGACCAGCCCCATGCCGCGGATTGGTTGGTTGGTAAGGTTTCCGCTCTGGATTTAGTCTACCAGTGCGTGCGAGTTCGACATAGGGAGGTGTCGATGGATGCAGGTAATGTACTCAATCGTCAGATTGAGTTCGTTGGTCTCCCGCCGTTTAGCAGGAATGAGGCCGTCCACGACGACGCCGTACTTCACACCACGAACCATGTGCATATGCGGATCAAATGATACCTCAATATGGCGGATCTGCATGTCAACTGCCTTGACGAAGTACGCCCAAGCCAATTCCTTGAAGTCGGCCGATATAACGAGGACACTCGCCGAGGGGTAGCAATAGTGGATGAAGTCATCCAGGCTGTCGAACTTTCCGTATCGGGCTTTCAGGATGTCGGGGGAGACCCATTCGGGGTCTGAGCGTAAGATGACATTATTCCAGTTGACAAACCTGAAGAGCATTGACGGCTCAAGCGTTCCTTCGATATGCAGATGGTTCTCGACCTTGGGCGTGACCACGAGGAAGTCGTGGAGTGGCGATTTGGACATCTTGCTGACGTGGTGGAGCTTGATCACTGGGATGATCCACAATATTTTACACACTCTATAGTTTTTAATAGTCATATTTCTCGTACCCTGGCTGCGGTAAGAACGGATTATATATCGTCGACCCAGATCACTCACTGGGAACAAGCAGAAGTCTATTCAGTCCTACAGATAGGCCTACAGTATGTTCAGCACTAATCGGATTTGCTGAAACAGCGAGGTCGAACAGGAGGAGATGCAAGTTTAGGTCTTGGTGTATAATTAGTGTCGTGACACCGTTGTTGATAAGACTTAGCGAGGCCGCGTGGTTGGCAATCCGGACATTCTCGGCTGAGAACAGACTACCGTAGACAATACATAGGTGGCAGGCATAGCTGAAGAGAGATCAGTCGACTCTCAGGCCCGAAGGAGATGCTGCCACATGTGGTGTGCCCGTTCACAAACCCAGTACTACAAGAGTACTTAGTTCACCCTGGAGAAGCATAGAAATAAGCGCAACAAGCCAGATTCATTAATCTAGTGAGATATAATCTCTCAATCGCACGGGCCGATTTGAGTATGACACACTTGGCACTGGAGAGTACGCATCAAGCAAAGCAGATGTTCTTGTCAGAAAGACTGGCCCGGCAGAAGGCAGAGAATGCCCGGTTCAGGGACATGGCAGTGGTAGCAGCTCCAAGACAAGAGATAATGATAGTCCGGACGCTGCAGCTGGTAAGTGAGACTCTTACATTCTATCCGACCACTGTGAACTGTCCTAATTCCAGAATATCGGTCATGAATGTTTCTTGCGACTTGACTCTAATCATTAAAAAACTGAACCCGTGTAGAGGATTGAACTAAATCTACATCATCCTCGTTATGAGGCCATTATGAGGCCTCTGGCTTCCGTCCGTAAACGAAAATTCTATATCAGGTTAGCGAGCTGGAAATCTAATGTAAGTAGATGGCTCCGTACACCCTCTGATACGCATGAATAGAGCTATCCTTCCATTCCTTTCGGCAGTTCGCGATCAGGACCTCAACTTCCTCGGCGGTCCAGCCCAGCACTCGAGTGAAAAGGCCGATGGTAAAGGCATGCAGGCCGTTTAGGTGGTTGGTCAACGTATACTACATCCGTCAGTAATCGCTCTCGGCACAAGTGTAGAGGCCCTACAAGACCAAGCCGCTTCATATTCTTCTCCTTGGGCCAGACGTTGGTCGGCCTCTTCATGATCCTTAACCTCACATCAACAAATCCAGCCTCTTCCATTAGGGTTTTGTACTCGGCGGGCGCGGGAATGGGATGGCCGATTTTCTTACAACCCTCAAAGAACAGCTTGGACCACAGCAGTGCACTGCTATCTGCGGGGATGGAATCGTCATCGCATTCGAAGCCCGGGTCGATTTCGTGCATCTCAAAATATCCACCGGGCTTCAGGGAACTGTCGCATGAATGCAAACTTAGCCACGGGTTGAGATTTTATGAGTCTGGGACAGGATGCCTCTCAGATCCGTACCTCAGCGCTTGACGAAACAGCCTTGGGTAATCGGAGACGCTGGCAAGCAGCAGCCGAGAGTGAATTAGGTCGAACGAATTGCGCCGAAAGGTCCAATCATCTTCAAAATTGTCGACCTGAAACTCAACGTTCGGAGGGACACTGACAGTCTCAGCAGCTCTCCAACCATTGATTCGATGAACCACTTACAATGACGGCTGCACAGGGGACAGATCGGTTCCGATAACCGACGCCGACGGATACTTGTCAGCGACATCGATCGCCCATATCCCAGTCCCAGTGCCTAAATCGAGGATCCGCTGTGGATCATTTACTGGGGCGAGGTACAGTGCACCGTCGAGAAGCAGGAGGAAGATATGGTGCTCAAGGTCCATGCGTGCAAGTTCGTCCTATACATACTCAATGAAAGTCCCGAAACCAATCTTAGGAAACCCAAGACATACCTCATCGTTGGGGAATGCATAGTCTTGCTCGCTGTCAGAGATGTTGACTTGAAAAATTAAAAATAGAAAATAAAATACTGCCTACTTACGCCCTGACTGATACGAGTGATAACGGCTATGATGAATTTACCTGTCAATCATGCTCGTACTCATAAGAGGATGGAGAGGAGGAAATTACCGTCCATTCTCATACTCAAACTGCACCACCAAGCTATTCAGTGACGAAGTTTCGCTCGCACTATAGCGCCGTCAGTCAGGGTTCCCAAGGTGGAGGGGACGAGGGTGGAGGCTGGGCCAACATTTGCGATCCGAGCGTCGAGTTAGCGTCGTCCTGCCGGCGTCAGCTTCGCAAGCCCTTTCTCTAGTTCCAGCGGTGTGGCTCTATACCTCAACTTCAATGAACTGCTCTGGATGCTCGACCTCGTGGTGAGCCATGATTCCAGGGTCTTCGGTTTGCGGGGAGGATGGAGCAGGAAGCAGGGGGGGAGGCGGGATGTCATACGGCACGGGACGGGTGGGATATCGCTCGGTGGATTGCTGACATCTGATGACTGATCTTACAGTCAGAGCGGGGCCTAATAAGCTAACAGAAATAGGCTAATGTCATGTGAACTCAGGTTATCTCGAGCGTGTCAATTTTTGCCTTTTTCCGGCCGCCAATCGTCATACGTAAGCCTCTTCACGCAGGTATATGCCCGCGGCGAATGAGACATGGCTATATCCACAGGCAAATCCTTGGAGAGGGAGTTCCCGCTGCTCTCAGCCTCTCAGATTGAAGGTCTGATTGCAGATGGCCACTCGATAGTCATCATCGATCAAAAGGTACTTTGTCTGGATGCATGGCTTCCTTACCACCCGGGAGGCTACAAGCCTATCCAGCATTTTATCGGCAAAGATGCCACCGATGAGTTTCGAGTGTACGATCACTTTGCTTTTTTCAGATCAGACATTGGCACAGCGTACTGACCGAATCAGGATGCATTCAGCCAAGACTCACCAGCAGATCGGTCGGTACCAGATAGGAAGAATTGAGGGTCGATGGCGGAACCTGATACCTCCTATTCAACGAGAGCAGAGGCCCATCTCTGACGGATTAGACAAGAGGCAAAATGATACTGGCATCGAGGACCGTTGCGGTCTATCCAGCGAGCGCAACAGCGCCGAGGAACTAGCCTTCCTGAACGCTCAGACCAGAGAGGAGATCAGCTTGACTGTCGACCGCTATCCCTCGCTGGATGAATCTGTCCAGGCCGAGATCATCGGCAAATACCGTGCCCTGCACGGACGGATCCAGTCGGAAGGACTCTACGAGTGTAACTATATCGCGTACCTTTGGGAATTCGGCCGCTGCAGTCTTCTCTTTGCCTTCATGCTTTTTTTCTTGCGTATCGAATGGTATTACACCAGCGCCGTCTTCCTCGGCTGGTTCTGGTCCCAGATGGTTTTTGCCGCTCACGATGCAGCTCACATGGCTATCACGCACGATTTCTTCATCGACAACCTCATCGGGATGATCATCGCGGCTCCGATAGGTGGACTGTCGCTGGGATGGTGGAAGCGCACGCATAATGTCCATCACCTGGTCACCAACTCCCCCGAACACGATCCAGACAATCAACATCTGCCTTTCCTGGCCGTCAACCATCGGTTCCTAGGCAGCCTGTACTCGACATACCACGAGCGCCTGATGCCGTATACGGACACGGCGAAGCGATTAGTTCCTTACCAGGCGTACCTCTACTACATCATCCTCATGTTCGGGAGGTTCAATCTGTACGTGCAATCGTGGCTGTTCCTCTTCCATGGACAGGGACCTCGCAAGGGCTTGGCCTGGTGGCATCGGTACTTCGAGATCGCCGGCAATCTCATCTTTTGGACATGGTTCGGGTACGGGATCGTCTACCGCTCCCTGCCCTCAGTGGGAACCCGCATCCTCTATATCCTGATCAGCCATGCCGTAAACATGCCCCTGCACGTGCAGTTCACCCTCTCGCACTTTGCCATGTCTACCGCAGATCTTGGTCCTCACGAGTCTTTTCCACAACGCATGCTTCGCACCACAATGGATGTAGACTGTCCCGAGTGGCTGGACTGGGTACACGGGGGTCTGCAGTTCCAAGCTATCCACCATTTGTTCCCGCGCGTGCCGAGGCATAATCTGCGTTGCGTACAAAAGTTAGTCTTGCAATTTTGCGCGGAGGTTGGCATCCCCTATGCTCTGTATGGCTTTGTTAAGGGGAATGAAAAGGTCGTTGGGAGTCTGGCTGAGGTAGCGAGGCAGGCACAGATTCTAGAGGAGTGTAGGAGGGCTACGGCGTCTAGGGTCATAGGGTCGCATGTGCATTGAAGGTTTGAATAGTGCGATGTAAGATAAGCATCGCCCAGAATATCCGACCTTCACATACTTCTAGAGTAGATTTGTAACTGGAGCGTTAATGTTGCAGCACTGCAGAAGTGAAAATCAGGGCACCAATAGGGTACTTGGCCGCTAAATACACCTGGGTCTAGCAGATAAGGAGTTCACAGCCGTCGCAGACATACCGGGCAGGGCTGGGATAAAGAAGGATAGAAAGAATACTGAGGACTTGCCAGAAGAAAAAAATCTTCATTGGCACTATATCTACATCTTTTTATTGCTCTGGCATTAACACAATCTATCTCTGTACCCGTCATGCACATAATTAGGCATAAAACATGGCCTGCTAATCTCGTCAGCACCTTTGTCGACATGGCTCAGCAACCCTTGCAAGCCGACTATCCGCGTAGCCGTTATAGGCATACTACACATTGCTCACCAATCAGTCTTGAGAGGAATGATATACAGCCAGCAAAACCAGGTGAACCATCGCGATAATCATCGAAAAGGGCATTCCTCCCGCGCAGTTGCCTTACCTCTAGATCTTAAACACAACCAAGTCCCAGCGTTATTAATCGACGTATTGCAAGCAATGAGCGGTGGTCACGGGCTCGTTTATATTATCATCATGTTTTCATGGCTATTTGGATCTTGCCTACGCGAAATAATCTAGAACTTGCGTGAACTACTCCGGTTCATTCAAGTAACAACGCTCGGAAAGGAGGCCTTTTAGTATTCGACTCCTTTAGCGGTGAGGCCTTCCATGCACCACTTTTGTAATATAGCCTTGATAGGAAACTGGTAAGGCCGTTAAGATAGTTATCCTCGTGCGGTGAGTGGTAGTGAGCCTAGCACCCCTCCGGAGGCACCATTAGAAGCGACTGGGGTGTCAGGAAGTATTCTGAAATCTAGTTAGCTAAATCGTATTTCGGGTTTACAACCTGCTGGATTAAACTATTAGCAAATTCCTCAGCTTGGATTATACTACACCTAAGTACAATATACATGCCAAAACCAACAATCAATACCCTGAAAGCCCACTTGTCAGCACCTGAGGCTATTAGAAAAAGAAGATAAACTATCTTACTGCTTTTACAAGTTTATCAAACCATACATACCAGCTATCCAATGAGCAGGTTTAATAAACACTGAATCTCTGCAAAGAGACTGCACTCACTCAAGCGCCTTGGAATAAAGATTTCCTAATGCAAATCTGCTTGGAAGCGACATTTATTGGACTTAAATAGGAATATGCATCTTGCATGTGCCTATGGGGATATAAATTGGGTAGTAAGGTGGTATTTTGTCTTTGATTTAATACTGCCCGGGCTATCTCACGCTTTTACACCTACATCCAAGTTGCAGAAAAGGGAAACATTTAAGGAAAACCTTTTTATCTCTCTTGAACGAAGCATGGTTGGTTGCCTTCTAAACTCCCCCATAGAAGACTAGAATGTCTTTTTATTTCCAGGGGAGAAGGAGCTGAGTTCTATCAATACAGGGGTACAGCAGGTTGACCCTATTCAATTCGCGTACCAGTCCGGCATACTAGATATATATCACTACAAGTTTCGTCATTAACGGTGAACAACTCCGGTGAACAACACGACTCACGCAGATTTTCTGACCAAGCCGGCAAAGCTTCGATTGTTGAGTACGTAAAGTATGTTATAGCTTTATGTGGTATAGCTTTAAGTGGTACCTCCAACATCTTTAACATGATCAAGTGTTAACTTGGCACCAGCCGTGGTCATACGAGAGGATCTGCTGACATGTATATTCGCTCTACGAATGGCCCACACCAGTGTTTCTCCAATCTACATATATCTTTGTACTTCAGGGCTCCTTTGTCCAGGAATCTGCCGTCCGCGCTCAGTCCATCATCAGTGAGCGTTGCCAAGTTTAAGCTGGCAGATTCCTGGACGTCAAATCCTCACTTCGGCCAGCAACCAACGCAGCGAACTCGTTTAGCGATGCGCTCTGAAGGATGTCAAAGACAGTGACCTTAGCTTTTGCGCCGCTGCTCAGCCAATTGCGTAGTTCGACAGCGACCAGCGAATCGACACCGTACCGTGACATCGGCAGTTCAGCATCAATATCCGAAAGGGGTATGTTGAAAATTTCTGCTATCTTTGCCACGATCGCCTGGACCAGCAGTGCCACGGCCTCGGTGAGAGTCGAGGCCTTCGAGAGTGCTTGCGCCAGCGCGGCCGTAGAGGTCTTACTGGTGGACGTGGTAGCTGTCTCGATCCCACTCTGGCTGGCGATGCGGAGCGTACCGAACCGTCTGTCATGGCTCATCACGGACTCGGTGGTGAGTGTATGGTAGTTGGGGCCAACAACGACCTGGCTCTGTGAGGGCGATTGGCGCAGAGGCTCACTAATTCCATGCCCAACCATCCGCAATACATCATCCAGATCGACGGAGCCAAAACCCACATTCTCGACCCGCGCCCGCAACCTGTCGTCGCCACTGGCTTCTCTATCTGCCACGTATCCAACCGACTTGACTGCACCGAGGTCGATGGTCACGGCTGGTAGACCGCGTGCCATTCGGTAACGAGCAAGGGCATCCTCAAAAGAATTGCCTGCCGAATAGTTGGCCTGCGACATGTGGCCGGCCACACCAGCCACGGATGACAACATCACAAAGAACGCGAGGTTGGGGAGATGCGTATGGAGGTTCCAGCTGCTGTTGATTTTCGGCCGGACAGCATTGCTCCATTGTTCAAATGTCATGCGTTCCAGGACAGTGTCGTCGAGTACCATAGCTCCGTTGATTACTCCGCGGAACGGAGGCAACGATTTTGAGCAGGCGCGGACCAGTTGAAGCAGACTCGCTTCATTTGAAACGTCGCAATCGTGGATCTGGAGCCGGCACCCTGCAGTCTCGGCTATCTTGGCAATCTGAGGGGCCTCAGGATGGGATGTGGCATGGCGTGAGACGAGCACCAAGTTCTTCGCACCGTTTTCGATCATCCAAATTGCAATAGCACGGCCAATACCACCCACTCCACCAACAACCAGATAAGTCTCACCAGGCCTATCCAGTGAGATGGGTGATGGGCGACGAAGGAACTGTGTTTCACTAATCAGCTGAAATCCAGAAAGGAGGGGAAAAAGAAACAAGATCATTATGCATCTTGATTCTATCCTCATCATGCGGGACGAGGACAAGCTTGCCCATGTGCAATCCTCCTTGCATTTGACGCATGGCCGTGGCCATCTCGGAGATTGGGTATGTCGTGATCGGGTGCACAGGAGAGAGTCCACGCTCGCGGACGATTTTAAGGCTCTCCAACAGCGCCGCGTGCGTCAGCCTGCCACGATACTCAGTAAGCTGCAAAAGGTCGAAACTTGAGAACATAGAACAACGGCTGAATGGAGATGTTTGTAACCAGCGGTTGGCCTCCATATCCACCTTCGTGATATCAACTAAGCGGCCGAAGCGGGCCATGCAATCCCAAGATGTCTTCAACAGCGGGCCTGACAGAGAGTTAAGGATCACATCCACACCCTTGCCATTTGTTTTTGTCATGATAGCCGCTGCAAAGCTTTCGGAATGGCTGGCGAAGATGTGGTCAGGTTTAATGCCGTAGTGTTTAACGAGAAGGTCTCGCTTCCCTTCAATGCTACAGGTAGCAAAGACTTGTGCTCCAACATGCTGTGCGATGACAATCGCAGCTTGGCCAGTTGCACCGGATGCAGCATGGATGAGTACTGCTTCGCCCTCCCGAAGTCCTGCCACTTGAATTAGACTGCCATAAGCCGTGGTGTAAGCCGCTGGGAATGAGGCTGCCATTTCCCAAGGCATCTCGTCCGGTACCTTGACGACCGAGGTCCAGTAAGTTCGTCCCTTACTCGCTATCCGGCCCTTGCACAACGCGGCAACGCGGTCGCCAACCTTCAAACCGCTTTGCTCCGTATTGGGACCTAGACGGGTGATGATACCGGAACACTCGTAGCCCGTCAGGGGCTCTTCCAGCTGGCCTAGGGCAACCATCACCTCACGGAAATTCAGGCCAAAAGCTCTCGCCTCTACTTCCACCATCTCACTTGGCACATCTGTAGATAGAATCACTGGATTTTCTACAAAGTATGGGTCCAGTCCTGTGCTCGGCGAAGTCTCCCACACCAGAGGCTTGTCAGGTTGATGGAATGCTTCAAGCGCAGGTTCAAGAGGAAGTTCAAGGTTCCTGGCAATGGCATCTTGGGGTCTGTCAGGGAAGATCCTGGGCACATGAAGCTGAGAATCTGCCACTGAGTACTCCCATTCAATATTGCCTGTGTCGACGTCCTTGTCGAATGATCGCTCTAACACATGAACAATGTGTCCAATCTTGCATCTCGCCCACGGATTTTCGTCATTTTCAAAGTCTAAGCGGATCCATCGTGTGTGAGAGTCCTCTTGTCTCATGGTTCGCAGAAGACCCTCCGAAGCTGAGAAGGCTGGGTTCTGGGAATGAACAAGGCCACCACAGCTGAGCCATAGTATGCCACTGGAGAGAAGGAGAAGGTTTTTGAGCTTTTGAAAGGCGTCCGCATCCATGCTGTACACAAACGGATTTCCCAATTCAAGCGCAACGATACAGACTGTGTCTTTAAATGTATCAACGTCACTCAGGTCCACGAGCTTGGGCGAAATGCCCGTCTTCTGTTGGATTGCCACAGATAGCTCTGCCAACCACGATGGAGATGGGCACTTGCACCGTTGTAGATGTCCTCGATAACATGACACGCGCTGACTGAAACTCTGGTTCTTCATAGTCGCTGATTTCAAAGTCAACGCCGGTGAATCCAGTATCCCGCAGAACGCGATCCCACATCTCAAGCGGAGCATTGGGACTCTTCTGCCTCTCAGGCTCTTCTCCGAGCCACCACCCTGGCAAAGTTCCGAAGATGAACTGCCCTTCAAGACGATCCGCGGTAGCCTCGATGAGTAACAGAGTGCCACCCGGCTTGAGCAACGTCCGCACATGCTTCATCGTCGTATGGAGGCTCTTTGTCGCATGAAGCACAGAGGCCGCCACAATAAGATCGAAGCTGCCAGGAGTAAAGGACTGTGCAAGTGGGTCAATTTCAATGTCGAGTTTCTTAAAGTCCATCATTCTTGCCCACGGGGCAAACTTTTCTCTTGCGGCCTCGAAGAAACCAGGCGAAATGTCCGTGAAGGTGTAATGACCCAGGATAGTACCGCTGTCAAGACCTCTCTTGCTAAAAGCTTCAAGGATCGTACTCGTCGCTCCTCCTGTACCGCCTCCAATCTCCAAGATATTGGCGCCAGGATTCTTCACCGCATATAGCTCTGCAACGCGAGCAAGATGCGAGTAGCATCGGGTCTTGAGTGCCTCGTGTTGCATGTAAAATTGATTCAGGAGATCTCCTTCCATCATCAGCTCAAGCGGCATAATATCTCCGCGGATAATGCTCGCGAGCTTTTCTCCAATCCGAACAGTCAGTCGACCAGCCACATTCCCTGCGCTGAGCTCATCCGCCAGGATTCTCTTCGCACCTGGGCTTAGCTTAGACCATGACTGACTGTTGGCTCCAAGCTGTCCGGATTCACCTAGGGCCACAACCTCTTTCATCCAAGCGTACATTCGCTTGTGGTGCCATTGCCAGGACTCATCCTCTTGGGATTCAAGTTCCGTGACGGCGTCATGGATAAAAATGTAGGACATCCGGGCCAGCTTCCTCTCGGTCTCAATCTCATGTTCTTTTACTGGAATGACCATGGATTCTTTGAAAGAGGCGGGAGGGCTGTGAAGGATATCCAATTCCCAGCAGTTGACAGAGCAGATGCCCGCCTCCTCGTCTGAATCTTGGACACGACGAGGAACTGCCGAGCCGAAGAAACCCTTGATTTCAAGGAAAAACCGGGTTGTATCAGGATCATCAGATACAACCGTGATGTTTGATGAATAGCCACGCCTATCTCCTGTTACGATCTCACTGAAAGCTCTCAATCTTTCGCCACCTTGTCTCTTGAATTTCCGCGGAACGTCGATTGTGCGAATTGAGCGAGGAAGAACCATAGAGTCGTGTCCAATATCGTCCGGCAGGCTGCTAAACGACGATTGCAGAATAGAGTCCAGTGTAGTGGGATGCAGAACATATTCATGCTCTTGGCAAGCGATATCTGAGACTGCGAAATTAGTAATTGCTTTGTTACCAGCTGCATAGCTGTCGACGATATTCTGAAAGAGTGGCCCATGGTATATTCCACGCTGACGCAAACCAGCGAAAAGTGAATCAATGTCGACAGTGCACGGAACAATACCGTCGACGAAAAAGGCATCCTCGCGTAAGGGCTCGCGATCATCATTCAGCGAGGTAACTCGAGTGTCACTCTCAGCTTGAATACCGACATACCCTTTGCAATGCTCAATCCAAGGTGCATCGGGACTCGCCAGAGAGCATAGTTCGAATTGATACCAGCCCTCGTGGCCAAGCTCTCTGTCACTGCAACGACGCAGCTGAAGTTGCACTTCCACTCCCATCTCAGTGTCAGGAAGCACCAATGCATTCAGAATGTCGATATCACGCAGCCGGTACTTTCGAATTGTGTTCTCGGAAGGGTCAGTGATAAGCCGAATGGCCTCAATGGCCATAGCAATGTACCCAGCGCCAGGGAACACCACTGTGCTATCGATCTGGTGGTCTTTGAGCCATTCAATCTCCGAAAGACGCAGGAAGTTTCTCCAAGTGGGCGTGAGAGCGTTCGATCCATTCAGAGGGGTGCCTAGCAGCTCGTGAGGAGGGAATTTCTTGAACCGCTGCTCTTTGGCAATCCTTGGCTCTACCCAAAAGCGAGTGGAATGATTCCACGGATAAGAGGGTAGATTGGCCAAAAGGGTTTGGTGCGTATCCCCAGTAAGAGAGTTGACCGATTTGAGGTCTACTGGATAGCCCTGAGACAACAGCTCACATGCGAGATCTTGCATGGTCTCTACAGCATTGATTGGCCGTTTGAGACATGACACATAGGGCATTTTGACATTCTTTTCCTTCAGGATCTGGCGAATTGGCCCAGCCAAGGTGCTATGAGGTCTGATCTCTACAATAAGGTCAATATTGGTGGAAGGAGCTGAAAATTCCGATGAGCCGAAGCACATCTTCTCAAATGCCCGACTGAATTGTACCGGCTTGGTCAAATTTTGGACCCAGTGTTCGGCTCTAAACGATTGGACTGCTGTCACAACCTCACCTGTTACAGGTGATACAAAAAGGGGGCCGTTCCAATCCGGCGTCACAGGAAGGTCGAGCAATTCCTCTAGTCGTTTGGTATATTCAGCCACCATAGGCATCATGTGGTGGGAGTGATAAGCCATGGGGACCTTGAGCTTCCTGGTAAAAACTCCCTCTTTTTCAAACCTTGCAGCAATCTTGTCGAGAGTGCCCAAGTCTCCTGAGAGGGTAACACTGCTGGGGCTGTTAATACAAGCCACAACGACATTGCCGGTAGGGGCTACTTCAGCAATCTCCGCACTCTGTTCGTCAATGCCTACGGCAAGCATTCCGCCCATAAGAGATGACACTTTGAGTTGCTTGCGGGCTAGCTCGCCACGGTAATATGCCACACCGAGTGGCTGTTCGAATGGCAGCGCCCCTGCAGCATAGGCCGCCGCAATTTCACCACTAGAGTGGCTGGTGATTGATGAGGGGGTGATGCCCCAGGCCTTAAGCAGGTCGACGAGGCCAAGCTGAATGGCAACGCTGATCGGCTGACTCAAATGGATGTCAGATACTCGTGTCGAAGTTTCATCACGATTTAGTTCATCTATTAATATATTCTGAGCAAGCTTCGTATCTTGGAGGTTGGATTAGCGGCTTACCGATCAATGACCAAGAAGTCCCATATTTCTTCAGAATCTTGCCAGCATTTGAAATAGCATGGCCGAAGACAGGATACGCGGTGAGAAGCTCTCTAGCCATTGCATGCCATTGTGCACCCTGGCCATTAAATACAAACCCTAAACGTGGCTTCTTATACGCAAATGAGGGCTTGCGTTCCGGTTCTCTGAGTCGTTCAGCCAGGTCTGTAACTGACGTTGCCCGGACAGCAGCAACCCAGGGGTGCAGTGATCGACGCTCATTAAGCGTATAAGCAAGGCTGTCTAGTGATGGTGATGTCTCAATAACATGAGAAGCAAGACGGTCCATCACAGTCCGACAGGCAGCAGAGTCCCTGGCGCTGACTACGAAAACCCGCGAGTTATCAGCCACTTGACTTCCTTCAGATGCCGACTGTCCATTCGTGTGATGGAGCGCTCTTCGGGCTGGTGCCCGCTCCAAAATAACGTGGGCGTTTGTTCCGCCGTAACCAAAGTTGTTGATTGAAGCGCGAAGGATCTTGTCTTTCGGCCAAGGCATCAACCTTGTCGGCACCTGCAAATGGCCCTTCTCAAGGTCAATGCTCGGGTTCGGAGTCTCGTAATTGAGGTTGGGAGGTATCGACGCTGTTTTCAACGCAAACGTAGTCTTGATAACTGCTGCAATACCACTAACGGGCTCGGTGTGCCCGATATTTGTCTTGACAGAGCCCACCAGAACCTTGTCCTTTGCCTGGCGAGCCTTTCCAAAGGTCCGTGCAATTGCCTCGGCCTCGACGGGGTCCCCAGCTGCAGTACCGGTCATGTGAGCCTCCACATAGCCAGTCTGAGCGATATCAAGCCCTGCACGACGATAGCACTGTTCAATCAAGTTTACCTGAGCGTCAGCAGATGGAGAGGTGATTGTCGTCGTCTTCCCATCCTGATTGACGCCGCTTTCCTTGATGACGGCATGAATTTGGTCACCGGCGACCAACGCAGCATCCAGAGGTTTGAGAATAAGTGCCGCTACACCCTCACCACGGCCATAGCCGGCAGCACGATTGTCCCAGGCAAAGCATCTGCCTTCGGAACCAATGGCACTATATAGTCTTAATATCAGGCATATTTTAATGGAAGACTAAATGATTCTGTAAACTTGCACTTACCCAATAGTCGATGCTGAGATGAAGGCATCTTGACTAAGAAGTGTACTAGAAGCACCGACAATTGAAATGTCACTCTCTCCAGTGCGGATGCTTTGGCAAGCTTGGTGAACTGCCACCAGACCGGACGAGCAGCCGGTGTCAATAGAAAGACTCGGGCCTTGCAGGTCAAAGAAGTGCGAGATGCGGTTAGAGAGCATTGCAGTGCCTGTGCCGGCGAGAAAGGAGCGGGTCAAAACCTCGGCATCCTTCGTCTGAATTTCATGGTAATCTTTATTGAATGTTCCGGTATAGACTGATGTATTGGTGCCAGCAAGCTTGTCCAGAGGGATACCAGCTAAGCGGGTCAGCTTATTCGACAATTATTGCCTTCTTTACAACAGCACCAGGGACAAAAAAGCTAACCATCCTCTGTTGCTTCGTAGACAGTCTCGAGCAGAATTCTAGCTTGAGGGTCAAGACCCTGTTTATCGATGTCAGCTACTTTGAAAGTCGGAACGTAATGAGGCCTACTTACACTAGCGACATCTGACGCCAAGTTAAAAAAGGCGGCATCAAAGCAAGCAATATCGTCATCCAGGAAGTAGCCACCAATAACATGGCTCTGCATATGTGTCAAACTTCACTGGCACAGTGGCGTTCCCGCTTAGCGGGAGTGCCATAGAATAGAAAACTTACTCTGCCAGCTTTTGAATTATCAGGATGGTAGAGCGACTTCACATCAAAGCGCGAATCGGGGATAGGAGACCAGCCATCCTTCCCATTCGCGCAGAGCTCCCACAGCTGAGTAGGACTCCTGACGTTTCCACTGAAGCGGCAGGCCATGCCAACAATAGCAATGGGGATTGAGGGTGCATGTTGCTGTGGCAATCTGCTGCCATTCATGGTAGCTCCGTTGATGGTGGGGGAGTCGCCTGATTGAGTTGCATCAGTGTTGAGAATGGGAGCCATGACCAGCAACTTGAGGAAATGTATATTTCACTGCTTCTTTACCTGGGAATCTAACGGGAACCGTGTTGGGCAAGGCTTGGATAAACGGTCACTATAATATTATATATACTGACTCTGTACGCTAGTGATAATTCTACGACTTTGGGAAAGGAGATGCTTAGAAGCATCGTACTCCTATTCGTTTGTCCAGATTCCGTCATCTTCTCTCTCGTAGTGTTCGTGGAGTTCCGTTAGTACGGTGCCCTAATCTGCCAAAACAGTTGTGTCTTAGCTTCGGATTTCCCAAAGAGGAAACATCCGAGTTCTAGCGCGTCACAGCGCGTCTAGCATTTGCGCAACCGTTAATCAGTAATATTGGAATATTGCTCGGATGTTTCCATACCTGATGGCTAAATAGATGATGCAGTCAACAACGATTGGGAATACCAGTAAAATGTACAATTCAAAAGTCGACAAAACCTGTCATCTGTAACCATTTGTTAATCTCCCTGTCCGGGACCTCTAAGAAGAAAAGTTATGGATATACTATCACTGAGTCATCTACCTTTGATCGTAATCGTCATCGCGTTCATTCTTTCCTATATTTTGAAGCGGGCATATCCAAGCCCATATCCAGGAATTCCATACCATGCCGCTGCGGCAAGAAAGTTCTGGGGAGACTCGTCGGGGCTTCTCGAGGCTGTCAAGAAAACTCAGGACCCAGCGAAATTTATATTCCAGCAGAGCAGGAAGCTCAATTCGCCCGTAATCCAGCTCTTTCTTGCGCCCTTTTCAGATCCCACAATCGTCATTGATGACGTTCGCGAGGTCAAAGATATTCTCAGCAACCGCACGCATGAATTCGATCGCGCTCCCAGAACCCAAGACGCTTATCGCTCTCTTCTTCCGCATTGCAGTTTGGTGAAATTAACAGGGCCCGCATTCAAAACCCAGAGACGCTTTTGGGAGGGCGTTACCGGCATGCCTTTCCTACGACGCATCGCTGCACCTAAGGTGTACCGATGCGCCTTGGAGCTAATCGACCTACTCAGAGCCCAAGCCAAATTGGCCGGTGGAAGACCTTTTTACTGTTTCGACGATTTTGATGTAGCAGCGTTTGAGCTAATATGGGAACTGGTATTCGGGACCAATGTCAACGCTATTAGCAATGCACGCACCAAGGTCCTCTGCGCAATTTCAAGCATGGTCCAACCGCCATCACTTGACTCGCCGGCTCGAATTCCTGTCATTCAGAAGCCTGATATGTGCGAAGCAGTGTCGTTCTTTATAGGCACGGTGGCAAAGTCGTTAAAGTCAGTCTTCCCGACATGGCACCTTTGGTATCTTAGACAGCAACCCGTCTACAAGCGAAAATTAGCTTTCAAAAACAGCACTATTAATGAGCTTATTGAAAACACCCGCTCAAGGCTAGCCGGGTTATCCGAGAGTCAACTGATAGAACTTGAAGAGAGCTCTGCCCTGGTCACTGGTGTACGGCGTCAGCTCTTGGACCGCATACGCCACGGATAGCCAGTTAACGTCCCATTTCCGGCATCAGTTCAAGCTGAGATTCATGACGAGCTGTTCATGATTCTCGTCGCTGTAAGTCAAAGGCGCAACATGCCGGTTACCCAATTTTCGGACAGATAGCTGATGCCCAGAGAATAAAAGGGACATGAGACGAAGGCTGTTCTCCTCTCCTGGTCTATTAAGTTCCTCATCGCCAACCCCGAGAAGCAAGAAAAACTACGAAAGGCTCTTGTCGATGCTTTGCCGAGAGGCCCCAATGGAGAGCAGCCTTCAGTGAAAGACATCCTGGGCACGTCGATCCCGTATTTAGAAGCATGCATGGAGGAGTCCATGCGCGCAGCGAACACGTCTCCTCGGTTCGTCCGGAGAACTACCACCAATACCCAGGTGCTCGGATATTCTATCCCAAAGGGTGTTACTGTATTTCTCAACCCTTATGTCGGTACACAGCCCCTTGATATCCCTGAGCATTTGAGATCCGAGACTTCCCGAAACTCCAAGGATAGCTTCGAATCGTACTGGGATGTCAACGGCATGGATGATTTCCAACCAGAGCGGTGGCTTGCAGATGACGGTTCTTTTAACCCTCGTAGATTTCCGCGTCTGGCATTCTCTGCGGGTCCGCGGATGTGCTATGGTATGTGAACCTGACTATCATGCTCAGAGATGAGCCTCCCTTCGGGCACTTTAGGACAAATATCTTGACTGACAACAATACGTAAATATAGGCAGGAATCTTGCGTTGACGGAATTTCGTGTAAACCTCGTGCTCCTGATCTTGAACTTCAAGTTCGAGTCTCTTCCCAATGGCTTGGACAGCATGGAGTCTCAACAACGGCTTTTCCGAATGCCACGACAGTGCTACGTCAGGCTCAGGCCTTTATAAAATCGAAATGGATTCTTTGAAGACGGTCTATTTTGTTATTATAAGAGAGAACCTCTGTAGTATAATCAGCCAGCCCCTTCATTGCTATGGTGTTTTGCTCGCGGGGAGATTTTCAAATTTGTGGTGCCATGGGAGATTCTGGATTCATGAAGTCAGACGCCGCTACGTCGAGGCAATTACCGATATCTAATTGATTTCCTCAGCTTGAAAATAAGAGTCTCCGAAAATAATCTGGAAGTTGTGACGCATTTTGGCTTGGCGGTATATTTTCCAGATGATTTCCAAGGCAGAAATATCAGCTCGTCATTCATTATAAGTCAGCCGGCTCTTCGACTATCACTAACAATATATATATATGGATAAATAGATATATGTGATTAGGCACAAGAAAGCCTGGCCTTCCACTTAATGATTCTTTATACTCTATACGTATATACATGTATTATACCGTACCGAGTCCTTGCAGGAAGAAGTGAGACCTTGTGTGCCACTGAACATTTAATATTAGTGAGCATATGAACCCTGAGTATACCAGTGGGACATCCTTGACAGTGTTGAAGTCAGTAAGCCTGCGAATTTCTCATTTCCACGCATTTCCGCTGGGCATTCTGGACATCGAGGATCGATTTGCCCGAATACTTGTCCCTAGTGACCGCGTGTCTTTCTCTCCTAGACGCCAATACCTCCTCTCGCCAAGTCCACCCTAGCGCCACGGAAACCACAGGGCCTGCAAGTGCGCCGGACACAAAGCCTACTGTGAGTATCTTCGTCCAACTTTCTTTAGTCATTCCGGCACTCTTGATATCATGGGTCAAGAGACCCACCCAGAAAAGACTCGCGAGGAGGATACCCTGACGGCTTACCCCGGACAATTCTCCATCTGCGCCGGGCCAAAGAGCTGGCAAAAAACCGTCCAAGAGTACATTTTGCCGCGTGATTATGTAAATCGCTGCAGATACGGCAGTGAGGGCACCTAGACACCATCGAATGCAGGAGAGATCTCGCAGCTGATTGCTCAAAGTGTCCTCATGCATGCTGACTTTGCTTACCCGACTTTTGACCAGTATCCACTGTGTGATCGCAATCAAAATCTGTGGTTGGAGCATCCATCGCCAGGTTGACCACGTTGTATCAACTTTGATAGGGTAACTGCTCAGGGCAAGCAAAGCCGGTCCGCCCATATATAGCACTACCGAGGGCAAGATCAAGCGGGTGTAGGCCACATTGGTAAGCCTTGCATCAGCTGCCGCAAATTTCTCGATACTTGAGGATATATAGTGCAGAGCATAGTAACAAGGAGTAACGAACCCTAGTCCAAACCCAAGGCCAAGGAGCCAGAAGATGCTTGGAAACTGCGCGAACGTCATCACATTGGCACGACGGTTCGACTCGATGAGCCATATGGCATAAATGACACTATCTTCAGCAAGAACTCGTATATTTTGAAGTACTTGCGCTCGTTCACCGAATTCTGAAAATTGTCTTGGCTGCAGGAATTGGCTTCTGGGGCCATTCACACGATCAATGGGTGTCATTGTCACCACCAAACAAGAGAGAACGAGCAATGGCAATGCAAGGGCCGTCCGTATGAGCATTTTTTCGTGTTTACCGATACCTTGGTTTGGGTTGAAGGGACACGAGCCTTCGAAAGACTGAGCTGGCACTGGTAGGTACTCAATGATCTCAGCACCAATGAGCGTACTGGTGACTAAATTCAGCAGCGACTCAGTGGCATTTGGCACAACGTAGTTCATGACGATTTTGGCTATGCGGCTGTCCAGAGCCTGCAATCGGCAAACCATCGCCGCTTCTTTCACTGTCGCGTTTATTCGGGCCTGGCGTTTCTCCTGCCAGTTGCGGAACGCTGACTTGATCGTCTGAGAGGTAATCGGGCCCTCATAATGGATCCTTCGAAGCTGATTTGCTAGCGCAGCAGCAGACTCAATTGCATTATTTCCCGCCTGGCCTGTATTAGGGGTCATCTTATGGGTATTATCGCCGACAGTCGCTATACGTCCCCAACTCCACATATTAAAGAGGGCCTCCTCCAACGGCACGAGTGTGCATGTCACACGCTTTTCCCAGAGATCCCCCAGCGTCACTGTCTCCGTGATGGGCCGCCAGGCATTTTTAAGCGCCAGGGTCTCCGCGTCTGCTTGAGAGTATCGTGGGAAATCTTTGGAATCGGTATAATAAATCTTGTCCAACTTCTCATGGTAAAACCAGAACACTCGCCCATTTTTACCGGTGATAACAAGCATGGACCTTCCGTGATCGAAAACGGTGTCGACGGTTCCCTCGACGAGACCATCTACGGGTCAGATACGCCGAAAAGGCAATTGAATTCAGCACTCATTCCTGGAGAACGTGTTAGTCGCAGCTCTTGATCTGCAGCCTCACGCACGTACTTGGCTCCTTGAGTGCTCGAAATTGGTCTGGATCCTCCTGTTGAGCAAGACGATACATCTCGCTACGAGTCGATGCTTTGCTGTTGACGCCATCACAGCCTACGACTATATCACCGTGGTAAGAAGAGCCGTCTTCACAATGCACAGTGACGCCGGACTCCGTTTGGTTAATCTGCAACACAGCCTTGTTGGGCAGCATTTTATCCTTCTGTGAAATGGAACCTATCAATGCCATGAGAGCGCGTTGTCGATCCAAGAAGCATGCTCCATAGCCAAACCTAGAAATTGCTTCAATCCTACTGCTTCAAAACGGGTTAGCCATCAAATCATGGCATACCTGGCTTTCAGGATTGGAAATGTGAATGCTGGTGGCATGACCGGTTTACCGTCACTGCGACGAACTCTGGACATTTTGATTGGTGTTGTGTGATCCATGATCTCTTTGGCTGCCCCTAGCTGATCTAGAATGCGCATTGCGGCGGCATTCAGCCCGATCGATGCGCCAACTTGGGGGTCAAATCGACCTCGGGCCTCTAGCAATACAAAATCAACGTTTGCTTTTTCCAACGCACTTGCAAGAGTGAGGCCTGCCAGGCCCCCGCCAACAATGATTACACGCATTGATGCGGTGAGGTATTTGAGAATCGATGAATTTAAACAAAGGAGCAGTGGCCGAACAAACCCGAGATGAAGGTAAGTTCGTGATAAGGATGGCTACATATTTTTTTTGTCGCCAGCAAAACTAGCTGTTACCACTGAGCCCCTATTGGGTGAAGCAAAAAATCAAGGATTACCCGATGCAGTAAGTTCCGAGCCCTAACGTTGATTCGCCGACCAAGGCTTCGTGATCTGCGACTAAGTCGTGGAAATCTTCCAATGACCCGCCTCTGTAAAGAGGTGAATCAGATCATTAAGATGGAAAGAGACATTCTTTTGTGTGCCACGATGATGTGCTGATTGCTCTAAGTTACGGCCATGTATGTAAAGTGGACTATACTGGCTTGTCTAAATCCTGACTAATCTAACCACATCCCTGCAATAACACACAGGCTACTGTACCCAGATATCCTTGTCGTTCTCCACGGATCCTAAACAGAAACAAACGCGTCAGAAGGTCACTCAGGGACATTCAGGGGCGCAAGCAAAACCAGAGCGTTTAGCTCCAGCTCGTCTCAACGATCCTCTACTTTCATCCTCACTCCATTCCCTGGACTTGACCACCACAGTTGACTTTAGTACTCACTTGGGCGATTGCTAAACCACCTTACCATGTCCAGCCACGACATGAAAGGCCAGCAGACGCCTATTCAGGCAGTCCAAGACGCCACACATCCCGAGCCTCCCTCGAATACAGCCGGCCAAAGGCCGGCAGATAGAGACGAAAATGATGATGACGGTGATCCTTTCAGGCATCTGCCTGAGCACGAGAGGGTCATCCTCAAGAGGCAGTTGGACCTGCCTGCTACTAAGGTCAATTATATGACGCTGTATCGATATGCAACGCGGATTGACAAGGTCGTCCTGATCATCGCCTCTCTCGCAGCGATCATCGGCGGTGCCCTCATGCCTCTGATGACCGTCCTGTTTGGAGGTCTCGCAGGCACCTTCCGCAGCTTCCTCCTAGGTGACATATCCGATAACGACTTCACCAGCGAGCTTGCCCGATTTTCTCTGTACTTCCTCTACCTTGCTATTGGCGAGTTTGTGATGATATACCTAGCCACGGTCGGTTTCGTGTATGCCGGTCAAAACATCACATCACGAATCAGAGAACAGTTTCTGGCGGCCATTTTGAGACAGAATATCGCCTTTTTCGACGAGCTCGGCGCGGGCGAGATCACTACGCGCATCACGGCAGACACCAATCTTATCCAGGAAGGCATCTCGCAAAGTGGGATTGACATTGACAGCCGTCTCCACCTTTGTTGCCGCGTTCGTGATCGGTTTTGTCAGGTACAGGAAGCTGACGCTTATCCTTTGTTCCACTGTCGTTGCCATTGTTGTCACATTGGGCGCCGTGGGCTCGTTCGTCGCCAAACTCAGCAAGACATATCTCGGCCACTTTGCTGAAGGAGGCACAGTTGCGGAAGAGTTCATCTCTTCAATACGAAATGCGGCAGCGTTCAATACCCAGGAGAAGCTGGCTCGACGATACGATGGGTATCTCGTTGAAGCAGAGAAGTCTGGATTCAAACTCAAGTCCGCCACCAGTTCAATGTTGGGTTTCCTCTTTCTGTAAGTGCAGCGAGCGGCACAACCTCTTGCCGTCCAAATGGAGGTCACTTGATTTTCCTCAAACAGCGCAGTGTTCTGACGTTGCCTTTTCCCCTCTTTAGTTACATCTACCTCAACTACGGACTGTCTTTCTGGATGGGCTCCCGCTTCCTGGTGGATGGGTCTGTTGGATTAGCGCAAATCCTCACTATTCAGATGGCTATTATGATGGGTGCATTGGCCCTCGGCAACATTACACCAAATATCCAGGCCATCACCACAGCAGTCGCCGCAGCCAACAAGATCTACGCAACGATTGATCGTGTCTCGCCTCTAGACCCTCTATCGACCGACGGACTGAAGCTGGAGGAAGTGCAGGGCAATGTGGAACTCAAGAAATATTAGACACATATATCCTTCCCGCCCCGAAGTTGTTGTGATGGATAATGTGAGCTTATTGATCCCTAAGGGCAAGATTACTGCTCTTGTTGGGGCTTCAAGCTCGGGGAAAAGCACTATAATCGGGCTGCTTGAGCGTTTCTACGATCCGGTCGGTGGATCCGTACTTATCGATGGCCATGATATCAGGGACCTGAATCTTCGCTGGCTGCGACAGCAAATTTCTCTGGTGAGCCAGGAGCCTACCTTGTTCGCTACAACGGTATTTGATAATATCAAACACGGTTTGATTGGGACACCGCACGAGCACGAGTCTGAAAAAGCAATTCGTGAGCTGGTCGAACGTGCTGCTCAGATGGCAAACGTAAGTAAGGCAAATGCCATCGTTCTCTGCCTCAGACACACTCTCTCTATTTGTATTACGTGTAATCCAATGTTCTAACTTCCTGACTTTTCAGGCCCACGACTTCATTACCTCCCTTCCCGACGGATACGAAACTGACATTGGCGAACGAGGGTTTCTTCTCTCAGGGGGCCAGAAACAACGCATTGCCATTGCTAGAGCCGTAGTCAGCAACCCTAAGATACTGCTACTTGACGAGGCAACATCGGCACTCGACACGAAGAGCGAGGGAGTTGTGCAAGCCGCTCTCGACAGAGCTGCCCAGGGATGCACCACCGTGATCATTGCTCACCGATTGTCTACTATCAAGAATGCTGACAATATTGTGGTAATGTCCCACGGACGCATTGTTGAACAGGGCACCCACGATGACCTTCTCCAAAGGAAAGGGACTTACTACAACCTGGCCGAGGCTCAGCGGATCACCACGAAGCAAGAGTCTAGGAATCAAGATGAAGACCCCATCCTGCCTGAAACCGATTACAATTCACCGCGACCAGAGTTCAAGGATAATCGCCACGCCTCAGACAAGGAGGTTCTGGAAGAAGACCCTGACGACGTTCAGGTGGACAAGACAAGATCAGACAGGACCGCATCAAGAATGGCGTCTGCAGAGGAACAAGAGGACATTGCCGACAACTATACCTTGTTCTCGCTGATACGGTTTGTCGCTGGTTAGAACAAGAAGGAATGGAAATATATGGTCTTTGGTCTTTCACTCTCGGCCATTTGTGGTGGAGGTAATCCGACACAAGCGGTCTTCTTCGCCAAGTGCATCACAGCACTTTCTCTTCCTCTTTCGGAGAGCTCTGAAATTCGGCGACAAGCCAATTTCTGGTCGCTGATGTATTTGATGCTTGCTTTTGTACAACTGCTCGCTCTCATCTCTCAGGGCATTGCGTTCTCCTACTGCGCAGAGCGGCTTACCCATCGGGTTCGCGATCAAGCATTTCGATATATCCTCCGCCAGGACATTGCCTTTTTCGATAAACGTCCCTCAGGTGCTCTTATTTCTTTCTTGTCAACCGAGACTTCCCACCTGGCTGGGTTGTCTGGGATTACGCTTATGACGATTCTCCTGCTGGTCACAACATTAGCTGCCGCCTGCGCCATCGGTCTGGCCGTAGGGTGGAAGCTTAGTCTGGTGTGCATGTCCACCATCCCCCTCCTTCTAGCCTGTGGGTACTTCCGTTTGGCCATGCTGGTACGACTCGAGAAGGAAAAAAAGAAAGCCTATGAAAGTCCTGCAAGCTATGCCTGCGAGGCCACCTCAGCCATCCGATATATCTTTCACTCTGAGCATCTTTCCCACCTAAAGCGCAGAGCCCATAGGCATCGTTTTCAATGCCTTGTCTTGAACCATATGGATGGCATCAACGATACTACCTTCACAGACCGTAATTAGGTGCCCGGCCAAACTGTTTGGTCTAACTTTATCCTTGATGCCCTTCGTCAAATCTCGCAAACTGAACAAATGCAACAAGACGACGTGATGAATAAGCGGGATTTTAAGCTCTGGCATTTCGATTTTGTACTGGTCGAGCCAAATTGTGGGACTTTGAACATCGGCAGCGGATCCCTGGCAGTACCTATTTTCGCGAGTCTCAGACAAAAGCTTGTCTGACGCATCTGCGCTGGTAAACTGTCTCCGTATCGAGGAGTGCGTCAAAGATATTCTCCGCGTCTGTCGACGAGAGATCATTGCTTTCCGGAACCCCAGCCATCCCACATGCTATATCGTGTCCGAGAGTCGCACAATCATCTATTATTGCGGATAGCGTAGGCTGCACTGGCAAGATCGAGCTCATCCACGTGTCGGGCAGTTCAGTGATTGTCTCGGAGGAGGATAGCCAGTTTAACGGCTCTAAGTCCGACGTACTTTGAGGACGCTCCTGCTCCACCTCTGTGTGCAAGGATTGCGGTTGGCTGTGGCTGGAAGCGTGACCTGGGCTAGGAGTTGGCAACTGGTTGTTCGAAGCGCACACTCGTTTGGACGTTCTCCTGCCGTCCTTGATCGACAAGACATCTCGATAAGTGCAGGTGACCGAGGCTGTCCGGCATCTTTCACAACCATCTTTCTCGCCGCTGCATTTCAGCTGGAGACATGTCAACAGGTATTCTGCTGCGGCTAATAATTACAGAAGTCTCATTGTTCAGAGTAGATGCAAATTGTAGCAGTAGAACGACGCCGATATGGACTCACAGACCTTTCGCGAACGACAGCGGTCGCAAGCAATCGGGGTATAGCCTCTGGCCTCAATGCCATCAGCTCTTTGGAGCTCCACATGTTCACGACTATCAGTGTTCTTGTCGTACCGAATCGTGCCGAACATCTTTTTTCACCTGTGCACTGGATTAAACTCAGAGGAAGCCTAAATTCACGAGAACCCAGGACTCGAAATATGAGGTCCAATACATGTTAGGCAAGAAGCCCCGGCTGATGAGGGGTTCTTTACATGGTGTCCTAATGGGACACGGCTAGTACGTGGGATTTTACATACCTATGTACCAATTGTGAGTTCCCCACTAATGCGAGGTGCGAAGCTGGGTCGCTAAGACATGATGATTTCTGCTTTCTGGATTGGCGGCGCTTTAAGGTGCACCCCTGTGCGCAAACTGCATATCAAGCCGTAAAAGGAATGTGCCTTGTTCTCAAAACCCGCTCGAGGCGCGGGAGCTTAAAGATCCCTGGATACGGCGGACGTAACCGAAAAAATGGACCTTGAAATTTACTGCTGTGATTGGGCTACTTCTTCAGCGATTCCATAAGCAGATAGAGTATGTCTGCTTTCTTGTCCAATCATTTATCCCAGTATAAATGAATCTGGTTGATTCAGTTTAGTAAGTAACATGTAGAAGGAGAAGGAAATGCTAGTTGCCTGTGCCGCATGCAAATCCGTAGCCACCAAGGCAGATCTTGTGGTGAGAAATACAGGTTCACTGGAGTGGTCAAGAGACCAAGAGGCTGTTAGGGTCACAGCTGGCTCCTAGTGTATCGTAAATGGCTCCATAAATATCAAGGACCATTGTTAGGATATCACATACCGTACACTGAGGACATCGAATCGACCCATTAAATCACTACCCACAAATAAACCACCAATTGAAGTGCCATGCCCCCTATCTGCAGGACCCTTTCCCTTAGCCCAGTCAGTACATAATAGTCTCAGTTGGCTCAGAGATGCCACCCGTGCAAACGATGTCTCTCTGACCAAATAAGCGAAACACTGAATCCCCTAGAAGAGCTACGGCGTCTTATTTGAGCTCATCCTTCATGATTTATTGCGCCATTTTTCTGCATATAATGCTCCAGGGTGAAGCGAGAAGATCTCCGGCTTTCAGCAACTATCCCGCGGGTGAGGATATAGGACTTAGTCCACACAGTCTTGGTTGTTCCCGATAAACAATTTTCGAAGCGGAGCACATATATAGCTTGTAACATAAGAGGAAGCAGATATGATTAAATGAATATTCTATTCTTTCACGGTGCAATAATTTAAATGCCATAGATGAAAGAGATATATATTAGCCACTAGTATATAGCATACCTTTTTATTACTTGATATGTTCGAATCTTATGCGTCCTATATAGACTGCTTCAACGGTTACAGAGACAGAGCCCTTGTCGATCATCTATTATCACTTAGAACAGCGTTAAATGGCTACCTGTATGGCTTGATCGCCTATCGTGCGTGTGCCTACTCTCCATCCTGCACTAGCACAGCACGCACAGCAAACATAAACAGACTAGCCCAGCCTATGATGCGACAGAGACAAGCCCTTGAATACTCAATTCTGTATCCTAAGCCAGTACTATTGACCTAATACAGCCTAATATGATCTCCCTCTATTTCTCTTCTTAGTTTTCTCCACACTGTTCTGAGTATTATCACTACTCCTGCTGCTGCTGCTGCTGCTGCTGCTGCTACTTCTAAATTATTACTATCATTATTCGCTTTCATGGGTCTCTTTCTCATATTAGTCGCATATACTCAGTCAGGATCTGAACTTCACCTCGCCGCCGCTATGTTGTCTCACCATGCATCTTGCCACCAGTCCCGAGGGACCCGACCGTGCCGGGGCCTGCTGGTCTACCTGGGCTGTGGCTGCCGGCATTGTTCTTTAGTATCTGGACACCGAAAGAAATTCAGGACCGACACTACGAAGAATCTGGAAACCCACCCTAAGAAAAAAGCAGAGACCCCGATCACACCTATACCAGCACCTTGCCGGCTGACGTGGCGGGTCGCTATAGTACTGCCGGCGTCAGCATCACTTCTCCCTCCTTAAGACCGAGATACGCGGGCGGCACAAGCTGCAGCCTTAAAACCGATTAGGTATGGCGGGCAGATCGACGGACGGAATTGCTCAACCTAGCTTCACTAGCTTGCTCCATATTCGGCTCCATATATAGCATGAGTGCAAAGGTAACTTTCTCTCAGGGTGGCATGAGAAGTAAGCAATCGATCAGCAGGCTGAGACATTACACAGCGGTAAGTTGAACAGTGACCAAGGACTGCTCAATATATATAGTGCTAATGTCACAGCGTTTGATGACAAATCCGGCAAAGATAGATGTAAGCAACACCATTCGTAAAGAATTCGACGTTTTCATGACATTGACGCCGATGTGGTGCATGCCCAAAAAGCGAGAATAGAAATTTTTACCTCGCGTCTGTTTGTTGTGAATGGTTCCGTCCTCCACTATTGTAAGGCGCTTCAAACCGTGTCCATATTGAGAGGTAAAAAGACTTCTCCTGGCTAAATATATGCATACGCTTCCTGAGGACTCAAACATGGATGTAAAAACGAATCAAGACCCTTCAACGCGATGTGCATCCACAGCACGAGTTGATTCCTAGTTAATTTCTGGAATCTGCAGTTACAAAAGCAAATACTTCGCGAAAGGAATTAGGGAAGGAAAAGGCAATTTTCACTGACCATCGCGTCTGATTCTGCCCAGCTTGGAACATCGTCGAGCATGGACAGCATATTATCCGGCTCACTGGTTTGGCCCAGGGTACAATCCTGCCACTGGACGTGACTCTTATCTGTGCGCGCTTTCAGGATCTGATAGCAATGTTACAGTGCGTCCTTAAATGCATTGTTTATCTCCCGCTGGACAGTTGTCTTGGACTGCATAACGTTGACCTTCACCAGTAGGCCCACGAACAGCATATATCCGCGAACCGAAGTCTCGTTCATGCTCAGTCTTGCGCGCAGGAGAGTAATGTACTACTCAACGATCAACCGTAGATTGTGATAAGAAATGGAGCTAAACACAGATACAATCGCAACGACACCCTCTTCCAGCTGGCCGATGAGGCCTTCGCAGACTGTGATAGCGGCTTGTCCAGTAACGTTGAAAAAAAATGCCCGTTCCGATCAGGGCAAGGTGGTAGTAGTCTTTCTCACCTGGAACGGGGTTCGCATCGACTGTAAATTTTGTCAACAGCGATAGAGAGATCCCAAGGCTCACATTCCGCGAGAAGCAGAAAGTAGAGTCCTTTCTTGCTCTAATCATGAAGGGATGATGCAACGTCAGGAAAAAACGGAGCGTTAGCAGTTTGAAAAGTCTCAGGGAAAAATGGTACGACCGAAGCACGTTTTCTGAGGCAGCATGAGGCGGCGGGCAAAGGACGGTCGCTCGAGAGTTGAAAGAGTGCTGGGAAGAGGGTTCAAAAGCTCTTTCATAGGGACATTCCATCTCAAGACGGATGAGAAATGACTTGACTAACAGTATCTGGGTGGACGTCTGCGTGAAAGCCTCAGGAGACTGGGCTTTACGTGACGTCCACGTACTCGGACTGAATTGGGCATCCACAAGGTTCAGCGGACACAGGAAGTCCATATCAAGAAGGGGAAGAAGTGGTAGACTGCCGGGGTCCATGGCTGACTGGGTCGTGATCTCGAGAAGAGTAGCCCATCTAACAATGAAGCCATGTTCAGTATAGTTTTCTTGCTCGACGTCTACGAGAATATCAATGCAGTCAAGAAGGGATTTATTACCTTTTTTTAGGGATATTTTTAACAAGGATAAACGTAGGTTTGAGGATCGGGTGACTTACAGGCGCCACTGGATCTCCTGATCGAAGAAGGATAGTCCTGGCAACAGAAGTGGATCAATATGGAGACCAGTCTGCATTGCGAGCTGTATGAGGGATCCTGTCGAAATGCCCACGCCATCACTGTCAATGTTACTGCTCTATCCAGCCAGCAAGCGAGAGGCAGAAGATTTGGATTCCAGCAATCGTAGCATGACCTTTTTCGTCTGTGGTACTAGCCAGGCCTGGGCAGCTTCGATCCATGAGAATGCAATCCAGCCAACTATATCTAGGCAGAAACCAATACTGATAGCCATCACCAACATCAAAGTGACGAGGAACCTGTCAACGGCTGCTCGGGTCTGCGAAACAATTGGAGCACTGATTGAGAAATGTGGGTTCATGCAATATTCGGAAAACTGACTCGAAAATCCGGAAATATGCCGCAACGAGCTTTTCAGTGATAAAACGGGGAGGAATGTGTTGTGAACAGTCCGACAGTCTAAACGGTGGTTGCGGGTTCTTTCTCGCCTTGGCTAACTTGTTGCACATCTGATACTTGTTATTCGAGGTGCTGGTAGCTACTTTAAATTTGACGCGTTCTCACAAACCAGATTGCATACATTGCTCGGTCCTACAAGTTACCCGCACAGAATATACTTTCCTGGCCCATCCAGCGGAATATTTCTATGATTCCACGGAGTGTGCATGAACAACATACTCTGGAAATTATGGATCTCCTACACCTGTCAAATAATGATATGGAGAGGATCTCCAACTTACCTGGTTTGAAAGGGGAGATATGCTACCTGGAGGATAGGAAACATATCTGTTTCGATATTTTTGACGAAAACGCTGGTCAGCCAGTTTAAGGCCCGGGCGGGAGAGATGGTTGCCTGGGTTTCAATCTGTTAACGTAATATTGAGTCTCTTCCTGTTAGATTTGAATCTGACCATTTGGAGCCTGTTATTGTGTTTTGATCTCCCGTGTATCTGCTCGAACTGATTGGATTATGCTGGTCTGTATCAGCGCACTCAGTCAATACGGAGCACTATCAGTCAAAGAATCTGTTTTATATCTAGGTATGGTGAGGCGGGGCTTATCCACTTCCCAGAATATAAGGATCATATGTCAAAGCATATAGTAATATATAACGCTAAGACAAAAGGTTACCCGGCTACAGAGGGCTCACCACTAATGCCAAACCTATTCGCCTTCTTCGACACATATTCGCTTGAGTAGCCAGTCACTTTTCACGACGCGCTTTACCAATAACTCTTTCAAGCAAAAGGTTGGCCTGTCTGTAGAGAACTTTGTTCTGACTCGCTCGCTGATTCCATCCTCGCAAGCATACTGCAAGATCCAGGGAGCCGAGTTTCATCAGGATCGACCACACAGTCCTTCACTCTCTGAATGGTTCGATTGCTAGGGTCTACCAATGACTACGAGCAGTCAGCTCTATATCGCTCTCATTACATCTAAGATCTCAACTGCCCTAGGAGAATGCGAAATTCCAGCCACAGGGCTCACGCCACAATCCCTCCCTGCGGCTGTGAAACTGAGCTTTCCACGATCCAAGATCGATACGCAAGCGAATGGTCACCAGCCGACTAAGTCTTGTTCCTTGACCGCAGCTCAGACAGTACTCTTACGCCTCGTCCAGATCGTTCAGAGAAGAATAGCCGACCCCCTCGAAAAGTTTCATCCATCGGTGAACCAACTCATGACCTAGGGCAGTCTCAATGCAAGATGGTCTCTAACAGTACTGGTCACATTCCTGATAAATTGCGCAAGGGACATCCCACGTGTTCCGCTCTGCACGTTACGCAGTCTTCTTTCTAGTAGCATCCAGGTTGATGACATCCAAGGAGTGTATCGACGAGACGGGAATCAAGAGCATCATCAGACAAATTTCACAATGAGAGAGTTATTACGCATAGGCAATGACCGACAGTCTCAATGCGTGTGTGCTTGCAAGATTTTTTAGCATGTGATTGACAGGGAGATCGGGACTAAGAGACGCTTTTCTTGCGCAAAGCCGAGTCATTCAAGGCGAATACTTCTGTCGCGGATGCTGCAGCAAGGGCTATTATCAAGGCGAATACAAAGCATGCGGCTACAAAGACCAAGCGCAAGATCGTGGGAGCTGGAGTTCCGCCAGAAGGGGAGTCGACCTTTGACCTCGACTTCTCTTTGTTGATATGGGATCCGATGCAATGGAATGGGAATTGGCAGGATTGTGCAGGTGAGAAGCTGATCTTCCTCAATGAGAATATAGGTGAGCTCTCGTCATAAATATCGTTTGCGCGTGTACAGCCCGAGCAGAACCTTAGGAGATACACAAGTACAAATTTATATTAGCCAAAATGCAGCAGAAACCGAGAATCGCATCTAGATAGTCGATATAGGTTTTCCCGCCCATACCCAGATATTTCCTTCCAAGATACATTCAGCCAACGAGAAAAGACACAAGCCTCGCTGCATTACGGCATTCTCAAACAACCAGCCTCGAGCCTGTCTTTGACTTCGCTTTCTGCCATAGCTACATTAGTGCATCCTTTTCTATTTATGGAGTTCATTGGATATAATAAAGCAAATCTATGCCCTCGTTACAGAATAAGAGTATTTAACATTTCTTTATATATAAATTCTTTCTATACTAAAGACAAAACGTGTTCATGCTATAAATCCTTCCGATTGTAAAACTATAAATCCCCGTGCCATCATCCCTTCTCTCTCCAGATTAAACCTTCCAACTCACCTGCATCGACAGAAGCCCGTTACAAACTAGCTTACCACCTTCAACCTTGACCTCACCGCTATCCAATCTGTGCCAAGTTTCCCAATCTCGTACTCCACTGCAAAGATGTCAGGGAACAACGATAGGCAAGATTTCAACCGCCAGGGCTCAAGCCAGAGCCCCTCAAGCCACCAATACCAGAGCTCCGCAGCCACCAATACAGGTAATAGCCGGCCTTGGTCAAACTATACCTACTCTGGCCAACGCTGGGGGGACAGGCCCAACCGCACCCGTTCCCCTCCTGTTCCTCTCTGGGCTAACAGTGAGCTGCTGTACGAACGGCCGCCAACCGCCATGGACGAAATTCCACCTTCACCGGAGCCCTTGCGCGTCCCGAGCCGTTACTTTGAGCCTGGTCCCGCGTCGGCCCAGACGACGGGCAGCACGACCTCGAGCACTTCGAGTGCGGCGTCTACACCAGCGCCACGACGGGAGAGCCGCAGTGTGCTGGAGAGGGAGACTTCGAAGCTGTCAGGTCGAAGGGAGAGTGGGAATGTACTGCGCCAGGCGCTAGACAAGCTTGGTAAAGGGGAGAAGGAGGATAAGGGGAAGGGAAGGGACTCGGGAAAGTAAGACCGTCGTGCATCTTCATGGTAGATGACCTTGGTATGTAGTCAGTCACTCTTTTGGTTTTGTTTTGTTTTTGTTTTTAGTCTCGAGTCGGATCCGCGTGTGTAGCAGTCTTCAACAACTGCTGCTTCCTAGCTAGGTTTTCTCAATTAGCTGACCTTTCTGTTTCCATTTGCGCCATAATACTTTCTGTAGGCATAGTAAGGCTCCTGCCATGGTCAAACACAGTTACGTAGGCACTTCTCAATTCCAGGGTTCCTCCAGTCTAAATTTCACTATATTTCCACATTACCAGGGATCTCAATCTGTGTGCAAGTGTACTATCTTACTAGCATGTTCAAGCATCCCACTTGCCCCTAGCATGAGTACTATTTCAACATACCCAGATAGAACTGCCCTCAACTACAAGCTGGTCCCCCCTTTTTTTTCGTAGAGGATGAGACCATCGTCGTCCTTCCGTGCGAGGGGTTCACTAGAGCCAGTTGCAATGACCTTGCCAATTCCGGAGTCGCATTTCCCATCAGGCGCCAGTTACGAACCTGGTACTTTTGACCCTAGTGTCAGAAAGTCCCAGGTGCCAGTATCAGTCTCAGCATTTGTATCTGACATGTTTTCAGTTTCGGACATGTCTTCGCCATCATTTTCGATGTCTACTTTCTGCTGAGTCTCGAGCTCGTCGCCGTTAAGTTCGACTTAGTACCTGATGAAGCAGCAGGCCTATATTGCATCTACCGCTCACTTATCCCTCCCTGAAAATACGGTCAGGCTCATGCAATGTGGGAGCAAACGCTCTTACCCGACGTCGATCCCCTGGGCCCTCGAAGCTTGATTCAGCCTATTTCTATAAACAATGTCCCAAATATTGGCACCCTCCCTTTAGTTATAAGATTTTAATTTACGGAATTCAAGTAAGAGGACATAATGGGAGAGTCAATTTTCTGCGCGCATGAATACAATTTGTAGGGCATTTGGGACTCATGTTGCCACCCATTCCATACTACAACAGAAATGTATGTAGTTCCCTGAGATATAAAAGATTCCGTGACTCTATTACATACCCGCCTATACTATGTTATTGTTTCCACTACAACCTCGATTTTAACGCTACTTAGAGGTGACAGAGCAAGTCCATTCTACCTGAGATCCTAGCGTCCGCCAAATGAGGCCACGTCGCCCATAAATGCGGCAGAGTGTCCAGACAAAACCGAAACCGAAATAATTGAATCTCATGTTTTAAACTAGTATCCTACGTACTTTTACTCTCTAACAGTCAGCCGTACCTCGGGTGCCAGGATCGTCAGCTGGCTCGCGTTTATAGCCCTGGAGAAAATCAAAGCCGAGTCCCAGGCCCAGCCTGAGCTGGAAGGCAGGACTCGCCGATCAGGCCGCTCCCCAAACTGGACAAATGGGCCAGTGGTCAGGCGAGGGATCGAACTAGGGCGAGACACAACCCGCGGGTTACCCGTTACGGGTCTACCCCAAACCCGTAACGGGTTGGGTTCGGGTTCACTGTCTGAACCCGCGGGTTGGGTACGGGTCCAGACTATGAACCCGCGCGGGTTTTTGGGTAACCCGTGGGTTGCCAAACAAAACAAATATGCTGTATAAATCTAGAAATTTGATAAATTAGCAAATTTATGCAGTGAATAGAGCCTAATATGGAAGCTTTATGCAAAATGGGTTCTTGGCGGGTAACCCGCGGGTTTGCGGGTTTTGGGTACGAGTCCTGACCCTCGACCCGTTACGGGGTTTGTCACGGCCTAGATCGAACTATACTCTCCGATGCTCTATGCTCGATGAGGTGTATGGAATGTTGGCCTTGTGTACAAGCTATTCAACAAATCAGCACGAAGGCAAAATGATCATGGAGGTTCTGTCCGACGTCTGGTGCATCTGCGACGGGTTCGATGCCGAGCTTTGCGAGCTCATCCTTTGGCCCGTTCCCAGAAAGCATCAAAACCTGGAGGTTACGATATACCCATGTAGATACAATGACCTCCATATCAGGAAGGAGCTGGGCCTCGAACCACCTGCACTCCCTTTGCAACTTTCATTCCCTATTGGTCTTCTTCAATAAGGATTTTCTGCACCATCGACTCTGTCAAAGTCGTGATGCCCGGTGTCTCTGAGATGCCGAAGATCTCAGCTGTAATCTGTTGCCAGCCCTTACGCAATTTTCTACCAGCTCTCCCAACCCAAGCGGTGAGCCCGCATTCGCATCTGGTACCTCCTTCAGACCCTGGGCGTATACAACTGTCCCTCGAACCCACCTCGATAACCGAAATGCTATAACAGTGCGGCAAAAGCACCCGGCGGCGGTTTTGCGATCAACTACGTGACTTGGACGCGCGGAAATGCGGCGGACTATAACCGGTGGGCAAAAATGGTTGGTGATAAGAGCTGGAGTTATAAAGCATTGCTGCCTCACTTCAAGAGGATGGAGACTTGTCTTGATTGTAAGGGTGCTGATACCGATGCTCATGGGGTTTCCGGGCCGATCTATAATATCTCTGTGTCGAGGAGCAGTGCGGACCGAAACTACCTACTGAGAGAGCCTTTGAGATGCACGTGGGAGAGGCTGTACAGCAGCGAGTGACGCGCACCGAAGCATGCGAGAGGGTACTCGGTCAAAGGGTGTCCAGCGACGTTTGGACCGGCCTCGATGTTGAGGATTTGGAGGGAGTGATTCCTCTCGGAGAGCTTGCCGGCGAGCGTGCACCCGGCAAAGCCACTATAATCGTAGTCGGTTTCTGACAGGATTCCTGTGTTTAGATATTCCGGATCATTTGGTTTCGTTGAGTCGCTGGTACTCAGTCTATTTATCTGTTTCTCAACGCAGGATTGCGGCGATTCTTCTTGTCGTCCCGAACACGATCAAGCAAATCAACTCAAGCTCTTTTGTTGGACTAATTTCAGTGTCTCGAGTCAAGCAGCTCTCCAAAACATAAAACATGATCACAAGTCCACCTATTGATTAGTCGACCACAATACTACCTCGAACACGACCTGGCCAATGAGGACGCAGACCTCACGAAGTCTATTTTAGATATAATATTACTTCGGAGCGGCTCGCCCCGCGGTCTCACATAGTGAGGCTTGAGTGGCCCGTGGAACGCAAAGCGACCAATGATATGCTGCCTTCAATCGGGCTCAAACTGTTGATATGTGACAGCTAATCATATATGGAACTTTCCTATTTTGGATATCGGAACTTCTGACGGTTCTGCTCGAGAATCTTCTTCCGCGCTATAACACCGCGCTTCACATGTCCTATCTATAATACCTCGGGGCAGACTAAATCTCAGTATCCTGTAATTAGAATTGTTGAAGTAACTCCTCTATTCCCCCCCTTCTGCCCCCTAAATGGTGTTGTTAATGACAGCTTCAATTTTAGGCCCGTGGCGAAAATTAGTTGTGTACATGTTCACTCGCGAAACACACTAGCTATGGGGTATAACTATATCAAATAATGCTCCTGATATGTCTATCGTTATATTCTTAGAGCCACGAGCTGCCATTCAATGCCTGGTTCGTTATTGCTTCCACAACGTAAGTATCTCCGGCTATTCACGGTCGTAGAGTCCAACTCATGAACCATCTGCGTATCAGACTGCAACTCATTTCGTTGCGAATGGTATGCATCAAGCTCTGGAGCTGCCTCTTCGGCGGAAAGCTCCTCAGGGCTTTGATGCTTGATCTCGGGCTCCAGCTTTCCAGTGTTCTGCTCCAGGGCGCCATTCCTGGCTCTTTGCCGTCGCCTTATGAAGAACCAGATGAGCCCGACTACAATGGCTGCACCACAAACACCACCGACGACCCCTCCCGCAATGGCTTTTTTGTTTACTGGCTTCCTGACGTCTGGAGCGCTTGTGGAATTTATTGGTCGAGAAAAGAGAAGGCTCATCGTAATATTGTCATAAGAACTGGGTACTGGGGACGCCGCAATATCATCAGCCGTGGCGGAAGGAATAGAGTAAGTTGACAATGACGGCTGTTATTATAGATTTAGCACGCGTCAGCCATGTTTCTAATCCCAACTTACATCAAAATCGGTGCGCACAACTTCCGACTGTGCATCATATAAGAAAGCAGGGGCGTCGTAGCAGCCGGCTGCAGCGTCATTTGCCCAAGCCTGGCGACCACCGATGCCGATGATCTGTCTGCCATACGTTTGGCACGTGTGAGACATTCGACCTTTGCTCAGGCCTGCTGCTGAATACCATTTGAACGAAGGAATCGACAAATATGACCTGTCCGATTAGTATATTGCAATCATAAGTCTAAGTGAGTGGCGCATACACATCGGTCATTACTTCCTTAGTATCAAAGTCCGCACCACCAATAACATAGATTTGCCACGAATCGGTACCGGGCTGGTGGACCACCGAGGCACAAAATTGAGTCCGAGGGGCAACTTTCCCGGTGGTCGTCTGATTATACCACGTTTGATTCGCAATATCGTATACGTACACGTAATCCCATGAGTTCTACTTCATTAGTTTGCAGACTACCATACGTGGGTAAACGCACCGGAGAAAGCTGCGCATCAATACCGTCTTGTACAGACGGAACTTCGCCTCCAAAATATAATAAAACCCCCCGGTAGAGGGTAGGAAGATAGACCAGCGCGCCCTGCTGTACGGGCATGAATGGGGCGTCGAGCAAGGTATACACTTCGGTAGTGGTGTTGAACTGGATCATACCAGTTGCGTAGGTCTTGGTGTCGTCCGTGATTGAGGGCGTGGTATCGCGACTTTGATATCCGCCCAGCCAATAGGCTGCTTGGAGTTCGGGGACGTTCACGTATGCTCAGGAAAGTTAGCTCGGAGCCAAACGAATTAATGACATTACGCTGGCGTACCGCCATCAACAAGGCGCACGGGTTTGACGCTTGACATTTGTACGTGCCACGGAAATGCTATATGCCCAAGCCCCATTGTCCGCCGAGGTAGAATTCGCGCCTCGTCCGCCGTAGTTGAAAAGCGTGGTATTGGCGGTGTTCGACCATAATGCTTGGTCCTTGAGTGTTGGGACATCGGATGGAATTATGGACATTTTATAGTTCGCCCCATCGTTTAGATCAATTCGCATAGAGAGGTCCAGCTCGACCAGGTAGTTATCTGCCACTGTTAGAAAAGAAAATGACGGCGACGATTCTCATACTCGAGACGTTGTTGTCACCGGGAATAATCCCTCCATCCAGGCCGTTCATATACAGGACATCGTTGGCAATCACGGCTATAGCTGTTATTTTCTCACCCTAAGAGAGACCTGTGAGCTGACAACTTACCGCCGAACTTCCAGCTACGACAAAAGCCACCGGACAAGTCGGAGAGAACCTTGCGTTTTGCGACAGCCGGGAACGCTCTCGCTGTGGCAAGCATGTCAATTGACACCAGCAGTAAGAGGAAAGGAGAACTTTTTAGAGTCGCTGTCATGGTGAAGAGCCTGCACAGGAGCAGGGAGACATATTTAGGGGAGGGAATAGGAAAGAGGGGAAAGCCGTTTAAGGCGCTTGCAGGTCGGCGCTTCAGGACCAACATGGGGTGATATCACGTGACAGGAGATGAATGTGGAAAGCGATGTATGTCTCTTTCTATTGGATACCCGGCATGGCCGCCTATCTATATCCAGTTTACAAAATATGGCTAGGCAGGCTCAACCCTAGAGGCAGGCGGTACTGGAGGGCAGTATGCTCCGACAATGAACAACTGGAGGGGACCCTTGATTGTCAATCCCCGGCACTTCATTCAAGGCAGTCACACTGTATTTGACTGGTTCCATATTCGGCGCATCGGAAAGCGTCTTTTTGAAAGCCCTTGAATACTATCAATTGTTCATATAAACTGAAGCTACAATGGACAAGGCCTTCAATGTATTTGTTCGTGACAGGCTTTTATTAGATGGCCAACATGGACGCTGGCACCAACTCATAGCCGCCGGGGTCTCGGCTCAGGATCAAGAACAAGATATCAAAGTGCACCGATTGTGGTGCTCTTGGGCGCAGCGAGGAGGGGGGGAAGATGCCCCACCAACTTTCTTGGCACCTAAAATAGTTGGCTGCGATTCACATGGCTTCAGGGTCTTCAGGGGCTCTTAGATGGGGGTTTGAAGATAGGGCGGCATGGGCGCTAAACCCATTGGGGGAAAATATCGCCCAGAAACAAACTCGGAGTACAACAGCATGCAACTATATGTCAGAGCTCACCCGTCCCAACCTAGCTCTGTCGCCGCTTTGCCGCCCGGTCGCCTCTTAATATGCAGGCACCCTGAATATAGGCTTGCTACGCGTTACATCTATATATAGTTAAAACTACCCTATCTTACTCTTGTATGAGTGCAATTTTTCTAGGGTGCGTTATAGGATGAACGCAGAGACAGCATATCAGCGCCGAATGCGTAGGTCTTCCAAGCCAGAATTCATCGCTGGTCATCCTTCGAGCCACCAGCATCACTGAGTTAGGGTTGTGGTAGAGCTGCCTCAGGCCGCACCTCGTTTCTGGACTGTGATATCTGAGACCGCAATGGGATATTGCTACACACTGCGCCGTCGTACTGGGTTCATGTACGGAGGTGTGCACCAAAAGTCTTCGCCGAGCTAGTATTGACGCTAGTACTGCCATTGTACCGGCCCATTGTAAGAAATTACTACAGCAACC